>WBMV01009028.1:558994-600715 GCA_013396655.1 Campylorhamphus procurvoides | reverse complement strand
GGCGGCAGCGGGGCCGTGCGGGGTAACCTGCGGGCTCCTGGGAGCTCTTGTCGGCACCCCAGAGCTGCTGCTGCTGCATCCCGCCGGTGTCTCTAGGATCGTAGGATGTTAGGAGCTGGAAGGGACCTTCAAGATCATCTCGTTCCTGCCAGGGGCAGGGACACACCTCCCACTAGACCAGGTTGCTCAGAGGCCTCCCCCCGAACTGGCCTTGCACACTGCCAGGGTTGGGGCATCCACGCCTTCTCTGGGCAACCTGTTCCAGTGTCTCACAATCCTTGCAGTAAAGAACTTCGTCTATATATAACCTAAATTTCCCCTCTTTCAGTTTGTACCCATTACTCCTCGTCCTGTCACTACAGTTTCTGATTAAGAGTCCCTCTCTGGCTTCCCAATAGGCCCCCTTCAGATACTGGAAGGTTTACTATGAGGTCTCCATGCACCCTTCTCTTGTGCAGGTTGATCAGCCCCACCTTTCTCAGTCGGTCTTCACAGGGCAGGGTTCCCAGTTCCCAAGTGCCGTGTCCCACCTAACTCAAAAGTTCCTCCGTTGTTTTCTCAGAGTGACAATTCATGTTGGGTGGGTTTGTGGCTGTGTAAGAGACTGAAATGGTAAAGGTTAATGACTCTGAGCGGTTCGTTTGGGTTATGACTGTGCTGGAAAAGAGGAGGCCAGTGGCTGCTTGGTTGTATCCCAGGATTGCAGGTCCTATGGATCCGAACCTGCTGTTCTGGGATTAACTGGTAAATCGTGATGGCTCGATGTTTGTTCCTGCTAAAAGGGCCTTTACTGTCAGCTATTACAAGATGCCTATTGCCCTTGTTGACAGCCCTAACATACTGGAGCAATGACAGGCCGAAGCTGCTGCTTGGGAAGAGGGAGATGCTTAATTCCTGCATCTTTCAATGGCACCTTGGGAGGGTTGCTTTGTGTTCCCATAGCACAGAGTGGTGAACAATCAGACCTTTGGAGGTGCGAAGGTTATCACTGGATAGTGATATTTGTGAGATGACTTACACAGAAGGATGTTATAACTTAGTCCTCAGTATGAATATGCAGTTTGGTTTTAATGTTGAGTTTGTGTTTTTGTCTGGTCAGAGCTGAACATCACTACAACAATAAATAAAACAGTCAGCAGTGCTGCACTTCTCTCAGGAAGCTAATCCTTGTTTCATTCCATAAAATTTAATGAGTTCTTGTTTGGAATGAAACTTTGTAAGGAGACTTTGTATTCATTCTAGCATCTGGCTCTGTGTGTAGGCAGCAAAACAAGGAACTTCATTTTCATAAAAGCCATTATTTTTACTTTTTTCAATTGATCTTTCTTTAAAGAAAAGTAAGTAACTTGGAATCATAAGATCTCAGAAAGATTTGGGTTGGAGGGGTCCTTAAAGATCATCTAGTCTCAACCCCTTTGCCATGGGCAGGGGTCGCACTCACGAGACCAGGTTGCTCAAAGCCCCATCCAACCTGCCTTTGAACATTTCCAGGGATAGGGCATTCACAGCTTCTCTGGGCAATCTCTTCCAGTGCTTCAACATACTCTAAGTAAAGAATTTCTTCCTAGCGCTAATCGAAATCTCTACTCTTAGTTTAAAACATTCTCCCTTGTCCTATCTTTATCTGCCCTTGTAAAAAGTAACATCAGTTAAGTTAAATTTCTTTACCAGCTTTTTCTTGTATCTGTCCCCACCCCCCTGCAAATATGCTCTTATGTAATATTTTGGTGGCCATTAGATAATTAAGACTTTTAGTTTAATTTTACATTGGTTTGGAACTTGTTTATGGGTAAAACTGTAAACTTGTAGTTTGCTAGAATTAACAGATCCTTTGTCTTGTGCTTGCATAGCTAAGCAAGTGGATTTCCTGGTCTTGCCTTGTGTAGCCTCAGTTTTTAAAAAAGGATTATGCTTGCAAAAGTTTGTAGACTTGTAGTTCTGCTTCTGATTTTGGGTTTATGTTACCCTCTAGTGTAGTAACATTTTATGGGTTATTTTAACTGTAAAACTGACTTATGTGTACTTTGCTTATTTAGAATTTATATTAAAAATAAGTCTTGATTTTTAGCAGGGTGTCACAAGGTTTGGCTGAAAGGAAAAAATAGATAGGTGTTGTTTTTTGTGTTTTTTGCTTTATATGCTGTGACAGTTTTTACCTCTGACTGAGAGAAGCTGGGCAGAGTTTCCCAGCAGACAGTCTGAAAAGGCATCCCATCAAAATGTGCTTTGTTTGCTTTCCCGTTGCTGTTTAGGCAGTCCATGTTCTTATATCAGCTAAGCTTACTGTGGCATTCCCATTGCCAGACAAACCTAGAGACAAACCCTGTATCAGGATAAAAATGATCAGTTTTCATGGTGATGATTTAGAGAGTTCTTGAATATCCCCTGTGATGGAGACTCCACAGCCTCTCTAGGCTCTGTTCCAGTGCTCAGTCACTCACACAGTAAAGAAGTTCTTAGTCATGTTTGGTTGGAACTTCCTGTGCATCAGTTTTTGCCCCTTGCCCCTTATTGTATTGCTTGGCACCACCAAGAAGAGCCTGACTCCATTCTCTTGGCACCCTCCCCTCAGATACTTACAGACATTAATGAGGTCCCCTCTCAGACATCTCTTCTAGAAGCAGTCAGGTGACTTACTTGCATAGGCCATGAAATCAGTTGTTCCCTTTTCTCACAAAACAACTTTAAAGCGCTCAGCTCTCTGCATATTAACTTTACAGGTGACTTGACAGGTGTGTTTATTTATGAAATCTAGGATCTGTAGAGACAATCCAACAACAAAACAAGCCAGTCCCATTATTCAGGTCTTCCCCAAAGCTCCATCTGTTTACCCTTCTCTCTCCTTCACTGAAGCTATAACTTAATGCTGTAGTAAACCCATGCTGGTTTACTACAAGCTGGTTTACTGCCAAGACAAGCCAAGCAGGGCAGCTGGGTTTGGCTTAGTTAAACTTTTCTTTTAAACATGAGCAGTTTCTTTATTTTATTATAGCTGTAGTAAAGCTTTCTGAATAGTCCCCTCTCTTTATAAATAAAAGGTACTTTGAGTTTGCAGAAGAATTAACTCCCTAGTTTTGGGGTGTTGCAGAAGACCACTGACATAGAAGAAAAGCCAGTATTACTGGATGTTTGAGTTTCATGAGTTGCTATATAATGTTTAATGCCTTTCTGTATTTGAACTACAGATAGTCTGTGGCAAGCGCTTTTTATTTTATTGCCCACATGAATGCATGCCATTGTCCTAAAGCCTCTTCTAGGAGCACAGAAGCAGTTGCCTGTGTTGAAGGTCAGAGTATTAGACCTTGTAGCTGTTCTCTACATGAGCTGCTCTCCAGACTTATCTGCCCTGCACGTGCTTTTCATGATCAGTAAAATATCCTCTTGGATTTTTGGTATCAGATTTTATTCAGAGACGTACAGTGGCACAGAAGTAATGGCTTGATCAAGCAGCCAAAGAATTCTTGGCTCAGTCTACAGCAAGAGCAAGCAGTAAGAACGTTTTCCTCTTGGTATTCCTCTTGGTTCCAGCAGGTGGAACTATATGGCTGCTCGAAATAAGTCTAATGTATTTCATCATTTAGTAAGGGGTGAAGGGGGAAGCTCACAGACAGAAGGCTTCAGGAGAGTTAGCATTCAGTTAATGGTATGTCTGTATTCCTAGGGTAGTTTTATCATGCAGTCTCGTATTCTACAAGTTTCTTTGATATGCAAAAATAAGTTTTGTTTGCAACCATTGTACGTTGACTTTAACATGGAGCTTTCCTTCACAGATGTAGGCCAGAGGTGCTAGTCCTAGATGTCCTGGATAGTTTGCTGTCTTGCAAGGATACATTGGATCATGTTTTCTTAGGCCCTGTTGTTTTTCAGTTGGTGTTTTTTGTTTTTAGCATTTTAGTTTCTCTCTGGTTCTTAAGGTAAATAATAGCTTCTAATCAAAAAGAACAGGAGACTTGAGTGCCTTTATGGGGTGGAAGGGAATGGAGGCAGAAAGAAAGTCTTGAGGAAATCTTGGTATGTGTAATATTTTGTTTCTTAGAAGTGCTGGGAAAGCTTATGAAGGGAACAAGTTGGCATTTTATCTAAAATACATCCATCTTGAAAAAATCAGGTATGATTTCTCTTTAATAAAATTGCATCTTACTCTGTTTTTAAGTATTCAGTTACAATGCCAAAAGTTTCTTAAGAATTAGTAAGTTTATTTAAATTTCTCTCACCACACTTAAATGATGAGTAACAATAAACAACCTTAGAACAGGGTGCAATAGGCTTGGGTTTGTTGTGTTTTTGTAACTGGATGTTTACCTACAGAGGGCTTTAGGTCTTTCTGAAGTGAGATTCCTCCTCTGTGTTGGTTTTTCATCTGGATGTAAGCATTGTCTGGCACATCTGGGTTTTTTTGGATTCGAGCAGACCTTTCGTATTCAGAAGTTCCTAACTATTTGAAAAAAGCTGCATTTCTTTAACAAAACATAATTCAATACTCTCTGGATCATGCTTCTACAGTGTTGCTCTTAAGTGTCATTCAGCTGGTATTATGAAATATTTCCCATAGAATCAATGTGTATTTGATGTTCTTAGCTTGTAGTATTTCCTGCTTGATTTTTCTCTTTCTATATAGAAGGTTTTGTTTGTCTTTAAGATGAAACTGTTCTTAACAATGACAGTAAAGATATCCTTACTGTAGAAATTACTCATTTGATTAACTTTTCTTTTTCCGGTGTTGTCTTATGCTCTGGCCCACAGCAGTTACAGTGCAGTCTGTTGTAAAGTTCCACTTGTGAAGTGCCCTCTGACTAGCTGCAGTTAATGACTTCTAGAAAGTTTGAAGATTTTTTTTGTGGCACCTTCTTGTTGCTTTATGTATCTTTTTCTTCTTTCAGCTCTGTGAAAAAGTTACCCCTGGAGTTACTGCTGACAGAAGTACTGTCTTGGCAAGTGTAATCGCTGCTTGCAGAAGGCTTTTCTCTCAACCTCCCAAAGGTGATTACACTTTGATCAGTGAAATGAAGCAGACTGCATTCCTTCTCGAGGACTCCTGGGCTATTCAGGTTTATTGCCTGTGGGGAAGTAAACCAGCTGTTAATCTTGAGATGGAACGTTGATTTATGGTATTTTTAGGAACTCTTAAAGAATAACTGGTTTGCTTAACTTCATGCTATGCAATGCAGTTTTCTGTTGAACTAAGCTTGTCTGTCTCTAGTTAAAAGGGTAACTTTACTTTAGGTTATTAAATACATTTGATATTTTCATGTCAACAGTAGTAGATTTGTTTATGGAAATCTGGTAGAGCTTTTTCAACAAAAGAGGAACAAAGCTATTTTTGCAGTCTATATGTTGCTAGCTTCTTTGCTGTTCACATTCAAGTTGTGACTACTGAAGTGTGATGAAAGAATTGTGAAGTAAGAAACAATTATGATCTCCTTAACTCTCTCTTAATAGGATTTGAAAAATATTTTCCCAATGGGAAGAAACCTAATGGAACTAAAGATGCACCTGCAGAAACAAAAGGTACAAAAAGCTGCTTGACTTCAGTTCTTTGGGGAGTGTGTATTCATTAAATTAGATTTTGGCATAACAATTGTGGGTTTGGGTTTGGGGTTTTTTCTTTATTTTTCAGGGAAATTGTTTCTGTACCAGATTAGTTTTAAAGTGCAAATTTATATGTTTTTACTATACATGATATGAAAGCAAAATAAATGTTTATCTTCTGGAATAGTATTTTGCTTATACTTCAGTTGGAATACTGTCCTTAAATTCTTGGTTTACTGTTTCCTATTAGTTGATGTTAACTGTGCATTCAGAAATTCTCTGTGTGTGTAGCTCTCAGCTCTTCCTGAGCAGGCTAAAATACTAATTCTATTGTATGGAATAGCCAGAATCGTCACTTTGGGTGAGGATCCAGAACAGCTCTTTAGTTCTTGGTGCCCAAGTGTCATCAGTTAATAGACCTCTCTTCTGGTCATAACTGTATGAGATAGATATCTGTCTGCCATGTGATATATTTGCTTTTTTGTCACATAATCTTAATTGTAGCATTGCAGACCAGTACCTTTTTCAGAATAACTCCTTAATTTTAAAGCTAATGAAAATAATGTGAGATTGATATAAGATGTAAAGATTTTAGGGTTTTTTATGTTCTGTTTTGTTGTTTGTTTTTTTTGTTAGAAGCTAAGCAAGCTAGTGCCCGACAGCCTAGTGGGACTGGTAGTGGAGGAGGTGGCAGTGGTGGAAAAAAAGGTGGCAAGAAAGAAGAAACTAACTGGTGGACCAGATTACAGAAGGTTTTAACTTTAAAATATCTTTCTTTATGTTACTGTCTTATCTCCATGAAATAACTTTGCATGTTTTTTGCATTTTGAGGCCATAATCTGAATGCCTAAATCTTCCTTAAGCCTCTTGTACCTAGCATTTCATGGCACCAGGCTCTAGGTGGCTCCCCACTCAGTGCCTTTCATCAGTAACAGTTTTGTGTATAATTCCAGAGGCATTTACCTCTGGTTGAGGAATGGTAGTGGAATTTTAAGCTATGTGAATGTTGTTGCTAGTAGTCAGTATTCTTACAGTGGAGCCTCAGACCTTTAAAGGCTTTGTGGTTTGTTTCAGAATGTCAGTTTGTAAAACTTTCTGACCACACAATGCCAGTTAAAGGTACCTGTTCAGACCTGAATGGAATATATATGAGTTGCTTTTTGAAATTTATTGCCATTAACTGTAGCACAAAGTTGATAGAATCTGGCAGTACAGGGATATAAAAAATATTTTTCCAATTTTAGTTGGTACATGTAATATTTTTATTGCTTCTGGGATTTTTCCTGTTAGATTTTTTCCCTTATTTTCTGTCAGTATTGCATGTAGTCCTGGAGGGCAAGGATGATTGTATTAGAATGCAGGCAGAAAGGTCCTGTGTTGAATGACAATTTTTTTCTAAAATTCACAGATCAAAACTGTTCAATCACTATTTGTAAAACACTTATTTTCTACCAGTGCTCAGTTGTATCTGAAGCTACTGAAGTGTGCTCATACAACAAAATAGACCTTTGACATTCTCTGTGGCAACCTGGAGGGCAGGGAATAGAAGCCAGAAAGATATACTAGAACCTGTTTGTTACGTGGTTACTGTATTACAGACTCTCAAACTTTTTTTTTCCTCTCCATTTCCTAGGGCGACATTCCGTGGGACGTCAGGGAGTTTCGGATGTATGTAGTGGGAAGTTCTTTTTTTTGGACAATGGTTGTATACTACTTCTTCTTCAGGGTCCCTGGGAGAGAAATCACGTGGAAAGACTTTGTCAATAACTACCTTTCCAAAGGAGTGGTGAGTACTGAGGGGAGTCAATATGAAAAATTAGTCTGCTGAAGCTGCTAATTTCTGCCTTCCCACTCACGCTTGTGTTCATGTGTCTTGTTTAGTGAGAACTGGCTCAAGAGTAACTTTTGAGGGGAAAAAGGGATTAGCTTTTATTTTAATCGGTTTCTTGATCTAATGTTTTGGATAGATGTGTGGGGATTTATGTCATTTCAAGAGAGGAGAGGGAATAGCAGCTCAGGACAAAATTTCTTGGTTGGGTAGCTCATGAGAATGCTGGTTTGAAGGGGCAGTGTGGCCACACTCTCTCAGGGTATTGTTTTATGGTTTTAGTTTTATTTTATATGTAGGCTGACCTAGTGGCTTAAGCAGACATGCCAGCTGCCTTTGGAAGCAGCTTACTCCTAACCCTAAGCACTTCCATGAGCCCATCCTTCTGAAGGAAAAGGTTTTCTGTTTGTTTCATGCCTGAATTCAGTTCCTCACAGAATCTGAGAAGCAGTGGTGTGAACAGAAAAATGAGGGTGGGGAACAGAAGAATCCCTTCAAGGGCAAATAATTGGCATCTCAAGGACACTAAATTAGTCTAACTATGTTGTAAATTAGCCTCCTCTCTTTGTTTTCTCCTCTTGTATTTCTTCTTACCTGGAGCCACTACTGGAGCAATCAATTTTGTCATCAGTGTCCTATCTCTCTGTAGAACTTGGCAGCTTTCCACACTTGGAGTAATAGGTTGGTGATGCCCTGAAGCTCAGGAGATCATGTCTTACACAGTCTTTTTCCACTTCAGGAGCCACTAGTTCTTTTGCTTTATTCCCTTCCTGCTTGTAGCTTTGCCTGCAGGTTAGGAAGGCATTGGCTTCTTCCTCCTTTCTCTAGGTTTCAGACCTGGGATTTTCTGTTAACAGCATGCTTCCTACCCCTCCATTATTTTGGTAAACTGCTAAACAGGGTGTTCCTTACCTTTCTTTGTCTTGCTGAGCTATGCAGAACTGCTCTGTGTGCTTCTCCCCTTCTTCCTAGACTGTGTCTTACAGTCAGTCTTGTTCTTAAATGGTGATTATGTGTACATCTTGTGAAAAAACCCTTGTTGATTATGTTTGTTTTGAAGGAATAAGACATGTAGCTTGGTAAAAAGATTAATTCTGCTGTTAAAGTGAAAAAAGCCTGAAGCCTTGTTGCAGAAAAGCATTGTGAAAGTAGGCTGTTGCACAAAACCAAGTTTCTTGTGTCTTTCTAAGATGGAGTCTAGATATTCAGATAAATTAAATGTGTAGCTGTAAAATGCTGTTGGTTGCCATAGTGGTGGGGAGAAGACCACACTACTGAGGGCGATGTGCTTTTTCAAAACAAAGGTGTTCAGATGGTGTTGCATGAAGTCAGGTTAGTTCTGTGTAGAGGGGCTTCTTAGCTCATGTTTTGCTTCAGTTCTACCAGAAATGGCCACATGTAGAGAGTTCAGGGAACAACCTGACTAGCCTGTGTGAAATTCAGGCCCGACTTCTAGAACCATTGCTAGTTTTAAATCCTTTAAAGATGCTGAAGCCAGTTATTTTATAGCAAGAGGAAGAAAAAGTGGTAAAATCTTTAGTTGTCTTCTGAATAGACCCTGTCAAATTCAAGAAACTAACCACTTGAGGAGACTTCTAAAAAAGAGCTTAATAGTATATACCTGCAAACCTGTAGCTCAGTTTTTGGGTATAGTTTATATGGTGCCTGTTACCTCATCTAAATACTTCTTTATCTAACTGATATTATTGTGTTTAGTAGTGGTGGCACAGGAGGTCTTTTGTCTTGGAGAAAACGGTTGTAAGAGCAAAGTTAAGCTTTCCCTCATTCTGTTCAATTTGGTCGGTTTTGGAAGCTGCTGTAAGAGTTTGGAGTCATACAATTTCTTGCTTTTGTTGTTTGACCACTGAAATAGTTAAGTACTGTTCAACTATTTCACTGTAACTGTGATTTTTGCTGAGACATGCATTAGGTTTTTTCCTTGAGAGAAGGGTGTGAGGTCAGTCTTTCAATCTAAATTCTAACGTGCCAGTATTCCTTTCTTTCTGATTACATGCATGATTCCTAATGGCAAGCTGTAGGTCGTGGAACCATCCTGATGTACAAGATTGATTTTATTCTCCTTACTGGAAAAGAGAAAAATTCACTTGTGTTACCTGTAGCTCTTAGCGTGATGAAGTGCAGTGACTGTGTGCTCTTCACACATTTTCTTTTCCTCCTATAGGTGGACAGACTTGAAGTGGTGAACAAGCGATTTGTTAGAGTCATCTTTGTTCCTGGAAAGTCTCCTCATGAATGGGTAAACGCTTTTAGTACGTATACATGAGACATTAGAAACAGCAAACCACTCTTTTTAGATAGAGTTTGTTGCAGAAAACTTGTTCTGGAGCATGAATAATATCTTAGTCTAAAATATGTTTTCTCCCTTTTTGTTGCGTTATCCTACATTGTGTGTTTTTCACTTTGGTGTGCCAGTTATTTTGTCATAGATACCTTTAAACTATGGCAACTAGTTCTTTTCCAGCACATTTTCTTAATACAGACGTGTAAACAGGAAGAGTGAGAAATTGCTGAAGGTTCTGTATTTTTAGCTGCTCTTTTCTAGCTACTCAAGAAAATCCCAGACTTAACTGTATGTATTTTTG
This sequence comes from Campylorhamphus procurvoides, assembly GCA_013396655.1. Classification (NCBI taxonomy): domain Eukaryota; kingdom Metazoa; phylum Chordata; class Aves; order Passeriformes; family Dendrocolaptidae; genus Campylorhamphus; species Campylorhamphus procurvoides. Next base: position 590,755 of record WBMV01009028.1, on the reverse strand, counting down.
GATCTTTTCTGTTCCAGACTGTTTTTAACCAGTTATTTGAGAAACAAAGAGTAATATTTAATTTTGTTTTCAAAGTACTTATTTCAGGGAGTTTCTTTTCTGGTAGCACTTTTTCTAGTGAGGGTTAAAGTAATGCAGGCAAACATTCTCCAAAGAATAATAACCAGTGGCAGGGAGCTATTAAAAGTAAATAAATATGTAGATAAAGAAATAAAGATCTGATAGACAACGGAAAATTTAGAAGAAGCATCAGAGGAGTTTTGTCAGGTTATCTAGGTGGTGGATGTTTCTTAGCTGACTTTCTGAAATAAGGTCTACAAGTCTCTCCATGATGAAGTGAAATCTGCAGCAGTTACTTAATCAGTGGATTTCAATGTGGCTTATTAATACACCTACTCTTTAGCCCACATACAACCAGTTGCCTTTAGTTTCTCAATCAGTTCTTACCCAGAACTGCTCTGTTTTTCTTTTTTCAATAGTAGGGTAAGTAGGGGCAAATCAGGCAGGTCATGGTGCAAAAGGGGAGATTACTTGAAAAACTAAACAACACTGAAAGTATTGTGTGGATGGGGTTTTTTCTGGTGTATGATAAATTTCATGCTGTTTTTTGTGAAGACAGCTTACTTTTACGCTAATATAGACTCTGAGAGTAGAAAATTACCTTTCTTAATCAGAAAGGCTGGGAACTTCAGGTGAAGCAGTAAGCTGGATGACTGCTGTGTTTCCAGGTTCAGTGCTCTGTGTTATTCTGACTGTATAGGTCCCTTTATTCCTCCCTTCCGTTTGCTCTGGAGAGAATGCCAGGATGTCCCCTGTTTAAAGTGCCCCAAAACTATCAGGTGTAATGATTTCTGTAATGATATATAGTTTGTTCAGGTTGGTAGGCTTTAGATTTATTGTGTGCCTCTTACATCAGTTACACACTTGACAAGGCACCTTAAACTTGGTCCTAATCTGGTCCATACATTTTCTGTGTATGTGTTCAAAATTGGTTTGTAATTAAGGAGGAGTAAGGTAAGGAGGGTGTTTTGTGGTGATCATTTTTTTTCTTGCAGTACGTCTGGTTTAATATTGGCAGTGTGGACACTTTTGAACGGAATCTTGAAACTGTGCAGCAAGATCTGGGAATAGAAGTGGAGAACAGATTGCCTGTAGTCTACTCATCAGAGAGCGATGGGTAAGAAGTTGCTTTAAAAAAGTCTCTGGTAAAAAGATGGTTGCGTTTACAGTGTACAAGTGGATTTGTAATACACGTGTGTTAGGGCTCACTGGGTGGCGGTATTATCAGAGTAACAATCTGCTTGGGTTTGCCTTTGAGTGTTAACTGTAAGAGCAGCTGTTCAGCACTTTGTCTATGAAGAAATCCATATCCTCTTGCTCTAAATATAGCTTCTTATTACATAAATGTTTGTTTACTATTACTCCTTTCTTCACTTAAGCCCTTCCTCCCAGTGACTTACACTAGAGCAAGAGTCAGCCAGACACAGCAGTAGAACTCCAGAGGTGGTGTTCATGTAGATTTTTTTCCTCTTTATCTCAGAAACGTGGGTTATCACTAAAGCTTGGAAATTTAGGGATCACTTATGATTGTGCTTCTTTTCCCCATTTTTTTAAATTTTGCTGAGTGTTGATAGAACCTCTTGTGAGCTGTTTGTTGAAGCTATTCCTTTCCACAGAAAAGTCTGTGCAGTGCTCAGATACTACAATAATGAGGACTGTGTTAGGATTTTTGGCTTGTACAGAGTTGTCCTAGAAAGCCAAAGGACAGACAGTGAAGGGTAATGGACAATGAATAATAAAAAACAAAACAGAAAACACCCAAACAATCCAGAACCCCCCAGAAACTCTATAGCCTTGAAAAGGAAAATGGAGACATAGAAGGAAGTAGAAAATGTAAAAAAATTGAGAAAAACCTAAGGGAAGAAGGGCAAATATGTATTTTGGAGAGAAATTTCTGCTTGAAGTTTTAGCATACACTGATTATATGCAACTTAATACAACTTGTTTTGAGAATGTAAGCATTTGCATGACTCTGAATTTACCTTTGAAAAAATGAGATATTTCTGTTTATTAGATAATGCGTTTTTTCTCTGTAAAATTCATCAGTGTCACTTGATGTGCTTGGTTTTAAAACAAGCAATAATCAGTGTAACAATTTGTTTTCAAATTTATTTTGGTTATTTCCCAGTGTGAACAACCCTGTAGAAATATAAATATTAGAAGTTAACTGAGTATTAGTCCTGAATTTGTTTGCATATGGTGGAACTAACAACATCTACATGTTGTATTCAGTAATGGATTTTTGTGATATGTGTTTTTCTTTGGTTTTTTTTTTCCTCTGCAGATCATTTCTCCTGAGTTTGCTGCCTACAATCCTGATTATTGGTTCTTTGCTGTACACATTAAGAAGAGGACCTGCAGGCTTAGGTCGGGGAGGGCGTGGAATGGGTGGACTTTTCAGTGTTGGTGAAACCACTGCCAAAGTTCTTAAGGATGAAATAGACGTTAAATTCAAAGATGTAGCTGGCTGTGAGGAGGCCAAATTAGAGATAATGGAGTTTGTTAACTTTCTGAAAAATCCTAAACAATATGAGGATCTGGGAGCAAAAATTCCAAAGGTAAGGGATTGTTGTCTTAGCAGATAACGACTTTATTCTTTTGGTAGTCCTTGGTATTCTAAATTGTACTAGGATTGTTTACACGTGCAATGTTTTCCAGCTTCCTTCTTGTCACAATCAGAAATTAAATAGGCATTAGGTGCCAGGAGCCTAGCTGTGGTGCCAGAAGACTTGTCTTATGGAATACTTCATCTGTTCACATGGATCAGAAATGTGAATGTGCTACATACATGTGTAGCATCATTCTTGCATATATTATTGTAGAATTGCCTTTTGGCTGTGCTGGCATGGGAGCCCACCTGATGATATACCTTTTTTTTTTTTTTTTTTAATTGTTTAATATGTCTAAGAAAACACTTCCTGTAAATCTAAATCTGGCAATGTTGCATCTAATTTTTTTCTTTTGCTTGTTTAAATGAGGTATTTAATCTTCAGTTTGTTTACTTGCACAATTTTCACTGTGGTGGAAGAAAAACCAGTGGACTCAACATTGTAACATGTAGATCTTTAAGTAAGATATTTCGTCGGCTTAAGGTTACGTTTTCTTCATGAGGAAAATATACCCATTTCTCTTGCAGGGGGCAATTCTGACGGGTCCTCCAGGTACTGGGAAAACACTTCTAGCTAAAGCTACAGCTGGAGAAGCTAATGTACCATTTATCACAGTCAACGGCTCAGAGTTCTTAGAGATGTTTGTTGGTGTGGGTCCAGCTCGAGTAAGTCTTTGGCCTTGCTCTTTTCTTTCAGTAGTGGCTGTTGAAAGGATGTTGTCAAATTTGGGAGACAAACTGTTTGATTACAGTTGACATTCTTTCTTCTATGCAGACTACTTAGAAGTGATGCCAGATGCTTGTCTAAACACAAAAATCATAGAAATACCTTTCATAAAAGGAACTAATGCAGTTCAGTATCTGGTTGCAGGCCATTGAGGATTTACCTCTTTGCAGGAGCTTAAGAACAGACAACAGAACTCTGCAAACTCTGCTCTGAAGTAAATTTACTAGCTGGGTCAGAAATATGTAGCTTATATAACAACTGCTGTGGAAATGCCTTCTCCTGCTCTAAATCCTTCCTGTTTCTTTGAAGAACTTTATTCTCTTTGTAGTTTCAAACTCTTAGCTACAAAGAGTTGTCTAGAACACACAAATAAATTTTTGATTGAAATAGGAGTCCAAGAGTCATGGAACTAATGACTGATTCTTGGAGATAAGATGATTTAAGTAACCAAGTGTATCTGTTTAATACTTTTTGTGCACTTTTGCCTTAACTCTCTTAAAATAGCTCATTAAAAACTTGTCAAATGGTATAGACAAGTTACTGATAATATTTTGCCATAATAAAAATTTGGGAAGGCGTTAGGTATCCTAAAATAGTAGTGATACTCAGACTTCATTTCCATTGTTTTTCAGTAGATACCTGCAATGCCCCAGAGCAAAGTGACTTACTTTTGTACTGATCTGTGCAAATGATTATCAGCATTTACTACCCAGTGAAATCCTTTGACACAACTTTGGCTGTGAACTCAGGTTTCAACACAGTTGATAATTTCTGATGCCTATAGAAAACAACATGAGAGAGTATTTTAGTTTCAGTTCCTATTAATTTAGTAAATAAGAGAGTTGTTAGTGATGCTAGATTGATCATTTGTAAATTGGGATGTGCTAGAATTAAAACTGCTTATACAGCCTTGGTTCCTTTGGTGTATGTGAATTATGAAAACTTCTAGTTCTGTTCCTTCTGAAAAAATAGTTGTGTTTCTGGATTTCTCTCTCTTTCCAATGAAAAGTAGTTCACTTTGAACATCAGATACTTTTTCCTGGTTTATCATGTTCTTTCATTGTACTTTTTTCAAAAAAAATCTGAGTGACTTGATGTAGCAGAGCATACTGTCCAAAATTTGCATCTCTTTAAATCTGCTGTATGTTGTTTGTCATCAGAGAAGCCTTCTCTAATTGCATCACTAATGAATAAAGTAATAAAGCTCTGAGCTATATATAATTCTCAATCAGGTCAAAATTCTTCCATAATTCTTTGTTTCCTGTTTGCTCCAGTTCGATTCCTCAGTTGTAGATCTGTTGACTCACTGAATTGGTTTCAATGAAGTCCTTCTAATATGTTTGCAAGCAAAGCAGCATTGCAATGTTGCATCTAAAAGTCAGTCACATTGTGCTAAAACTACCGCAGTAGAATTTGATAGGTAATATCTTATTTAGAATTTGAAAGTCTAAAAAAAGTAATTTCAGCTATTTACTCATGTCCTGCCCATTTTTTTCCAGATTTCTAGAAAGAAATTGACTTGAAAATAAACATTTGGAGATGAATTAAGGTTTCTTTAGCCTGTGTATGAGAGAGAGAGGAGGGCTAAAAGTCAGTATTTATAAAAGCGTGTTGTTAGAATACAGTAGTAATGCTTGTAAGTAAGCCTTAAGTTGTAGGTACATGTAGGAGCTGTATCACCCAGTTTTAACTACAGGAAAAAGACTTTTTCCTTGGTATAAACAATGACTGTGTGGTTGCATTCCTGTTCTGTTTGTAATACTGTGTGTTAAAGAGGAGCTTAAAAAAGTAATCTTTCTTTAAATCCCTGAAATTTGGAGGCTTTTATTGCTGACAATGTATTTCAGTTATGCAGGAAGAGTTATTTCTTAAGACTTCTGAAGTGGTTGGGTGTTCTCAGTTTATGGATTGAGAAAGCATTTGTCAGGCAGAGGGCTCTCACATTAGTGATTCTTGTTGAGCAGCAGCTACAGTGTAACTTACCACTGCCTTGGGAGCTGGCTGGTGGCCTCGGCATGCTTATTAACAGTGTTCTGGACTGTAAGGACACTGTTACTGATGTGCCTCTTCCCCTCCTACCAACCCCCAACTCTAACCAGGTACAAACCAATCTGATGTTCTTCTGTTCTTCTCTTAAGGTTAGAGACTTATTTGCTCTGGCTCGTAAAAATGCCCCCTGCATTCTCTTCATTGATGAAATAGATGCAGTAGGAAGGAAGAGAGGAAGGGGCAACTTTGGAGGACAAAGTGAACAAGAGAACACACTCAATCAGCTTTTAGTAGAAATGGATGGTAAGTATTTAATGTCAAATACTACGTTATAATAACAAAGATATGGGGAAGAACTAGTATGCTTGTTCAGACCTGTTAACCAAGATTTGAATTCTAGCCTGAATCTAAATTATCGTTGTCTCCTTGCTTCCTAAAATGAAAGAACGGTGACTCATTTTGCTGCAGCCTGGTGTTTTCCTAAAATTCACTCAGGGGATAAAATAAAGAACCCTCATTCTGCATCTCCCAACTCTTTGTCATAGCTGAATAGGCCAAAAAATGCTCTGCATGAGACCAGTCTGTCTGTAAAAAAAATACAGCTAGCCATGCTGGATTTGCAATTTCCTGAGCAGTTAATCTATTATTGTATTTTGAAGATAAAGCAGGATTTGATATAGTACTTCACAAAGCAGAGCCCAAGGCCATTTTCTTGCTTGTTGTGAAAGGCTGGACAATGCTACAATAAATAGAAATATTTTCAGCTTTCAGACGGTTTGTTTAAACTGTCAGTTCTTACATGACCCTGTAAAGTGGACAGTCGTTTTATTACTGGATGGGGATTTTTTAATGGAAATTATATTTACACAGATTTTTCTCTTTATTACATTTCTTCAACAGGATTTAATACAACCACAAATGTAGTCATTTTGGCAGGTACTAACAGGCCAGATATTTTAGACCCTGCTCTAATGAGACCAGGACGCTTTGACAGGCAGATTTACATTGGTAAGTTTTATCTGCATGGCTGTGTCCTGTGTTTGTGGAATACCACTGAAGTCACGGCAGCTATTTATGTACCTAACTTCCTTGCACGTGTTCAATTTGAACACATATATATATATGTGTGTATATATATGTGAAAAGTAAAATCATATGACTTTTATCTTAAAGGACCCCCAGATATAAAAGGAAGAGCATCCATTTTCAAAGTTCATCTTAGACCTCTGAAGTTAGACAGTATCTTAAATAAAGATAACCTAGCAAGAAAGCTTGCATCACTGACACCTGGGTTTTCAGGTAAGTAACTCCCAATGCCACTGTTATTCTTCATTTACTATTTAGGCTGCAGATATTTTATTTCCCTACTGCTTCTGTTTTTCTTGCATCTTATCTTCTGGATGGCATTTCATTTCATTCTATTTACTGGTACAGTGTGAAATTCTCTTTGCCTGTGTGAGCAAGTAGCAGATTTCTGAGGGTCTTGAGTTTTGTGTGCTTCAGTCAGAGTGACATATGAAATGGCAGTTTCTTCTGTCTTCAGTATAAGCAATCAAGAGGTTTCTCATTGCTATCACTCATGTGTTCTTCCTTTGTTTGTCCTTTCATTTATTTGTTGCACTCTTGAGAACTGCTAGAGAAGATATGTTTTCGTGGAGTTTGCATGTTTATTCTGTAGGGGAATTTCTCTTCTGCATGTGAAAACTGCTCCCTGGAAAATGTACTGCAACCTTGTGTTGAATTAGCAATGGATGTGAGAACTCTCATTATTTGCTTATAATGTAATTAATTTAAAATTTTTGTTGACCAGTAGTTGAATTTTTCATTGTTATCCTGGTCTATATAAAACTGGTTTTCTGAGATCTGATTGTCAGTATTTCTGGCAGTTTCAGTGATGATGTTTAAACCAAGTTATCTCAATAGCATTACTACAAATAGTGTTATCAAGTGGATGTCTTGAAACCCGTAACGTGAAGAGATACACCAATAGCTGAGCTATACTAAATTCACATGTAGGAAAAATTGTGCAGCCAAATATATGCTACTTTAAGTATAGTCTTTTGCAGACAGAAAAGAAAGGTAGGATATATCAAAAGAGTGCTTCAGTGGTATTAATCTGTTTTCTAGCTGTCTACTGATGAGAAGAGTTCTAAAGCCTATAACCATAGTCTGTGTATTTAAATAGCTTGTAAATAATTAAGCTATTTCAGAGCACATTTATTTTCAAGCTCTGTGAGAATTTATAGCAAACTAGTTATAGATAAGGTTGTCTTTATGCTAAACTTAGAGAAAATTGTTGAAAATTATCAGTAATTCATACCTTCTCTGCTTTTAGGTGCTGATATTGCTAATGTTTGTAATGAAGCTGCTTTGATTGCTGCAAGGCATCTCTCAGATGCTATAAACCAAAAGCATTTTGAGCAAGCAATTGAAAGAGTTATTGGAGGTAGGTGAATCTCATGAATTGTTTAGCAAAAACTGTAATACAACAGGAAACTTACTTTTTTGTATGTATCTAATATATATATATATAAAGCCATGCTTTGAATCTTTCCAGTGGTATTCTTTTCTTTTATCTCCTGAACACACCTGAGAAAAGAAATATCCTGTCTGTATTGTTGACTTCTGTAGTAGAGCGAGGAGTAGAAAGAGAAATTTCATTGGGACACTTTTCTAATTTCTTCAAAATGACAAGAGGAAAAGCTGTTTGTATTTAGGGATGCTTTGAACTACTGCTAGCCTGAAATAGTCTAGAAAACTGCTTGATTTTAAAAATGCAAATGTTTTATTTAGATGTTTGAATGCTCTTAAGAACTTACTTTGAAACTCAAAAGTCTAATCAAGGACAAGGTTTCAGTGAGACCTAGGAGACATAAATTTCTAGAACTTGCAAATTTTTCAGTGGGTCATAGACACGCCCTCTAAGTGTTGCTCACCATCGTTCTAAATGAGGTAAAGTATTTCAGAGGAGAAAGATGTGTCTGAAACTATTAATCAAATTTATTTTATAAAGGTTTGGAAAAGAAAACTCAAGTACTCCAACCAGAAGAGAAAAAGACAGTAGCATATCACGAGGCAGGGCATGCAGTTGCAGGATGGTTTTTGGAACATGCTGACCCACTCTTAAAGGTAAGGAAAGTAATTCGAACCAGTACTTTAACAGTAGCATGGACAACATCCTTTGTGGATTTTTTTATTTTCACCTAAAGTAGACAGGATGTTAAAATATGTAGTCTTGCAGAAGGTATTGTGTGTCAGTTTTAGGGTACTTCTATTGGTTCATTTCTTATAACTTTCTTAACTGTTTTCTAACTTAGCTGTTGCACAGTTTGTAATATAAATGTCCTTGGAAAGTGAGAGACCTGATCCTCCCATGAAGAGGATCTGCCTGCCTTGATAGCTGCATTTTCTCTGAGGCTTTTAGTATAGGTCAGTGGTTGAAGTTAGTCTTACCAGGTTACACAGGTATACTTCAGGAATATAACTATAGAAATTATCATTTAAAGGCTGAATTTTAGTTTTAATTTGCTCTTTTTTGTATGCACAGCTTCACAAGTTGGACATAAAAGAAAAATCATCCCAATTTCCCAAATTTGCTTTAACATTCATAGTTTTGCATAGGTGGGTTTTTAATCTCGTCTCAAGCTTAAAATTAGTCTTGTACAATTTGCTGCTGGAGCAAAGAGCATTATTAAATACGGAAATTCCTTCAACAGTTCAGAATGCTAGAGAGGGAGAAATGCTATTGTATTCTGTCTGTTGCCCAGTATATACGTCTCAAGAAGTTGTGAATTTTAATTAAAATAATTTAAAAATACCATACTTTTTTTAGAAAAGACATGACAGTGGTCTTACCTTTCTTTTCCAGATATTCTAGTAGTTGTTATCCCAGTTTAGAGCTAGCCAGGGCTTTTAAGGATAAAACACAATGGGGGCAAAACTGTAAATGGAAATAATGTCTGAAATAAACCTCAAGGGTGAGTATGGTGTAGGTTGTGGTATAAAAAATTAAGTAAAACTGAAGAATGCTTTTTGTTTTCTAACACTATTTAGTTCTGGCACTCTGTTAATTTTGATTGTAGGTATCTATTATCCCACGTGGTAAAGGACTGGGTTATGCTCAGTATTTACCCAAAGAACAGTATCTTTATACCAAAGAGCAGCTACTTGACAGAATGTGCATGACTCTGGGGGGGCGTGTATCTGAGCAAATCTTCTTTGGAAGAATAACGACTGGTGCCCAGGATGACTTGAAGAAGGTGACCCAGAGTGCATATGCTCAGGTATGGTCTTTAGTGAGACTATTTTTTGCTGTACTGTTTTCTTCACTACCTCACAGTAATATTTTGATATGATGCAATTTGATCAAGTGTCTCTCAAAAGCCTAGTTTCAGAAAATATGTATGAGTAAACATTATGCTGTTGCTTAGTGACACTAATGACTCAGGTATTTTATTTCAGTCTTAGAACAGCAGTCTGTGCATCAGGCTTTGATTACTGTCCTACATCTGCCTACAGGTACATATAGGTCTACTTTTAAAATGGAATTTAGTGCTCAGGTTCGATCATCTCATCCTGCATTTAAAATGGCTCAATTTGAAGACCCAGTTTGGATTCACACTTAAAATCCAGGAAACCTTGTATTAAAGCACTGTTTGCTGTCAGCTAAAGCTACAGAAATTAAGACATCAGTTGGTGTTTGTATCATATTAGCTAACGTAGATGAGTAATTTGGAATCTTATCAATGCAGTGACTCACTTAACTGTAGCTGTGTGCTACACATGGGTGCATTATTACATTTCCTGTATCAGCACAAAAGATGTCATCTAATAAGGCACTCACAAGGTGAGCAAGAGATGTTTTGGAGTGTGCTTCTCTTCCCCTGCGTACTTATCCCCCACCTCCAAATCCCACCTACTTCCTGGTCTCTGGTGTGCTGCTTGTTGCCCCAGTTCTGGAAGTAAATGTGCAATGATCTTCTCTTAATTTTATGGAATCTTCAGTGACTCTTGTTCAGTTCTAAATTAAAAATAAAGTTGTAAGTGTAGACTTTTGTTCATGTTAACAAAAAAAAAACATAGTACTTTTCTTAAGGAAGCAGGTTAAGATGCTTGGGTTTAATTGGTGAGATCTCTTTGAGTTCTCATTATTCTTTGTCATACCTATATTGATCTTGCTAGACTGAGAAGTGCTGCTTTAGTAAGCATCAGATTGATAGTAGCCATGGAGTGAATAAATAAATAGCAGCCAGAACTTGCCTCTGGTGAAGCAAACTGCAGTATTTGAAATCCATATTTGGCAAATGGACTAGTTAATATTCAGTAATGAGTTAAGCAAGATAAGAATCATTTTCACCCTTGTAGAGGACTGTCTTGTGATGAAATATAGCATATGATTTTTGTACATGATAGGACAAAATCTTCAAGACCCTCTACTGTAGTACTTAACTCATCTTTATGAGTGAGTAGAATACACTAAACCTTAGAAGTACTTTCAGTTGGAAAAGCACTTATATTTCTGCTAAAAGAGAGTTTTACTGATAAGGAAGCCTGAAGTGTTTCTTTTGTGATATACATGGCACTTTGCTGTTTAAATACTAAGATATCACTAGTAACCACCTTCAAATGGTGGTATGTGTCCTTCAATTTAATCAATAAAAAGAAATAAGTGGAAGTTTAGGTACATTAACTTAGTAGACTTGAGTTGTGAGGGGATGGTTGGTTTTATAGGAAAAGATTGGGTCATAGCAGAATGACTTTGTCCCTTTCAGTTTTGTTCACCATATTTTTCATCAATACACCGTAAAATCATACTGTCTCTCCTTTGTTTGATTTTTTTTTCTCTTTTCCTTCAGATTGTTCAGTTTGGTATGAATGAAAAAGTAGGGCAGATTTCCTTTGATCTCCCTCGTCAAGGAGACATGGTATTAGAGAAACCTTACAGCGAGGCAACGGCCAGATTGATAGATGAGGAGGTGCGGTCCCTAATTAACATTGCTTATGAAAGAACATTAACTCTGCTTACTGAGAAGAAAGCAGAAGTGGAGAAGGTGAGAATTACTGTGTTTTTAGCCACTAGTTTCCAGGTGGTAAGCCAAAATCTGAATTGAACTGAATTAGATTTAAAATAGTGACTATGAATAGTATATGAGGAATTTTGCTCAAAAATCATTTGATGTAATCTTGAGAGTTCGTCACGAGACTTAAGTAAATAGAAACCTCCTTTTGTGATGGAACACCTCTGAGCTTCTCATGAACATGATTTATCATCCCTCCCCCCTTAAGTGGTCAATATTCATTTGGAAAGCTGGAGGGAAGAGTGTGTCTACTAAAGAAGGGCTTAGTAGATATGCTAGACAAATATGAAACTTAAAAAGACAAAGACAAAATACCAGATTTCCAGTTCATTAGGCTAAAAGAAGCTCTGTAACAAGGGAAGTTTGTATGACTTCCTTTCTCTGAATTCCTTTTGAATGTTAAGAAATATTACCTTACTGTCTTCTTTCCTGTCCCTTGGCTGCTTGTGATCTGCTTCACTGCAGCTGAGATTATTCGTGTGCATATTCTCTCCCTCCTGCCAGAAAGCCTGATACAGTTAAAGGATAATTTTCCAGGCTAGGCATCCGATAGACTTATTGAGAAGACAAGTTTGTGTGGGTTCTGTGAATGGTGGTGTTGTAGGTCACTGTCCCAAAAAATATGGCTGAGCATGGTTTGTGCTGAAGAATGCACTCGCTGACCCAAGAAAGTTGCGAAGTACCCTGGGAGAGTATTGTACACATTGGTATTTTATGGTGCTCTTGAGCTTGTACATTGCAGCAGCCTGCTTGAACTGTCCCAGCTGATTGGAAGGCTTGTTTTCATCTATAGCTTAATGTCTTGCATCAGGAGCCTTATGGCAGCGGCAAAAGGCTGCAGTTCTGAAGCAACAATAACAGCAACAGCAACACATAGGGAGGGCACTTTGACAAATCTGGAAAGTAAGATTTTAAAAAACCATGGTATTTTCACTGCAGTGGTAAATGCTCATGGAGGAGAAATATATTTGGTGAACTCTGAACAACTTGTTTTTTCTATCAAAATTAATCAGTGTCAAATTTGGTCCAAAACTGCGTTAAGCTCTTCCAAAGAGGACAGTCAGCTTAGGTATTTGAGGTCACTTATCTGTTCAGCCTGGAGAAGAGACTGAGGGGAGACCTCATTGCAGTCTACAACCTCTTGAAGGGAAGAGGAGAGGCAGGCACTGATCTCCTCTCTGTGGTGACCAGTGACAGGACCCCAGGGAATGGCCTGAAGTTGTGTCAGGGGAGGTTTAGGCTGGATATTAGAAATAGGTTCTTCACCCAGAGGGCAGTTGGACACTGGAACAGGCTCCCCAGGGCTGTGGTCACAGCACCAAGCCTGACAGAGTTCAGGAAGGGTTTGGATGGTGTTCTCATGTGCTTGGTGTGACTCTTGGTGATGGTCCAGTGCAGGGCCAGGAGTTGGACTCGATGATCTTTGAGAGTCCTTCCAACTCAGCTGATTCTGTGTCTGACATAAGTTGTTGCCATCCCAGGTTGCCCTGCGACTATTGGAGAAGGAAGTGCTCGATAAAAGTGATATGCTAGACTTGCTTGGCCCAAGACCATTTGCAGAAAAGTCTACTTATGAAGAATTTGTTGAAGGCACAGGAAGCTTGGATGAGGATACTTCACTACCAGAAGGCCTTAAAGACTGGAACAAAGAGCGTGAAAAAGAAAAAGAGGAGACAACAGATGAACAGGTTGCTAGGCAGATCAGAGGAGGGATGCCATTTTAACTGTGAGGTGTGTGCTGATGTTGACTTGCACTCTGGAAGAGAAACAAACTCACCTAGTTTGTACTTCAAAACAAAAAAAATATTTATTCAACCAAACTGTATTATGAATGAGTGGAAGAGTGATCTCTTGTGATAAGGATGTTCTGCTTCTGATATACGTATGCAAGATCATCAGTTCACTGGTAAAAGGTGATCATCTCTAATTGCCAGCTGAAGAAGCATAGATTGGATTTGAACTGCAGTGGAATGCCAGAATGGAGCCTTTCCAACTTTGACACACAGTTCAGATTCATGAACAAACTTTGTGGCACTGGTTTCTCTCTTTTTTTTTTTAATGTCTGTAAGCTTACAAAAATCAAAGGGTTTTTTGATTATTTATCTAAACTACCTGTATGTGACCTGTTTAAAAAAAAAAATCATTCAAAATGCATTGTTAAATGTGAAAATCTGGTCTTACAAAGTACTAGCTTTGCAAAACTACCTGACCCTTTCCCCTCATCTCATTTTGATTTTAGAAAGTTTGTCTACTGAGATCTGCCATATAAGTTGACAGTGAAACTGGACAGTTGTTTGAATATCTTAAACTGTATTCGTGGTTCAGTGTCTTAAACTCACTTTGGCTCCTGCAGTTTTACTAGTCAGTTTTTTACAGAGGTCTGTAAAATATTGAACATATGAATGTGTTGTGTAAATACAGTTTGAGTCAATAAAACCAGTACTTTTCTGAACAAAGCTTGTGGGGTTTTTTGCTAGTTTCTTGGTATAGAATTCAGACCAGTACAAAACTTTCTGTTATATTAGGGTAACAAGGTTGGGCTAACAAATGCCAAATGCAGCAGCCAAAACCGGAGATTATCAGTTTCATATTGCTCTGCTTAATGTAAAGCTATGGGGGGTTTATCTCTGTTTGGCTGAATGCAGTTGTCTTAATAATCTGCTTCTGGTTGTCTGCTGCATGCTAAGGATTCAGTAGCTGTTCAAAAATTAACAGCATGTCTACCCCTCCAGTAGAAGATAGGGAAGCATGGTTGGGGGTTAAGTCTGGAAGGAAAATGAACCAAGCTTCTCTGCTGGATCAGAACTCCTTTAAGACTTAAGAGTCGGAGGGCAGGTTAAGGGGGTAACTAGTGATTGATTCCATCTGTATATTGCAACATCATGGAAAGCAGCAGGAGGACAAAGGAAAAAGTTGTCTGAAAGGTCAGAGCCTTTGCTCAAGTTATTTGAGGTAAATTGTTTATGGAAATGATTCTTTTGGATTTTCTTCTTCATGATGAAGATTTTTCCATCTCAGATGTTGCCTGTTTTTACAGTGAAGAGGGGCAAGGGAAACAGAGCAAATAGAGCAATGTTGGGTGTGTTTACTGGGTGTTTTCAGTTGTTAAACACTTCTGTTTATCCCTATTGAGTCTGTTGTAGAATGAATGAGAAACAGGAAAACAGCCTGAGAAAACTAAACTTCATTTCCTTAATTAATGGAATCGAAGTTTAGAATGATTTATTGCAATAGTAAAGTTGTTTTAAGTTTTGCAAACATGATAAAGCAGTGACTGATTTCTCTGTGTGTGCTCTAGTGTTGTATCTTGCATACATTCCATATTAATGCCTTGTTCTGTTGTACCCCCATAGTTTACCTGAACACTTCTTGTTTGGTATAGGCAGTTTGTAGCCAGTGCTGAGGACTAGCTGTGCTTACACAGTAAAGGTCAGAATTCTGCATTTCTTCACTCCTTGCTAAATAAAACCAACAGAAAATAACAACCAACCACCCAAACCTCAAAATCCTTAACCTGACTCTTCACAATGGCACTATCAGATGTCTGCAGGAAATGTTTTCTCTTACTCCCTGTTTGTACTGTCTACTTTTAAATTCCACTCTTTAGTTGCAGCTTGCAATTCATAAGTGCATAATAGTGGTCTTAGCTTTCCTTTACCTTTATTTTAGACCATTAACTTACTTGTTTAGCTTTATCTCAGTTTTTTGTGCCAAAAATTGCAGAATCTGATGGAGTTGGGATTTTGGAATCAAAGATATGGGAAAACAACAAAAAAGCAGTTTACCCAACCTGTTTCTTAGAAGAGGACAGTTAGCCTCCTCCTACTCACAAATTTAAGATGTCAGGTTGTTGAACATAAATCAAGAAAATCAAGTTTAGTCTGTGTCCTGCCTGCCAATAATGCTGGATTAAGTTTTGTTGCGAACACACCGAGCAGTTGCTGCTTCAACTAGCAGGGGCTTGTGCAGCGTGGAGGGAGCAGTTGAGTTCCCCGTTCCTCCCAAGGCTGGGAGAAGGAGCAGGTCTAGATCCTCTTGCCCAACCTGACTCTGTTCCCAAGAGGTGACCGCTTTTTCCTAAGGCAATGTCAGTGCAAGAGAAGGAAGGGAGGGCAGCAACTGTGGGATGCAAAGAAATGAAGAGCCTAAGATGGCTTGGTTAAGGTGACATGCACTATCTAAGGTGAGAGCCTGCCCAATTCCTTGCCAATGCGCAGAGCAACTTTGCAAAGGAGCTGGCCCATCAGGTTAGGTTCCAGTTTCTGCACTGATACCACACCTTCTCCCCGTGCAACACCTCACCCACTCCCTGTTTTCAAGTGGTGTAGGTTGCCAGTTTTATTTCCCATGCTAACGTTAACACAGGTGTCTGTGTCTGGGTGGCACTGGGAGCTGCACTTCCAGGCCTCCTTAGGTCTGGCTTGTCGTGGCAGCCTGCTTCTAGGTGTTTCTCTGTGGCCAGCTGCAAAGCAGTAAAAAAAGAGAGAAAATGAAGGTGGCCCGAGCCACAGAAATAAAGGGTGCAAGAGGCTAGGTTGAAAATCTAAAGGGGAATGAAAAACATAGTTGAGGAACGTGAGAAGAAGAGGAACAAAGCTAGGTGGAACTCAGCATGTAAATTAGAAGTTTCCAAGGAAAAAGCAGGAAGTTATTTGAAAGGAAGGGCAGCTGAAGGAATTGTTCACTAAGCCTGTTGCTAAAACAAATTTCAGTTGTATGTCAGGAAAAGAAGATGATTAGAGTTAGCTGACTGAAGAACAGGAAGCATTTGTGCTTCCTGTGGCTCTCTTACTGCTTACATGCAAGCTGGTCCTCTCACGATGTTCCTACTTCAGGTTCCTGGGTTCGTTTTGGTGGCCTGGGTTTTTCCCCCCTATGATCAGATGGAAGATTTGTCTCTTTTTTTCTAAAGAGGGCAGTAGTTTTCCTCCCCCACCTCCACACAGTCTAGAAATTCACATCAAAGAGTTGCAAGTAAACGCATGTGAAAGAATGGGTGAGTCAAAGCAGGATCAGAGAACCTTGTTAAGTCTGGATTCCACAGCCTCAGAGTCTGTATTCTGCATTTTGAGTCAAGTCTGTGAAAAGCAATAAAGAACAGGCTGGTTCACCAGGTGAATAACTCAGTCATTTAGGAACGCCAAGACTCCTGGCATTTTTAAAGTATGAACCTTTTTTTTTCAGAATAGTATCAGAATTTATGGCTTGGACCTAGTTATGAATTTTGTATTATACCAAAATGCAGTTCCACAAGTTCTAAGATGGTTTGTTCTATTCATTCATAAATAACTAGTGTTTTAATTGGAAGGCCTGAGCCACAGCTGTGTGACAGCAGGCTCCTCCTCCCTTTTGAAGCCAATAGCCTAGCATTTACAAAGACTCAACTAAACTTTGAAGTTTAATGGTTTTATTCCCAATGGATTTTGTTTTGTATTGTACTACTTCACATTAATCCTCTTGAATGCATATTGCATTATAACTTTTATCTCATGTTGTGATTCATACATAGCCACATCTCACATTTATAAAATGCATATTTAAAGGTGCTCAATTGCTGTTCGTAAATTCTTTAGGCATCACTTTGCAGTGAATTTGCTGACTCCATTATGACCCTTCTAGAGACAAACAGCCAGGCCCTCCCAATCGCTGCCTACACCCCTATGGCAAAGCCAGTCTGGTCAGTATGTTCCAGTGACTGGGTCTCAACCCCTGAAATCAATTTATGTGAAAAACTTGTACTTGATTAAAACTAGTTCAGTTCCATTTCTGTGTAGAATTAGGCACGCAGCTTCAAGTTATGTGATTAGCAGTTGCCTGGTTCATATACTTTGTAGAATACTGTCTCGTTCCCTGAATCCCAAACTAACGAAACATAACATCATCTTGTCAGGAGCAATGGATCTTTGGAAATTACACTGTTTGTAAAGTGCCTTTTTAAGTATTGAGCAACACTTTTGCTTGGAAAGTGCTTCTGAAGGCAAGAAGGGAAAACAAAGAGTTCCTGAAACATTTTAAGTTTGGCTTTCCAGAGCGTTTCTCCTTTGTTTGCTTGTTTTGTTGCCTAGAAACTGACCTAAATAAGAGACTCCATGTAGACAGAGTGTTCTCTGGTGGAGGCTCTGTAATGGAGAGGGGCTGTTTAATTGATATGAGCAGGAACATAAAGCATGCATGAAGACTGAATGCCCAACAATCACTCTGGCAGCTGGCTTAGGCACGGATCTCTGGTTTGGCTTGAGTGTGAGCAGATAAACCTGTTGTTAATCTTTCATTTTGCCAGCTGTTTTGAATATTGTGGATAAATGCTCTTGTCCCTCAACCTTAATATGTCCAGTTATTTTAACCTATTTTGGTAGCAAGACATGCCCAGCATCTATAGGTGTGGTGAACTTACAAACCTAAGTAGTGAGATCTGTTGACACATGGCCTATGTCCCCTCTCCCACCATGAGCTGTGAAGTATCTGAATTTCAGCTGGGTGGACTGGGTGAAATAAGAACAGCATCAGCAACTGGTGATAGCCAGAAAGACAGGGGACCAGCAACATACTGGGGTATCACTTCAAACCCCAGGGATCCATGAAGAACACAGGACAAATTGATAGATTTCTTTTATATAATCTGTGAAATCATATCACACAAATCCAGCCTCGAGCCTGCAGTTCACTGGATATTTATTTAGCACCGAAACACTTCTGCTTGAGAGGATGCTATTCATTTTTATTTTGATTTTAGAGGACTGAAATATCACTGTTCACAGTTACTGTACAGAATATGTAAAAAACTTTCTCTTCTTTTTATTATGAATAAATTTTATTTCTGGCAGTTCAGTATTTTACATTTGGTACAGAATCAATACTTCAAACCCACAAGATTTTCTTACCCATAATTGGATGAAAATAGGGCAGCTCTAATTTGTAGATTTTCAGGCCTATTTTACATCTTGTCTTCTACAACTTTAGGGATGACAACCTGCTTGGAACAAAAAAGATCCCAAACTAGCAATCTCTGTGTTCAGACTCTTAGGCCAAAGCCTCAACCGAATGCCTTACATTTGTCTCATGAATAGAAATAGCCTGATTTCCAGAAATGCTGAGTGTTCTCAGTGATCTCAGTGGACTCTGAAGAGTACCTCTAATATCTGAAATTCATGCTCCTATTTTTTTTCAAAGTAAATACGGATTTACAAGCCTAATTATCAGAAATCCAGATTTGAGAATTTGGCCTGGAAAAAAAAAAAGACACACCTAATTTCTTTATTCATTGATCTCTTCTTCATCATCTTCAAATGCTTCCTCTCCATCATTTGCTGTTGCTTCTTGATATTGCTGATATTCTGAAACCAGATCATTCATGTTGCTTTCTGCCTCCGTAAATTCCATTTCATCCATTCCCTCTCCCGTGAACCAGTGGAGGAAGGCCTTTCTCCTGAACATGGCTGAAAACTGCTCCGAGATCCTTTTGAAGAGCTCTTGAATAGCAGTGCTGTTGCCAATGAATGTGGAAGCCATCTTGAGGCCACGGGGAGGTATGTCACACACTGCCACCTTGACATTGTTTGGGATCCACTCTACGAAGTAACTGCTGTTCTTGTTCTGGATGGCCAACATCTGCTCATCCACCTCCTTCATGGACATGGGGCCGCGGAAGACGGTGGCCACTGTCAAATATCGGCCGTGTCTCGGGTCACAGGCTGCCATCATATTTTTGGCATCAAACATCTGCTGGGTGAGCTCTGGGACAGTGAGTGCTCGGTACTGTTGGCTGCCTCGGGCTGTCAAGGGAGCGAAACCTGGCATGAAGAAGTGAAGGCGTGGGAACGGGACCATATTCACTGCCAGCTTCCGGAGGTCAGCGTTTAGTTGGCCTGGAAAACGCAGGGATGTAGTCACCCCGCTCATGGTAGCGGACACCAAGTGATTTAAATCACCGTATGTTGGAGTGGTGAGCTTCAGGGTGCGGAAGCAAATGTCATACAAAGCTTCGTTGTCAATGCAGTAGGTCTCATCGGTATTTTCAACCAGCTGGTGGACTGAAAGCGTGGCATTGTAAGGCTCCACCACTGTATCAGAAACCTTTGGAGAGGGCATGACACTAAATGTATTCATAATCCTGTCCGGATATTCCTCTCGTATCTTGCTGATGAGTAGGGTTCCCATGCCAGATCCTGTCCCTCCTCCCAGGGAATGAGTGAGCTGAAATCCTTGCAAGCAATCACAGTGTTCACACTCTTTTCTTACTACATCAAGCACAGAGTCAACCAACTCTGCCCCTTCTGTATAATGTCCTTTAGCCCAGTTGTTTCCTGCACCAGTTTGTCCTAAAATAACATACAACAGGGAAAGAAAAAGCACAAAATTATTTGTAAGGTTTGATATTTGCATGCTAAATGGATTCACATCTGTAACAAAAGCTACCATAAATCTGTCAGGTAGATAACTGCTCTTCAGTTTTGCCTACAAAAATCTCTGGAAGTATCAACATAAACTTTTTATATCATCTCTGGCAGGCTTTTGGTTGTTTTTTTGTTGGTGGTGGTGGGTTTTGGGGTTTTTTTGCACTTTACTTTCCACAAATGCAAAGATGGCTTGACTCCTTGTTTTGAAAGCTTTCATACTTCCAAATCAGATTATTTTGTAAACACAAAATACTTTGTCTGTAAGGACCACAGCACATAAAAGGCTAAATCACAGATACATATTTTTAAATGAAAGGTTCTTGAACTGTTCTCATGAGGCACAGAGGCACATTGTCATTCAAGGGTAAAGCTGGGCTTCAGAAGTCCTATTTAACTTATATCAGGAACCACACCTTTTTTAATTTCATGAATGAAAATACTTATCAACAGAAGTTTCAAGAATGCTATTTCAAAAACTTGGAAGTTAAGCGCCTTTTAGGTTTTACTGGTTTCCCTACAAACTCACTGTTCTTCAGGATGTGTAAAGCAACTTGCAAAATTGGATTACTAATATTTCATAAATCCCTTCTTTTCTTCCACAAGGCTATTTTCCTTTTGTGTGCCACTCCGTTAATTAAGAGGAACAATCCAGATCATTTGCTATGTCACCATTTTGTTATGACTCAGATAACAAGGATTAAACAGGGGATCAGTTTTTAATACTTCTGTTCCTCACAGCAACTACTATATCCATATTGTGCCTCTGAACTCACTTAGTAGTACTCCTGTGAGTGGTATTCAGAAAGAGACAATAGTTTCAGAATTAAGTGTAGAGCTGACAAATTCTGAGTTGTTCTCCAAAACCTTCCCCTCCCTTCCTATTACCACATCTCATTTCAATTCCCAATGCACTGTGTTGGTGCCAAACACATCAACCAGGGAAACTGCTGGCTGGGATATTTTTTAAATATTATGCACTTTATTTTCACTGCATAAATGCTTGGTTTCCTTGTGATGTGTTTGGTTAGTTAATGCATTGTTCTGTAGGCTCCTATATTTTTCTCTCTTTGAGCCTAGGGAGCTGAGCACTTCCTGTCCAGCTGGGCAAAGCACATAGTAATATCCTTCCAGAATGAAATATGTCTGTAACCATCTGCAGTCTGCTTGGGCAGAGCCCCTACTACAGACAGGGCAGCACATCAGGATGCACACAACTCAGCAGACATCACTCCAAAATGAAGAAGGATCACTACAGAGCTAAATTCCGAGTTGAGGACTTTATCTTATAGACTGCCCCTTGTGTAAACATTGTGTTGTCCTTCTTCAGGGGGCAGTGAGATAAGGACTGAGAAACAGGAATAAAAAACAAGGTAAGAGGAGAATGGCAATTATTCTAATAAACATGAAAATTGTATTTTCATGTGGAAAAAAAAAATCAGTAGAAACTGATCTTACTTGCTTTTGCTTTGTTTGCAGATTAAGTTTGCAAAATTTAGAAGGTAGCATGACTAACAGAGATGTGGACCTGTCCTCCTTTGGGTCCTGCACTGCACTAGACTCTCTCACTCTTATTCTGCATCTCACAAACTCCAGGATGCCCACACAACTACTGCCATACCACCTCTCTCTATTGCACCAGCGCAACCTCTGCACCTGAACTGCTTTGTGGAACTGTACCAGTGGCTGCCTACACCAAAACAAATGGCTTCCCTCCAGCCCACTACTGGCTACTCCTGTGACAACACTGCACTTCATCCACTTTGTCAGCCACATGCCTAGGGTCTCTTGCATTTTCAGTGGAGATTTACTGCCGTTTACACCCAGTAATCTTATACTTCCAGACCCACTAGTTCTATAGCACTGTTAGACCACCACTGTGACCACACAGAACATGTAAAATAAGCCCTGAAAGCTCCAGACTTCTTACTCACAACAATACAGTGCAGTGTGAAAGTGCCAAGTCTGCCACACATCTGGAAACCCTGATTGTGATCCAGTGCAAGTCTACTGGATGCCCTCCACTCATCAGGTACCTACCCAGCTACCGGGCCTCTGAAACTCTTACGCAAACACATAAAAATGAACAAGTTCCACCAGGACTAAATTCTCTAGGTGGAAAATGATCCTGTGCCCACAAAACTCAGGACTTGGCAAATCTTTGCCAGCCCTGGAAGCTCTGCATTGTACGCAGCCCATCTCTAGCATACTGCCCCTGTCATTTCTCACTGTACGTTTGCCAGCATCTAAAGAAGTCTACACGAAGCAGTCCCACAACTTATCTGCACTCCTGGCACCCCTAGATCCTTCTATCACTTTCTTTTTCCAGCACACTGTAGGGTTATCAGAGACATTCAGGTTGAGCTGCACATGCAGAGAAGCCATTTGTCCAACAGTCAATTTATTTTTTAATCCCTAAAATGGCAACTGTTTCCTGCGATCTTCTTTCCCTCCTTTCCTCTCTTCACTGCTTAAAATAGAAGATAAACCTGCTAAGAAAGAGCAGTGGCTTGCACACTAATGCTTAGAAGCCTGTAGGGATGAGCCTTGCTGCACAACTTGCCTTTGCCTGCCTGACAGACATTTTGTGGTTGCCCCCACCCAATCATGCAACTTCAATTGGAGTGGTATCTAGGTAGCAAATCTAGCAAGACACAAGAAAAGCAACACAAATGCAAAAATGTGCAAATGAAAACTGGCTAATGAGAGGAGATAGATCAGAGTTCAAAGCAGTTCCTGATGTGCAATGGTATACTGTTAGATGGTGAGGATACCTGCTGCTCTCATACAGCAAGATCATTCCAGCTGTGCTTCTGCACCTTTTAGATTACCTTGTCAACACAGGCATTAAAGTATAAGGATTGTTTTGTGTCCGTCCTAAATCTCCTGCTGGTCTGAGATAAAATTCCTGTATCTAGCATATGTGATCATGTACTCAATACACCTGCATGAAACCCTGACTAGTAGTCCATGGTTACTTGCTACAGAGATATGAGCACATGCAGGTGGAAAACATCTCCATCAGAATGAGCCCTAACAGCCTGGGGTACAGCAAGTACAGGACTGCCAGCCTCTGCCACAAAATCCTTTGTAGGCCCAGGCCAGATTTTTAAAAGAGAAAACAAAATGCTTTGTTGGTTTTTGACACAGAAGATCATTACTTCAGCGCTCAGCCATTCTACATTATTCAGCAGGTTGGGAGGACAGTGCTTGATGCTGGCAGGGGCCTCTGTCAGATAGGGGTTGATCACATGCTGTTGGTTCATTGTTATCTTGGCAGGAAGGGAGTACAGTGAACTGGACTATTGTTGAAGACATTCTGAATTGATTTTGCTCTAGTTTTACTGGTGGTGTGCCAGACTGTAAAGCCCCAGTTCAGGTATTTCCATAGGTCAGGTGAATTCACTTTCAGAGGCTTGTCTGGTGCATGCAGCGGAAAGGGAATCAAAGGAGAAACCTGAATGCAGACACATACTTCATAGAGCTGACTATGTCTATGGCTTTTTTCCCTAAGATTACTTGTACTTGTTGTAACTTAGAGCTCCTTTGGAAGAGAATGTTAACACCACTGCCATGGAGTTTACAGGAGAACAATAGGGATAGCATTAAAAGTTTAAAGTCAAAGACTTACAGGGACTCTGATGGCTTCTTTACTCCCTGCCTCACCAGCAACAACCTAGACTTAAGTTTGTTTTATACCACCCAAATAATGTTTATCTTTTCTCTGTCTGTCCTTGTCCTTATGTTAACATGATATACCAAACTAAGTTCCAACCTAAGCTTGCCTTGTCAGGAGAAAATGTGTCTGTGGCTAATGCAGATTTAGAAACCAAAAGAACACAAGAGTTCTCATGGCTGCTTTCATTCAGACTTCCTGTTTCAGCAAGTGGATCACTGAACTTCCATGCACTGCTTCCCCTTTAGTGCAGAGGAATTGATAATGCTTCTGTACTTCATAAGGCTGCCAAGAAAGGGTAACGTGCATTTTTAAGCTTAGATGGAAAGTACTACAGAATTACAAAGTAAAACAGTGAACGCAAAAACAACACCCACAAGAACACTGCAAAACCACTTCTCTACATTCTCTCAGACTGTTCCTCATTATGCTGGAAAATAACCCAGTAACTGGCTATATATGACAGTGTTTTCCATATTACAGTTGGTCTTCTTCCACTATTACTATACTGTAAGGATCTGCTAAAAAAGTTTAATTACACAGCCTAAAAACAATGCAGCGCACAAGCATTAATGTGAATTCAAGTGAAGAGTAATCTGGTTGGTTTGTGGTTGAGCTTTTCCCTCCCTCCTCCATTTTCTCCAGAATTTCCATGCATTTTATTGTCAAGTTACTTCAGGATTTCTCTGGAGTTCATGTATATGGAAAGCAAATGTACTTTATCTGAATACCATAGGAAACTTTCAGCAGTTTGCTAACTGAAAGACAGATTAACAAAAGAATGACTTTTTCAGTTAACAGGATCTTTTGACTGACTTGCAGATAACTGCAGTCCCATTGTTAGCCATTAGGATTTCTCAGTAGGATCACTTCAGAATAGAGAGATTAAATCCTTTTTGACCACCTACTTGCTAATCAAACAGCTGCTTTGTTTTTTACAGAAAAGAGCTTTGTTTTTTAAAAAGTAGCATCCACATACCAAAGATGAAATTATCAGGTCGAAAGAGCTGACCAAAAGGACCGGATCGCACACTATCCATGGTTCCCGGCTCCAAGTCCACCAAGACTGCTCTTGGTACAAATTTCTGGGCTACAATAGAAAGGAAGTATTAATGCTCTGAAATAAGCTAACAAAGTTATAACTCTCAATACAGAAATAGCTCTCATATTGTTAGTCTAATATATTGTTCATACCTATATAAGTCCTTCCTGTACAGAAAGTTATGGTGGTGAAAAATCCAGCACCACCGGAACAAATCGATTCAGCTTGAAAAATAAAGCTGACATCTTTTGGGTAATAGAGATGCTATATTACATTCTGTAAGCTCTTTATTAGCACTAGATATGAGGGAAGGAAGTTTCTGAATTGAAAAAATGGCTTACGTGTTCTTTATACAGAAGAAGGTAATGTTTTCTGTGAATAACAGAAACTAGTTTATGTTCAAATGTTCCTAATACATCTCACAAGCTTTTATGCTTGAAGGATTCTCCTCCAGTGAAAGAGCTACTTGGTGTACATAGCACAAAATAAACAATCTGTACCACATTGAAATTGTTCCAGCAAATTCAGGTAAATAATATGAATTAGCCCAAGCTAGACAAAAGATGAAACAGTCACACTTGCAGGTTCATGCCAATAGACCAAAGGACTCAAATTCCCCACTTTACACAGTTAACACTTTTCAACATCAGAGTGACTCAGGGGTTTTGGGCACCTTTGGCATCCTGCTAACGAATCACTGTTCAGTTCTCTATTACCGGTGGCCCAACCCTCTCATTCATGAAATTAGAGACAAAGTGCTACAGATGCAGCAGTTTAATTTGGGGTAATCGACATGATGCATGTGATGAAGTAATACTGTGTTAGAAGAGTAAACCTGTCTTAATATTAAAAAATAAACGTCCACCTCCAGACCATAAAGGACAGCCCCTTGTGCCACTTCTCCCTGTCTGGGGAGAAAACATCTAATTATCTTAACACTTTGCAAGAAAGTAGACAATATTTTACGTGTATAGCGGATTGAGCTGGGCACAGCTAGGGGGCTAATGGCATGCGAGGAGGGCCGCCAGATGTGCCATACTACCATCCTGTTGTCTTCCAGATCCCTGCGCCCCTTCCCACGGAGCCCCCCGTCCCGCGCCCCTCCCCGTCCCACACTTACAGGATGATTCATTGTAGTAGACGTTGATCCTTTCCAGCTGCAGCGCTGAGTCACCGACATAGCCTCCGGCTGGGTCAATGCCATGCTCATCACTTATCACTTCCCAAAACTAAGGGAGGAAAAGCGGCAAGTGGGCTGGGAGGTGGCCCGCGGCAGCTGCGGGATTCCTGGCGTGCCCTGGGGCCGCCCCTCCCTGCCCGGAGCAGCGGGATGGGGCAGGACCAGCATCCAAGCCGCAGGGAGCAGCGGCCGCCGCCCTGCTCCCACTGCCCGCCCGGGCTCTGCCCCCTCCCCGCTGCTGAGCCGCAGCCTGCCCGCCTTAAACACAGAAATGACTAAAAAACAATCTTTTCTAAAAGGTCCCATTTGGAGTCGGTGCTTCGCAAAGCCTTTTATGGTCACGGGGAGCGGCGCGATGCGCGGTGCCCCGGGCGGCCCCGGCGCCGCTCGGCAGCGGCTCGGTGGGGACAGGGCGGCCCGAGGGCACGGGTGGCACCGGGGAGGGCACCGGGGGGGGGCACCGGAGAACACCAGGGGGGCACCGGGGACACAGCCCCGCCCGGCCCCGGGGGGTCCCACAGCCCCCAGGAATGACGGGGCGCGGCCCCCGGCGCTCGGCGGCTCCCCTTGGGGCTCACCTTGGTGCCGATCTGGTTCCCGCACTGCCCGGCCTGGATGTGCACGATCTCCCGCATGGCTGTGCCCCGCCGTCCCGCCGCCCAGCCCGGCAGTGTGTGCTCCCGGCCCGCCGGGCGGTGCTTTATGGGCTCCCCGCACCCCCCGACACCGCCCAGCCCCGACAGCACCGCCCTCGGGCCCCGCCGGCGTGGGCACAGCGACAGCGGCAGCGACACCGGCGGCTCGCGTTGTCCCCGCCGACAGCGAGGGTCCCCCTGCCCCAGGACCTGCTGCTCACCCAAACGCGGCTCGGCAGCCGTGGGACACCGGGAGCCCTGCTCCGCAGGCGGACATCGTCGCCTTCTCCGGCCGCCCCATGGGCAGAGCGCAGCCTTCGCTGACGGGACAGCATCCGAAGGGACGGGTGGCCCTTCCCTGTGCCTCGCCAAGTGCCATCTTCTTTGCATCGCTCTTTTTTGACGTGGTTTTGCCAGCAAGTTAAGCTGCTGCCTGAACACTGTGACTGAGACAGCACGCAATCTCTGTGGAAAGACTTTGCTGAAAACTCGTCTCACCACAATGCGGAGGATGCCCTGGGATATGCATGGCTTAAATAGCTTGGTTTTCAATGAGAAAGGAGATTTTCTTCTCCCCACAGAGAGGAAAAAAGGTTCCCACAGCTGCTCAGTTTGCTTTATGATCCTTTTGCATAACTGTTGCATGGTTTCCCAGGTAGGGGCTGCCTGCTTTGATGCCAGAGTGCCTCTTCCATGGGATGCTGTTGTCTGCATAGCCCATTCCAATATCTAGTCCTGGTGGGAGGCATTCACCTGTCTATGCACATCTCTACTGTCTGACCCAGTCTCTTGCTCGTGCAGGAGCAGCCCTGAGACCAGAGTTACAGAATCTCCTTATCCACTTGACCAAAGGTGGCCCAGCTGGGGGTCTTTTGGAGAACAATCTTGGGTACTCTTTACAACTTGAACATAGTCGAAATAGCCCCCACACACCAATATATAACCTCCAAATAATCCCAAATCAGTGTTTTGGGAGGCACCCCCTGCCTGTCTGCCCTTATGTTGCTGTGACATGACCGATGACAGCTGGACTATGTGCTCTGGGCTCCAACCCTGCCTTTCCATAGATGTTTTTCAGCAGGGCTAGCAGCTTCTAGCAAATTATCTCTGAGTAGCCCACATGCTAGGCTGAGTCAAATGTCTTTCTGACATCAGTGAAGCAGCTGGAGAATCAGCATACTTGCCTTGCAAGCACCCAGCAGTGGAGGACTGGACACTATGTGCCTTTTTCTCTGCTGAAGGACTCAAAATAACTGCCCTTCTCTGTGTGATCTGCATTTTTGGAAGAGATCCATGAACAATTCATTATTTAGAAGCCTGATTCATGATGTTTTCTTGGACTTTGCCTGAATCTATACGTCCTTGAATATGCCTTCCAGGCCTGGCTTTCCCCACGCTTTGTAAATCCTGCCGTTTACTGTTCATACTTGCCATCAGCTTACCTGTTGCAAATTTCTGCTGGTATGCCACTGTTTAAAATTCAGTTGGTTCCCAGATCTGGCTAGTGATAAGGTTGAGTGTGTGTTTCCAGTAGGCACAGGCACACACACACACACACACCACCCCTCACACACACATACACGTACGTACGTGGCTGCCCTCACTGACTGACACAGGCAGAACACACAGCACCCATGCAAACACATGCAGCACTAACAGCCTCTGTTCCCCTCTCTGGCTGATCAGGACAGAAGCCCATTAATGGAAAATAAATATGTATTTGTATCTATACCATATGGAGCCCTCCAGTAGCTGATCTTAGGACACTCAGCCTGTTCAGTAGCTGACCTCTGGATCCTCAGATACCTCACACAGAGACACAAACAGGCAAACAAGTTTCTCATGTAGGTGGTCTAGACTTGTGACCTTAACAGTAGTTGACCCCACCACATTCTCCACAGTAGGTGGCTTGGAGTCCCTTGTCTCTCCAGTAGCCACCTCACAGATCCTCCTGGACGCATGGCTTCTCCAAAACTTGACTCCCACCTAGGCTGGCTTGGTGTTTCCTAGTCATCATGCACTGACACAGAGATGCACATACTCTGTGGGCGCTCTGGTCTCTCCAGCTGGTTCATGAAAGACACACAGCCCCCTATGATTTGTGTCCCCCACCTCTAATTGCTGACACTCATACCATCATGCACGCACACACACACACACACACACACACACACACACACACAGAATATAGATGCCACTCTTACCCAGAAAAAAGATACATTTTAATAAGACAAGACAAACTGAGGTGGTCAGCCACAAGGCACAGCCAGACATGCATACTGATCAACAACCTGTTTACACCCAAGTAGGTTATTTTAGCCCCAGATCCTTTCACTTTTCTGTATCAAACCACCTTTATCCCCCCTGTTCCCCATGTTTGAATCCTCCTCTAAACATCCTATAAGTCATCTTGTACAATCCCAAAGGTGTTCTTCCCTTCCATCCCCTAAATATTTCCATACCTCTGCAGACCTCCATAACTCCTGTCTATATAGTGATCCATGGAACTTCTCCTATTGACTGGTGGTGATGAGTGTCACACCAGTCCACAGGCTGATCCCTCACTGAGAGGAGCCAGGGCAGGGGCTTCTTTTCTCTCTGTATGTTATTGGAATTTCCCCACCTGCCACTGTTCCCTTGTGCCCCTTTCTGTTCATGGAGATAAACCTTGAATCACTTAACTCAGCAGTAGAATCAAACCCACTTGATCATCTGAAGTGAATTATCTTTTGAGAATAAAAATAAGATGGGGGAAAAAAGAAGCAACGAGAGTGTATTGTAGTAGATCCTTTAGTCCACATGCCTCTTGAAAATCTGTATAGTTTGCACTGCCAGTGTTTGTCATCTTTGAAAGGTTTGTCTACTGTTTGGGAGCAGCAGTTGGTTAAACACCATTTAACCTGGCCAGAACTACAGCCAGTTTCGCACACATATAAAGTACCCCACTGAAGTATGTGTAAGACAGCAGAACCATGTAAGTGATGAAGGTGAGCAACAGTTTACCTATCAAAATTGCATCTCACACACAAATTTCATAGTTACCTAAAACAACTTCCAATTTTCAGTCAGACCTGAATCAGCTTGTAGTTTCTCCATGTTTTACTGCTAGTAATCTGAAAGAAGCAACGTTTGTTGATCACTGAATGTAAATGTACCTTTTCAACTGATGTAGGAGGTGGAGGTGCCATTATGACCTGTGTCCACACGAGCCTGCATATTCTCCTTAAGTCTCCACAGACTTGGCCTGGGATTTTAAAGGCACTTAGGTGTTTCAAAATCCTACTATGTACTTAACTGCTATGGATTACTTCTGGATGTATCTTAAAGCCCCACTAAACACCTCTTGGAAATTTAAGACACCTAAACGTGTCTCTAGGTGCTTCATCTGACTGAGTCCATGAGATTCATTCAATAAATAGATTAATGTGGAAACACATTGTAAATTCTGTACAATGGATTTTCACTTGTTATATTTGACTCAGATACCTATAATATATATTGACTTCTAGCCTTCATTACTCATAGTATTTTTTTTCTTCCCACTCACTTCATAAGTTAATTTAGTACATAGATTATGACACTTTTTTCACCATGCACAAAATAGGCAGACAGCTTTCTTAACATTTCACTTGCAGATTTACTTCCTTCATTGTTTTTCCTTTTTTAATTCCATTTGCAATTTTAACTTAGTTTCTGTTGTTAAAAATATCAATTCATGTATTTAACCTGAAAAATTAGTAAAATGTCACAATAAGTACAAACTATCAGCTTGTTTGCAAAATCATCCTCCAGACAACCTCTTGAACAATCAGTTTACGTAACACATTCTGGAGGTATCTCTTGCTGTCAGGTGTGAAAGTAAAAGACTAAATACTAGAAGACGTCAGCGCTTACATTTTAGGGAAGAGCATGACCATTTATGATGGACAGGACATGGATTAAGGAAGATCTGACTGCTAGGCCAAGTCTGCATTAGTCTGCCATTTCTAACTGGTAAAAGCCTAACACAGTTTATTTCTGCTGGACAACTCTTTGGTGCTTCAATGTGATGAGCAGACTCCACGTGGTTCTTTATTCCTGTTAGTCAGAACCAACAACGTATCAGAGAGTAACAGCAGATGAAATACTCATATTGCTCTTGTGCTGGATCCAGAGGCCTTGAAACAGCTGTGTACATGCACAGTCAAGGCAAACTGATGGGGCCATGTGGGGCTGCAGAGCCCTCAGTGTTCTTTCTTCAGCCTTTCTCACGTACTCATTGCTCTTGCACTGGCTAAATAGAAATGGATTCCTACAAGATGATGAACTTCACAAGGCAAGACAAAATGTATGAAGTGCCCATGCTGCAGAGTATAAGGATATTCCAGTAACAGCAACTCAAGCGACAGTCATGTCCCACAAAGTCACATGGAAATTTGCTTTAATGCCCCAGAAAAAACCCAGCAAAATTCTTCTGTATTTAGCTAGTCATATGATATGATTGTTAAGCTGCTTCCTGCTTTTCAGGAAACACATTTATGTTTATATCAGGGTTGTTGCTAGAACTATCTCTATTTACTGGAGTTTTTAAGGACTAGGGAGAAATTCATGTCATAGCAGAACAACTAACGTGTTAGCTACTCTTCTTTTTTCAGAATGATAAATGTGGTGTACTTTTATACTTAAGAATATCAGCAAGGGTCTATCCAGTGTTACAAAGCTTGCTGTCACTTACATTAAATACCAAAGCAATAAATATAATCCACATGGTGGATTTACTCTGACAGCTTGTAGCAGGCTAGTAAATACTATCAACTCCATGGTGACCTTCAGGAGGAGGGAGGTCCAAAGATCTGACTAGTTCATGTCTTTCCTCTTTAGTCTGAAGATTTTCAGGCAAGTTAAAAAAGGAAAAAAAAATCTTAAACTACCTTGGCTTTGGGGTTTATGTTTTGCTTTGGAGTGTTTTTTTTTCTTTTTTGTTTCATTTTGGTTTGGTTTTGTCTGACTTCCTAAGAAAACCAAGCATGGAAAGTCATGCTCTTGTTTAAGTGTGTACCCAAGTATCTCCACCACTACCTCTTTTTCCATCAGCCTCTTGTGACAAAATCTGCAAGTGGAACATGAGTTCCAGAGATATTGCAGCTGCAGATAATTCTTGAAACAGCTCAAGCACTCAACAGAAACCTTTAAATGGGGAAGGGAGATAGTAAGACACACACATGGAGAAGTATAGAGTCTAATAAGGCAAACACCAGCATGCATTTACACATTTAGCAAAACACATTTAGCATAGGTGTTTTGCAGCTTATATTTTGCCTAGAAAAGCCATTATATTTCATATAATGTTCAAACAGTTTCCTGCTTTGACACTCCCCCTCACCCACCCCCCCCC
>WBMV01009028.1:500661-558976 GCA_013396655.1 Campylorhamphus procurvoides | reverse complement strand
AACCCCGGCCCCGGTGCATTAAACTTGGTGTGGCATCTGTGGTGTCACTGATTGCCACTATGCTCGAACATAGTACTTGGGATTGTTTTAATGCCACTCATCTGGTTTCTGTAGAACTGTAGCACAGTGGACGCAGTGCTGGTGTTTGTGTTTCAGCCCACAAGATGTGGTCTGAACTTTATAATGTTAAAGCAGAGGTCACTACATAAAGTCAGGGGTAAATATGGTGCAAAGTCTGAGAGACTATGAAGGTACACTGGAGAAATTCCACCACCTTGTCCAAAGGAGTTCCTAGCTGAATTTTCACACACTTTTATCAATAGTTGACAAGATGAATGGAAAACACTGTAACTCCAACACTGAATATTAATGTGCTTGAGTTCAGGTTCTTTTACACTTTCTGGTGCTTATTGCCTTTTGATTTGTAACACATTTTCCACCCTTTGGAAACAAGTATTTTCTTCCAGCCCTTTGTTTCTCCCCATGCTTAGCCTCACTGCTAAAAATTATCATCCAGGACTTTTTGCAGAGTTGGTCATAGTGATTTTTATGCAACAGCCAGAGAAGAGGGAAGCATGTACCTGCCTGTTTTGTCAGGCAGAACATGTGTTTGGTGTGGCTGTGTTTTTAACCTCCATTCTAGTAGGTCACTTAGTTACATAAACAAACAGAGCCAGAGAATGGGCTGCACTGTCTTCGTCAGAGTCAGTAAACTAGCCAGGCTGGTGATTTCTTACAGCTACAACCAAGAGTATGGTAATACAAAATTAAGGCAGGAATTTATCTACATTCAACTCTCCAGCCTCTCTGCACATCAAAGATTTTGGGGAAACTGAACTGTTTTGAGAACAGAGTGAAAAAATATTTCAGTTGGAATGTATACCCTCCGTTATCTGTACCCTGTGGTAAGTGAGTGATACAACAGTAAGAGGACAATGAGTCTGAGATACTGATTACTTGCTTTTGGAGTTTAGTCAGCTCTGAATAGATTCCAATACAATGCAGAGTTTACCTAAGAAGTTATGGGTTTTGAGTGTGGGAGGTATCAGAATGAGGACAAAATGGTCTATTTACCAGAAGTCATGCTAAAGACTATCAGGAGAAAAAGCATTTTTTTGACTGGATGAGTACATTGAGAGCAGCTGGTCTTGATTAAACAGAAGATTCATCTAATCTAGAATTACATCTCTGACAGTAGTCAGTGATGGGTGCTAGGGAAAAACTATGGGACTTCTTCCCTAAAAACGCCCTTCTACATCTGGCCATCAGTGATTAAGCCTTTATTGAACCAAAGGATGGATCCGGATCATCATATTTAATAGTCCTTTTGAAGCATTCTTTAAGTTATGTAATTGCTTTTTTAACCCAGTTACACTTTCAGCTTCCAAAGTCTCCTGTGACATTGCCTGCCATGCACAACTGAATTCCATTCTGTGATTCCTTTCTGTTGTAAAGCTGATGCCTTAAATTGGTGCCCCATAATTCTTCTATTCTGATAACAGAAACTACCAGTTCCTAATGACCATTGTAGTTGTGTGTAAGGTGAAAGTTTTACTGTTTGCTTTGGTCTTTATTTCTCCTCTCTGTCCAGTGTGTTCTGAGCTGAAAGTATTGCGCTAATTAATCTCTCTGTGTTTGAGGTTGACACTGAACCGCTGTGATAGTCCTTGCTTATTGCCCTTTATTTTTATTTTCTAAATAAATCTCAGAGTTGTGTTTGCCCTCTTCGTTGCTGCTGAGCTTTTTCTGCCATTGAACTATCCACACTACCTCCAAGTTGTCTTTTTACAGTGATGACAGCTAAATTGGATCCCTTCACTGCAAACACAGAGTTGTTTTCCCCTGTATTATGCAGTTATGGATATTAAGGTTCATCAGCTACTGTTTATTCAAATGAATATAACAAAATACTTCTGAAACTTGGTCCAGCTCATGGAAGTTGTGACTACCCTGAAGATTTTTGTACAATCAAAAAGATTTACCAGTTCAATACTTTTTTCCCAAGACTTTTCTCGTCTTTTGTTGCTAAAGCAGAGGAGCACCTGCATCTTATCCCATCCAGCTCAGTCTCCTTAAGGCTGTTAAGTAAAATGCCTTGCAACAGAGATGTGTACTGCAACATGTAGGAGGGGAAGGGGGAAAGATAAGTGTGGGTTTTATTGCACAAACTTTAACTTTTTATGCTCTGAGAAAGAAGAAAAAACAATAGGTCTCTAAGACAAAAGGCTGGAATTATGTTCAGACAGTCAGTTATTAAACACTTTCTAAGCAAAGCATATATTTGAGATGAAATATGTAGCTTTCCAAGTAAAAGTGATTCATCTAACTGTGAGAAACACTTCTTCTAGAAGAGCAGGTTTGCAGCTAAAGTTAATTATAAATTGCTCCAGTCAGGTCTTTGGTTCAACAGGTTAGTCAGAGTTTTCTTCCTTACCCTTTTTCTTGGGTGGTGAGTGGCTCCTGGCTGTCACCCTTCCCTCACCAGCACAGATCCTACCCATCTGTCACACACGTCCATCCCGAGGCAGAATACCACTCCTAGCCTGTTTCACAAATGATTCTCTCAAATCACATTTGTAAGGAGAAGAGCACCATTCCTTGCAAGTCCCCAAGCCCCAGGACAAACAGCACAGCACAAGCTATGACTGGACAAAGCCTGGTTTATTTTTAACAGCACAGTCCTCAGCATTATCAGGGGTGGGTGGATTCAGTCACTGAAGGAATGTGTTGGTGCTAAATGCATAAAAGCAGTGGAACCATCCCCCCCTGGCTGGGTACTGCAGGAGCTACAGATCAGGAATTAGGAGGGGAAGTCAACATTCACACACAGGGAACCCAATATTATTTTTCTTAGAAAAGCACTGCAGCAGCGAGATGGAGGGAGTACACCGCTTGCCTTGGACTGCAGCCTGTTAGCAGCATTACCATATTCATGACTTAAAGGCTTATGAATGCTAAGAATGTAAGAGGTCAGTTTGGCTCTTGGCCAGGACTCAACCCACTGCTGCCTGGTGAATAATGCAGTTCACGGCCCCTTTGCTGAGCAGAGCACGGGAATGCAGGAGTGTATGGGGTTACAGTGTATGGTGACTGCACAGCTGAATGCCACTGCTTTGTGGGAAGGGTGTGGAGACACAGTTGTTGCCTGTGCATGTAAGATTTGCGGAGAGATACATTTCTCTTGTGCAAAATTATTCCATTGTGGTGTCCTGACTCCGTACTGAATAGGGACTTTATGATACATGTGGCCTGTATGATCTGTCAGGAACAGGGCACAGCCCTGAGTAATCAGAAGGTTTTTATCTCAGGACTGCAGCTTGGCTAATATGGCAGACAGTTATGCTGAAAGTGCTACATAGACAGGGAGGCTGATCATTTCTGTGTAGAAAGATTTAATA
Source organism: Campylorhamphus procurvoides (assembly GCA_013396655.1). Lineage (NCBI taxonomy): Eukaryota > Metazoa > Chordata > Aves > Passeriformes > Dendrocolaptidae > Campylorhamphus > Campylorhamphus procurvoides. The sequence goes on along the minus strand of WBMV01009028.1, from coordinate 555,578 downwards.
TGAACTGAAGCGAGAGCAAGACAGATATAACTCTAAAAAGTTATATTTGCTTTAACACCTGCTCACCCCCTCATGCTCACCCCCACCCTTTCCCATCTCAGTCATGAAGTATTTTTAGTTTGAATGTGCCCAAAGGGAATCTGGAGAAACAACATAAGAGGCTGAATGTGCAAAGGGGTCACCAGAGCAAGGTATAGAAAAATAGCTGAAGGAACTAGGCACTTGAAGCTGGTGACATCTAGGTAATGGCACCAGGCACAGAGAAAGAGAAAAACAGAATGTAGCTGCTGGAATTTTTCTAAAGAAAGAAACAAAACCTCCCAACAAATGTCAAAACAAACAAAAAACCCCAAACAAAAACAACAACAAAAACCTAAACAAAAACCCCCAAACTAACTCAACAACCCTTTGGGGAGGTAGAAGTCAGAGAAACAGAACTGATTTTTATCCATTAGATTGCTACTGCCTTTAGTCATTGCTGATGCTGCCTAGTGACAAAACCTGCTTTGTTTTCACTGATCACAACTCTTCTGAAAACTGAACATGGTACCAGGTACCACACCAGGACCAGTTAAGACTAGGAGGAATCGAGAGGATTTTTTACTAAATTCAGTGGTCACAGAGGTGAGACTATTAGAAACTACCTGTACTTTTCTCATCTAGATGAAATACTGATCCTAATGTAGTTGGCAGAAAATGTTCCTAATAAGGAGGAAAACCAGCTTGATCATCCCATCCAGAGATGAAATGGCTTTTCTGGGAAACTGAAACAGTTAGCTATTTACAGCAAATATTTAGTACTTTCTGATTTCAGAAAAAATGGATTTATTGTTGATTAATCAGTTGTCTCTGAAAGCACATCAGTTATTCTGGAAGATAATGAATTTTCTTGGGAAAGCAGGATCATTCAGGGAGTTGCATGCAAATTAAACCAGTATGCTGCAACTGTTCAAGGCAGCTTTTCTAGATAACTTCCCTAAGTGGGCAAGAGACCAGAAAAACTGCAGCTGCAGCTACATTAGGCACATTTTGTACAGGAATCACTGAAATGATGGCATTTTTTCAATTTAGCTTCTCAGGAATAAAATAGAGATTACCATAGACTTCAGTTTGCCTAGGTCAATAATAAATCAGTAGTCCTTATACTTAAATAAGATTATTTATTGTTGTCTTGTACATTTTCTCCTGATTTTTGAGATGAGAGAAGAGCATTTGAAAACACTACTTCATAAAGAGCAGCAGCAAACCAAACCATGTACCTATGCAAGGGAAAATGCTTTGTAATTAGAAATGCTTTTAACATAAAAGCATTTATGGACTTCATGATGTAATTAAAAATATGTCAAAAATAATTATACCTGTCTTTAAGACTTGAAAGAACTTCTTAGATGTCTAAGATTTCTCTGGGTCTGTAATAGACTGACTACACGCATCATTAAGCTACTGTTTTCTTAAATAGAGTTGCTGTCTGAGGATCTTTTTTTTTTAACACATGACAGAATCACAGACAACCAGTGACAATAGCTAGATTACTTAAAAACACCCCAAACCTCATCTATCTATAATGTATGCCAATTATTGAAGAAGACTTTTTAGAAAACTGATGATCAATTAACATTTTATGTTGGAACTGCATAGAATGCATTATCCTGATTCTGGCATCTATTAAGAGATATTTTATTTCTAGTGTTACACTTCATTGGTTGTTTTATGAAACAACTAAGATCACTATTTCCAAGTTCAAGTAATAATTGATATTTATTTATAAACATTCCTCAGCAAGAACACCTTAGGAGTGGGGCCTACTATGAATGATTCAGACTGATGGCTGACCTCAGAAAACCCACACTTGAGCTTGAGCTTAAGAAACTGAAAATATTAACCTTGTCTTGCATATGACTGGATTCTCCCTCTGAAAACATCGCTGTGAAAAGCCATTCAGAAAACACTCCGCCCCAAGAGATTTTTTTCCAATGTTAATGGTCACTGATAGCACAGACAGCTTGGGGGTTTCTGGTTATTTTTACTACTGGTGTTTTGTGCTTGTGGTATTTAAACTTGTCTGTCTTCCAGAAACCCACCAGCCAATCTCTTACTTCATCCCTTCAACAGGAAGCGGGGAGAAAATAAGATGAAAAAGTTTGTGGGTCAAGATAAAGACAGGGACTTCACTCAGCAAATACTGACACCAGCAAAACAGACAGGACTCAGGGAAGATTAATTGATTTTCAGTTAAAAATAGAGTAGGATGGTGAGAAACAAAGACAAAACTGAAAACACCTTCCCCCAACCCCTACTCTCTTCCCAAGTTCAACTTCACTCCTTCATTCCCAACTCTTCTACCTCCTCTCTCTGTCCCCAAGAAGTGCAGGGGAATGGGAGTCACAGTCAGATCACAGCAGTTCCTCTCTGCTGTTCCTTCTGTCTCACGTTTTTCCTCTGCTCCAGTATGGGTGCCTCCCACAGGATACAGTCCTTCACAAACTGCTCCAGCATGGGTCCCTTCCACAGGGTGCAGGTCTCCAGTGTGGGTCCCCCATTGGCCACAGCTCCTGACAGAAAGATTGCTCATGCGTGGAGTCTCCACAGGTTGGAGCTTCCTTCATAGCACGTCCACCTGCAGTGGGAGGGGTCCTCAGTGGGCTGGGGGGGTATCTGCTCCAGCATGTTCCTCCACAGGCTGCAGGGGAAGCTCTGTCTGGCACTTGTAGAACCTCCTCTCCCTTCTTTTCTGACTTTGATGTCTGCAGGTTATGTCTCACATTTTTTTCAGATCTCTCTCACAGCTGCTGCACAGAAATTTTTACCCTCTCTTGAATGTGTTTTTACAGAGACACCACAAATTGGTTTGAAGTGCTCAGCTTTGGGCAATGGTTGGTTCATTTTGGAATTAGATGGCAGTAGCTCTGTACAGCAGAGAGGCCACCCCTACAGCAGCCCTCCACTTCTCACTGCCAAAGCCTTGCCACCAAACCAAATACCGTTCTATTTTCTGCTTTTCCACAGCAAGAAATCAGACCTTGTTTCTCCCACAAGAGGGAAATTGCTCATTAGTCGAACTCTGCAAGACTGTCCCTTAAGCTGAGTACAAGATGTACTTATTAGACAGAAGAGCACTAGACAAATCACACTTGCATGCTATTTCTCCTCAAGCTTAAGTTAATCCTGAACTTGACAAATATGATACTTCAATAAATTAAATCTGTTTTTCCCCTGCAATCAAATATGTACTACTCTACCTGTAGGTAAATGACTGCAGGGAGTTTTTGTGAGGCATCATTAAAAGAGGTCCTTAATCCCAACAGTGTTTAGTGACACCAGAGATTGCTGAACCCTTCTATCTCCTGCACTCAGTACTTTGTGGACTTCTGCAACTTTTGTAAAAGATGTAAAAAAACATTCCTTTTGTATGAAAGGAAACACAGTTTGCACGGTTTTTCTGAGGCCAGAAAGTGAGTCAGCAGTAGAAAGTAAAGAGTTCAGAGCCACATAATAGTATCCAGTTACTTCACTGCCACAGTCCAACATTTGAAAACCATCTGAGCCAGACCATAGCTTCACTAACATTCATGATTATTTCAGGAATAAGTTATTCTGGAAATGAATAGAGACAACATTCAAAGCCACCATGTGATTTTATTTATTCAGGGACAGTGTTCCTCATAAAATTGGCACCACACAGCAGAAAATATTGCCATCGCTGACACAATTTTCACCCATCTCAATTTTCACAGGAAGTTAAACTACCAAGCTTGAAAATAGTGAAGTGGTAAAATACTATATTTTCCCATAGCAAAACAACAATCCTCATGCTTAAAATATCTTAACTGCATATATGATGATGTAAGGTAGAGAAAACAGTGATAAACTCTAAGCCCTACAAGGGTACATAACTGAAGTGGAATGTTAATCACATTAAGACCTCCAGTAAAACTTGAGGATTCAAGTGAAAAATATACCTCGTACTTTGGTTTTAAACTTTTTTTTTTTTTGCTTTTAAACTCTTCTTTTTTTGCTTTTACTTAAGAAGCCTGTGCCCTTAGTTTGGAAAGGCACATACTGAAATGAGCTAGAGTTGCAATTCTAGTCAGTTACAAATTAGCATATGTGGTTATCTTCACAGTTAATATTCAGAATTACCAATATTTCCAAAATTGTGAACACCTACCTCTCTACTCACTTCAGTGAAAAAAACTTCAAAGTCCTATTTTCCTTTCTTTACCCTTCCCTTCTGTGGAAATGGATGAAAGGGAAGGTGTTCAGGTGTTTCCTAGAGCATATTCCAAATGATCTAAGGATTTTAGACCCTGGTTTTTCCTCTCTCCCTGAACAGAAGAGCTTGTAATCCTATTTGTCCTGAAAGAATCGGAAGGTGTAAGAAAGCAACAACTTCATGGGTTTATGAAAGGAAGGAAAGGAAGCAATGATAAATTACATATGCAAAAAAGCTACCAGATTCTTCATTCTGGTCATGAAGTGAGCAACTTTGCTTTGCCTGCAGAACATGAACAGTGCCTGAGTCAACAAGATCACGTACTTCAGTGAAAATTCCTTTTTTGGTAGCTCGAGAGTATGACTTGGTGCATTGTTAGTAAGTGATGCAAAGCAACAGGCAAAAAGGGTCAGTGCAGGCAAGGAGGCAGTAAACATGTCTCACACCTTCTACGTGTCTCTGCTACCAGCCTTCTCTGCAGCAGTAACAAGGGCATGTTAACTGAGTTCATGGACAGAAAAACTAAAGCTAAAAATGTCAAGTAGAAAATCTAGCTCCTTCTCTACCTGCCTTTACAAACCTGTGCTTTTAGTTTTTCTATGTGTTGCTAGATATTGTGCTGCACTTATATATAATTTTCTGAAAGGCAGATAAAGCTGAAGTTTTTCTTTGCAGTGCACCATACGCAGCTGAAGTAAAAACTGTTTCCTAAGCAGTCTGTAAAAAAAAAATAATAATCACACTGGTTCCAACTCAGAGAATGACAAACTCCTCCAGTGTGACCCAAAGCCAAAACTCTATTCCCGGAAGGAAGTTGATGCAGTAGCAAATATCAGCCCCCAGATACTAAGCCTGTGAAAGACCCAGCTGCAGAAGCAATGAAACAATTTTAGACACAACTTCCAAAACACTTCTCCCATTTTGAGAAAATATCAAAGCTGAGTTATTTTGTTCAGCAGTTTGCATTTTAATTAGAGGGAAATGCACCGAGGTGGAGTCTGCTGCTCACATGACCTTCAGCAGCTCAAGCTTTAAAAGTGTTAAGCTGTCAAAGTAGTAGCTGCTTAAAACGTTGCAAATTCATACCAAGTCAGCATTTCAGATCACTGTTAGGTTCCCAGATAATGCCATTGGAAACCATATAGTGTTAGTTCTGTAACAACTGTCTCTGGCTATAGGAGGCTGGAGTTTGAGATCTGCACAGCTCAGACATACAAAAGCTTTTGTATTACAGATGTTAAAGAAGCAACTCAAACAAAGCAATCATGAACTATACAAGTTGTTTTATTTTTTTAATGTGATAAACATAGTCTTAGAAGCATTTAATAGAATTTGCTTTCAAAAATGTGTTTGTTTTAATAGAATAAGTGGTCCTTAAAAGCTGAAAAAAATTAATGACAAAGTCCTTGCAAAGTCAGTTAAATTAACAATTCCTTGACAGGGAGAGAAATATTTTGGCCAATAGTTAGCATGGCAACAGTCATCAACAGTGCAGAGGGTGTCAAGAACAATACAGATAAAGTATAAAGCTTCTATTTTAATATAACCTCTTTCTCATTACTCCCAGAATAGTTTATTGTTTTCTTCTGAAGGACACCTGACAGTGCTGCAAGCCACAGGCATTCTTCCCTGTGAGAAACTAGGAAAGAACAAGTCCTCCCCTTATCTGAGCAGTATGCTGCCCTCTCTCCTCCTCCAGCAAACACTCAGAAGTAGATGGGAAACAACAGAAAGCAGGAAAAAGCCCCAAGGTTTTTCTTAGCTGTCTACTTATTTATAGTACCACTCTGAAGAGACAGGCAGAGATCTACCAAACTTGTGTCCATCAGTCTCTTTACACTTGAATTTAGGCTGCTTTTCATCACAAGAGTGATTTGAAAGATGCAGCTCCTGCTGGCTAAGCCACATCTGTAAGGGGAAGGCAAAAATAATCATATGATCGTGAGCAATATTCCCACATGTTAGTGACACTTGAAGTGATCAGATCCTGCTGACAGGACAAAATAGATCCCACCAACCATGATGCTTCATTTTTTCCATCCTCCTGCTTCTTTTTAGCAGATTAAGTTTTCTTCCAACTGATCAATGCAGTTGATGCACACAGTTAATATATTCCTCTCAGTGGCAAGGGAAGCACCGTGGGGTCCATAGTGGTCTTTTGCCTTTCACTGCCACTGCTTTCTTCCCCAGCCCCACTTGTTCTCTCTGCACCAGAGCTTCTCTTACTGGGTGGCATCTACTGTCAGATCAGACACATTTACCTCTGTCTTTACTGTCTCCTTAACAGCTTTCCGTCTTACTTAAATTCTTCATCAGCAAGCAAACAAAAAACTCAAAAGCCACACCTATGAACAACCCAGGCTGGGCTTTCTCCCTTCACCAATGTGACTTTGTATTTTGATCCAAGACACCTAATTTTATTCGCTTTCCAATTTTTTACACTGTTGAGGAAAAGCTTGCTGAAAGCTGGCCATAATGACAGTTCAGTAAACATTACTTTGCCCTTAAATACAGCTTGTCTTGGGAGACTATAGTACCACAAATATTTACTTTAGAGCATAAATATGTTATGCAAGACTAGATAGTGTCCTGCTGCTCTCCCCTGAACACAGGGGCATCAAAATATCCAGCATCTCTTACAGGTACCTCAAGCACAACTTGGGATATAGTGTCATCTTGTAACTGAACAGTAAAAATTATAGAAGTGATGGTTTAACCCCTGAAGGAATCTTCAGCAGGTTACTTATAAGCCATATTCATGAAACCACGGCAGATTATTCAATACTCAGGCAGAACTGGACATGACATTCATTAAAGAAATAAATCAGGTTCAACTGGTATGAGGTACACTAACCTGAATTTCCTGAAGATTTGAAGAATAATAAAATGTTTTTATTATAATAGTATGTTTTTATTAAGGGAAGTAAGGCTAAATTTTAAGCTTCTGCTTAGTAGTTGCACAACCTCCAATTAGATTTCATGAGGGTAGTTAGTCACTGAACTAGGACTGAAGTTGTATTAAGTAGGTCCATTGTTAGCAGGAGTAAGTAAGTACACTTCACCTTGTACCTCAATGCCAGTTTGGCACTGATACCAGCACTGTTAAGAATTAAAATAAACAAAAGAGCCACAGCCCGCTAGCCCTCACCTCACAGCCTAGTCTGTTCAGAATGCAAGTAGACAGCCATGAAAAAACCCCAAAACAACCAAACCATGTTTTGATTGGTGCAAAACATATTCCACTGGTTAGAGCATGTAAGTGTCCAAGTAGACTTATTCTCCATTTTGAGTTGCTGGGGGGAAAACCTGCCCTCCCATCCTGCTAAGTTCTCAGACATTAGGCACCCATCCTTTTGAGGTGTTAAGAGCCTGTGAACATCAAACACTTATTTTGTGACTAAGGCCTACAAGCATTCCCAAATGGGAAAAATGTTAGTTCACATTAGTAGACATCCCCCACTATAACATTATTACAATCAAAACTGGACAAGAGAACATCCTTCACCAAAAGGATCCAATATCAGAAGTGCAGCTGTGTTCACTACTCCCGCCTTGATCTTGTACACATGTCATCTTCATCGTATTCACCCATCAACTGCAACATATATGTTCCAGTGTAGAGAAGAAACTGTCCAGTTATTTGTGCTGCATGGGATATTAGCTGAAGCACTTTCCTGGAAGAAAAGCCATTTGTTTAAGTAAAAGTCACCAGCTGGATGACATTATCACTTTCTCTCCACCCACAACACCTTTATGATGAGTTAAATTGATATATTTAAAAGCTCTCTCATTCCTTCTCTCTTCAGAGAGGCTGGTAATTTTTATACCTTCTTTAAAAAAAAAATACTTGACTGACAGAAAACTGATTGGTTCTGCCAACCAGAAAACACATTTAACAAAGCAGGCTATGATCCTGTTAGACATTTATGGGCCTTCTGCAAAGCCACCACTCAACCTAGCAGAGAGCCACAGGTGACAGCTTTGCCTGGGAGGCCAGCAGCATTCCTGCAGCATAAATCCACCTCGTGGCTCACCTTTAGGTCATTCACTAATACAATCTCCAATCCCCAGATCAAAATTGATTAGACCTGAAGGTGAACAATCACATTACAATAGATGCTCACCAGCAAAACAGGTGAAGCCAGACAAAGTAAGGCTGTCCAAGCGACAGGTCTTAAGAATTCTCAGTTCACAGCTATTCTATTTTTAAAAGATTAAATAAGTATCATAATTCAAATATATAATACTATGTAAGAATCAGTACAGATCCATAAGCTAACATCAGGTAAGCATCGGAGGTCTACAATATAAACCACGGACCACCACGGGATCACAGGGGAATAAAGACAGTCATATTGGAATGGTTGTTTATTCATCTTAGTTGTAGGTGCATCTTCCATTCTGCAAGAAACAGCAGGGATATCAGTACTGAGAGCTGTATCTGATTCTCATCCCCCCAAAGTTAAATAGGCACTGACAAGTATGAAGCTTACTGGGGAAGTAGTACACAAGAACTGAAGCCATTCCCAAACTGGAATGGGATCAGCTTCTGAAGGTGTAGAAACCAGATTAGCCTTCTTCTGTGAAAAAGGGGGAAGATTTTCTGAATTCCTGTCTGAGAAAACATGCAGCTGTGAACTCTATGCTGCTATTCACTTGTCCTTTGATCTTCAGCAGAAAAAGGGAAGTCTTCCTCCTATAAATTAATTTTGTCCCCACTGTGATGAAAGAAGGTTTGCGGTTGAAATCCAATGCTTCAGAAGCATAGAATACCCTGTGCTTACAGCCTGGGAAGCCTTTAAAGAACACTGTACCCGTCCTTATTTGTGCTTCCCTGAAATGTGCTGTTTCAGCATGTTCTTCCTCCATCACCCAGTACAGGCCAAGGAGCTTTACAGTTGTAAAGAAAGCTGCACCTGGTACTGAACTTTGGAGCAGCTGCAGTGTGTCACTTGCACACAAGACCAGTTGTCACTTAAGCCATGAAGCAAGTTATTTGTTGAACTGGACATTTGATCCTTCAGTCGGACACTACAGGGAGACACCATTAGAGGAAATGCACTAATCAGACCTGGCAGGCTGCCCATCCTTCCCACCCATGAACAACTGCAGATTTTTTAAGTCCTTTCCCTTCATAGTCTGCAAGTGAGGCTCAGGGAGAGGGCATCAGAATAAGCAATTTGGAACTCATTAGCAGAGGGACTATGCCAAGAACCTAACATCATCTGTCTCCTATTGAAACAGTGAGCTGAGACAGGCCATCACACTGTTGTGTTCAAGGGTACCAAGGTTATCTCTTCTGTCACCCCTGTTCTTTGCTAGCGGACTATTTTCCCATCCTGCCACTGGCACTTCCCTTACAGCTCAGCTCTGTAACATAACAGTGCTTCCAGAAGAACTCCACAGCTATTTCAGCTGTTGCCAGTACCATTCTTTTCTCACCAGCTGCCCTGTCTTGGCAAGGAGGCAGAATTGTCACTTCAAACTCTCCTTAGCAGTGCAAGTTCCAGGGCTGATACTCAGCTCCATAGCAGGCAGCCAGAGATTGGAGTTTGTTTTGGCTCAAGAGACTTGACAAGCACAGGAACTGGAGGAGTGCAGCTGCCCAAGGGCAAACCCTTGCTTTGAAGAAACCCTAAAGAAGCCAGTGTTACAGGCGGGTGTAGCATGGAGCTGGATCATCACTGCAGCCTGACCAGAGACACAAGTGTCTGTCCTCTACAGTCACACCAGCTGTAGCCTGAAAGATTAAGCAAGGGACCACCCAAGTAGAGTAGGAGAGGTCAGACTGAGACAGGGAACAAGATTAGCATTCCAGTGCTAATTAGCATATCTGCATCAGGAGAGGAGGGACTACTTAAAGACTTCAGACTAAAGATCACATGTCACTCAGGGGAAGCGAAAACTTCACTTCAGATATATACTTCTGTCTGTCAGATCAGGTCCTCAAGTAGTAAAATGCATCAATACTACACCACTGTGTCTCAACCACAATTTGAAGAGTCAGGTAGAGACTTAAACAGCTGCCAAAGTATGGCACCTCTGTGAAGAACGTGTCTGAATTCAGAAGTCTTCTTGAAACAGGGCAGGATGCAGTTTTGACAAGGCACAAACTTTTAACTCATTGTTAAAAACAGTGGACAGGACAGGTATTATTTTGCCCCTGAATAAGACAGCATTTCCCAACAGCCAGTTCCACCAAACTCACAACCCCGCACAGAACAGTCCTGCAGGAGACAGTGACCCTTGATAAGCTCCTTTAGTCTGCCTCGAGAGCAGTTGGCTTAAGAACAGTGACATCACATAGTCTTACTACAGATCACAAATTCACACCAAGACAGTGTCATATCTCATCCATTTTCCTTTGCCTCTATGTAGTTCAGCTGGTGAATTGGGCAGATAGTAATTGCAAAGTCTGAGCAAGCTTTAACGTTAGATCTCAAATTCCTCTCATTTCATTCCTGTGAAGTCCACCCTTCAAAGCGATTCATCCTCAGCCTTCTGCATTCTTCAAACAAGTCAAAGAAGTGTGGGGAAATTCTCTCAGCAAATCAAAGAGACTGTATTTACACCCTTGCAGTAAATACAAGTTGATAAGATGTTTGCCTTGGGGGAAATTTAAGAATCCACCATAAAAAGCTATAGGAAGTTTTAAAAAGTCAGTTATCCACCTTACAAAGGAAGATTCAGCATATTGACCAGCATGTAAGAAATAATAAAAATACTAACTTTACAAACACACCTGCTTCAGAGAACCAATAGCACACACAGATTTTACATTAACACATACACCTGATCAGTGCTGGCAACATACTTACCGCAACATGCTTTTTGCTCCCGTGCATTTGATGTCATATGAGACCGAGTAGATCTCATAGAAGGTCGCTTTGATGTTTAAGCAGCCAATAAAATCCTTAGGGTTCAGCTTGTACAGATCAAATGTGATGTTAGCTACTCCCATTTTCTTCTTTTGTCTCACAGCGACAACTCTGTTTTTTGTCTAATTAAAAAAGGGAGAGACAGTTTGTACCACGACCCAGGAAACTACAGCAAAACAATCGCTAACAGTGCAGCTCTCCAGAAGCACCTTTGCTTATTCCAGCCTTAGGGCTAAGTCTCAGCCAATTCTAAACTCAAAATAAAAGCATTAGCACAAGGAAAAGCAAATCTGTATGTTCTGAAATTTTCAAGTCCTGAGCAGGATTCTGAAGCTATTCCAAACACACACTGAAGTTTGAGTGACATAGCACCTCCTGAATATTTCTTTCTACAGAGCTTCTTCAGTGTATACTGAAGCCACAGGTAACAACACTGAACAGTGTTCCTGCCATTTATTTACCCTGGTACTTTCCAGTTGCTGTCTGAGGCAGCACAGTTAGCCCACAGTGAAGCAGGCCACCAAATAACCAGGAGGACATTAGGTTCTTCTGTTTAGGAAGGAACATAGTACTGATGAGCACTCTTACAGACAGCTACAAAGATGACATCTATGAAAAGTCACATCCTCATTTCAAACCCTGGCTCATAACACTTCTTTTTCTTCCTGCTAAAAGGGGACACGGGTGGGTGGGGGGAACCACTGCTGATTAGGCCTAGGGTTTAATAATGAGTTTTTCAGAGAGAAAACAAACGAGAAGGAACATGGAAAGTCATCTTCCAGCTTAAATCCAGCCTCCTTTATTGAATGCAGCCGTTGTCTGCTCCAGGGTTGGCAGTATGCTTCAAGAAAGGAAAACCAGAAAGAAAATACTAAAGAGAACCCATATTTACAGAGACATCTAGTGGATACACCGGATCCTCCACTCAGCACATTCCACTCAAGGTTACTGGCCTGGCAACTGCCAGGTTGTTTTTAGCATGCTAAATGAAGCAATAAAGTTGTGTAAGACTGGGTCTTTTTGTACTTGTCACCACAGCACTCAGACAGTGTCATGATAAGTCAGACAAAGTTAAACACAGCAGTGTATCATTAGCCCCTTAGCCCCTCCCCATTTGCACCCAGAATATTTGGATAAAGCACAACAGAGCTGGTGCTGCACTCCAGGTGCCTTGTGAAGCTGAGACAGTCCTTCTACTGTCACTCAGCACGTACTGGATAGGGGCCGCATTCAAACTTGTGCTGCTGCCATGCCAGACAGGACAGAGGGGAAAGGGGCAGCAAGGGGGAGTCACACCCTGGATACAAGTTCTTTTTTGCTCTTGGAGTTCACGGCCCACATGCTGCAGGTTGATAAGCCAGTGAGGTATCCTGGGGGAAAACGTACAGCCTGTCCACCATGCAGCAGGAGGCTGAGGAAACAGGGCCACACAACTCAGCCATATGGGTACACACACCAAAATGGTGTGCCTGCCTACAGCTCCACAGCTAGCTCTGCACCTGGAAGAAAAAATGGTAATGCTGGCTTTCTAGCAACAACCACGGAATGGAAAGACAATTAGGAGTTTGACTATGTTATTAATGTACCGATGACTGCTTCCCCACAAAACCACTAATTGGACATTGAGTTGATATGATCAGAAGGCTAAAGCTAGCCAGTTTTAAGAGTTCTTAAAACATCTTGAAACATGTAGACTAACACTAGGTTCTGATGCCAACTTTTAACTATTTGCAAAATTAAACACAGGCATTTTTCTAACTTTCACTAAGCTATTACTTCATTCACACGGCGGAACTTGCTTTACATTGCTTAATTTGAGCTTTTTTTATGCTCTAAAAGCTAACTTTTAAGGACATTGTCTCCAAGAAGTTAAAAAAATATAAATTCCTAATTTTCTTTATATTACAAAAAGGCTCAAGGCCAAAGTTATTTCTGAGGTTCTCCAAAAGTAGGGTATTTTCCCTAAAATTCTTTTCAGTTGCAATGCTTTATTTCAATTCCTGGCAGATCTTTGCCAAGAGATCTATGTCCAAACAAGGGATAATAAAAAATATGAACTTGATTTTTCACCCAGGAAGGCTCAACCTTGACTGCTTTGGGGGAATTTTTCTTCCTCTTCTCCCTTCTTTCCAACAATTCTAGCAGCCACAAACATTCTTCCACCCACTTCTACTCAAGGGAGAGGGAAGCAGTCAACACTTACTGGTGTCCATTTCTGTCCTTTTTCTAGAACCATGAAGTGTGTATTATCATCCAGGGACTTGAAAAACTCTTCTGTGTCCACAACCGTGCCATCTTCCTCCAAAACCAGAGTAATTATTCCAGCAGATATAATGAAGGCATCTAAAGTCTGAAAAAAGACCCAGCAGATTTTAGCATTCTAAAGAGAGCCCATAATTTCGTATTATGACTTCCCCGGTCATGATTTTTAGAAGAAAAGAGTCTGTGGGTCGTCTCTCTAGGATACTGTGTTTCACTTCAAGTTTCAATCAGAGTGGGACTGTTTGCTATACCTTGCTGATGAGTTCTTGCAGACTGCTTGCAACAATCCCTTTTCGGCTGCTCCGGGAGGCGTTGGACACACGGAAAGGTCGCCCTGCAGGCATGAGAGGAGGGAACAGGGTCTGTTTTGTCACTGCTCCTACAGATGCTCCCACGGATACCAAAGATCTAAGACAAAAATTCAGCATAGTTATAAAAACAGTCACATCAAGTTCTGTGAGAAGAAGGAGGAAACTGTGGAGTTCAATGACATAATCACATCATACGAGTAATTCACAGATCATGTCAGACCTGTGGAGCTTGCTTTCAAAACTAAGTATTACACAGCCCTACAGACATTTGCTTCTGAACCTTCTCTTTTGCCCATGACATTTGGAAGCACTTTTAAAATTAAACCAATTTCCAGACGATGTGGGCCACCTCTAGCTCAGCTGACACCAAGGTCGCAATTGCAGTGAAGCTGGTGGGTTTTAATACTGAATTATAAAGGTAGCAGCTCTTACTGCATTCAGTCACGTAGATTATTCTCTTTATCTGCAAGATGAACAGTGAGATAAATAATTAGTTGAAAGTAATCTTGTGTGTTAAGATATCAGTTTGCTTTAGGAAGACTGAACATATTATCCGTATTTAAAACATGTAGCATCAGAATGCAAATGAAGCTTTTTGATATAGTTATGCTTGACTTACAAACAGCCAAGGCCTTTATCTTGTAAATCATACTTACACCCTATAAAACTTCATCAAGTTTTGAAAAACACAAACTAAGAACTGTTTTTGCCCTAATGTATCAGAAGCAGTCAGATGAAATGAAAGTTAAGATCCAAGCACACAAATGCTTAGTGTTGGTGTGAGCTGAGCTGCCAGAGAGGCTGGAAAAATTCAAGCCCTTTTAGAAAGAGGTTTTATATTTTTCTGGGCAATCGCATGTTTTGATAGTGACTGTTTGCCTTTGGTAAACCAAGCACACAGCACTGGTAACTACCTACTCCCACACCAAGCTACAGACCTGCTCTCATCTACATTTAGTGACACTTTTTTCCATCTAACGACATTGGCTAATTCAACAGTCAGCTTGCCAAAAAGGACATTCTGCCTGACACCTGGAAGCAAAAGCTTCATCTCTAAATGTTTTTTGTCTGCCACTCTCCTGGAGTTTACTTCCTCTGCTTCTTCATACTGAATTGCTCAGGGGTCAGGAAGGGATGCATCCCCATTCTGTTTCCCCATGTAGGTGTAAAAGGTCAACTATATGTAGGAAAATCTGTTCTCAACACCTTCACTGAGGGTAAAGGAGAGAACCGACAGCCTCTCTCTGCAGCCAGAGACCAAATACCAAAATTTCTAGATCAACAATGAAATGGTATAAAGTTCCTCAACTGATAATGTCCCAGTCACATCTTTCTTGAAAATGCACACCAGCCATGGAGAATAACTGTCTTTTCCAAACCTCTTATCTGGTCTTTAAGCATATTTTTGGAATGGACAGAAAGTCATTTTTGTGACTGAAGAGATTTCAGCAATTAATTAATTTCCTGCTCTCATGTGAACCACTCTTCTGAACAATTGCCTTTCCTTTTCACACAAAAATCTACCTTCTTCAAAAACTTCGGCATTACTGGAGCTTAATTCTTTTAAAGGAGGAGAATGTTCAACAGTTTTCTTCTAGCTCATGCTAATATCGTCTTGGTAGTGCTGTCTATACACTAGGTCCCTGGCTTTCAGCATTTTGCATATATATATAGATGCATGGCTGATGGAAATCTCTCTCCTTCCCATAACAATGCTGGCGAGGATGAGCAGTTGGCTTTTGGGAAACAAGCATTGTTTCAAATTAAAGAGCTAATAAGCACTATTCTTCCTGGAGAAGGGCCAAGACCAGGGATGAGGACAAGGTGCCAGTAGCACTGACAAAGGCATTGAAGCTCCACAGAAAGGAAGCCTGCTAGGACAGGATGTGTTTGTCAATCTCTTCTCTGACTAAGTTAATAGTCCCCCAATCACCCCACCGGTCCGTGGGCAGCTTGCATTCTGAATCACTGAGTCTCTTCTTCAGACAGGAAGCCTGCTCATCTACCTTGGGCTGGTGACACCACTTCACAGGGCACCCTCACATTAGAAAGTGCAGCACTCAGGTTTCAAGAGCTTTCACAGTTAGTTACATCTCGTTCCCCCTCAACATTTGAAAATTTGTATGCAGAACAGTTACTTGAGCGACATATATGACAGTACTACCAATTTTTTTTCCCCCAGGATAGTTAGTACCAGTCATATTGAAAAGTTTTCTTTCCCATTACTTAAGCCAAGTTGTCATTCACGAATAACAAAACATAAGGGAAACACCCAAAACATATATGCTGATACAGAATGAAAAGCGTTAGGGGCACAGCTCATGGGCAGGACTCGAGCTAACAGGGATTAGCACAACCAACTATACAAGCCATACTTTAAAGCCCTGAGCAGAAGTTCCTAAAGGATTCGAGATCAATCTTCTAACACTGCTGTCTAGTTCTGTCTAGACTTTCATTACCTCCTCCAGTTCAAGTCTTAAGAATTTATTTACATTGATGACATTTCACCTACATTTCAATAAAACCTGTCAATATCATCTTTAAACTAAGTCCACTTATGAAGCAGGGAGTCTGAGCTCCAGGGCAGGCTGAGGTTTCAGCTAAGGACAAGTACTAGGAGACAGAAGCCAGTATGATTAAATAAAGGCACATAAACAGAACGTGAACCCTTCCATTTCGGGGCCTATTGCTGAAAGCTTGGGGGTTTTGTATGTCACTCTCTTTCCAGGACTACAGACTCAAACAGGCCAGCCTACATTCAGGGCTTCTAGAAAGATCCTTTCTTGTTGCAGCTGTCCTCAAAACTCAGACAAACCAATTCCCAATGCAGGGAATTCCTCTGCTAGACTGGAATTACCAAAAATAATTTCCTATTAAGAACTGACCAAGCTAAGTCAGGAAACAAGTGGTGGAAAGAAACTAAGATGCAGTTTTATTCGAAAGTTGAGTGACTTGTTAGATACAGACAACTCCACTATTGTTTCATTATTCTTTAAAGACAAAAGGATCAAGTCCTAGCTCTTCTCTAAAGGAAAGAGGAATCCTATGTCTGTGGGAAACAAAAATATATTTTTAATTCAAAGATCAAATATCTTCAGACTCTAGCATCGTGCCTGGTTTGTTTTGGACAACTATAACCTGCTCTAGAAGGATTCGCAGACACTGCCGCAAGCATTCACTGTAATGTCAAAGCTGCTGGAAGCAACTAATTCATTTTTTTAGGAGAACCCAGGGACTAAAAGCCTGCCTTGAGCCCTGTACACATATTTCAGTCTTTATCTTTGTTTGCCAACATGCCCCATATGTTTGTATAAGAATGTGGTGCAATGGTCTTCAGTTTTGCTCACAAAATCAACGTTGCACAACACGAGCGGTTCCAGGATATGGCACAGTTTCATTTTTGGGTTAAGGTTCACTGGAAAATGACAGCGTCAGTAACAGTGAAGTAAGAAAAGAAAAGGGGTCAGAAATGAGTCAGAAATTAGGAGACTTGTGGTTCAACCAGCTTGCAACCGTGGTTTCCCTGATAAAACACGAACTGTGCCGATACCAAACCCGCAGGTGGCGGCGGGTGCGTTCCTGGGTGGCGTTCAGCGCTGCAGCTCCGGGGATGGGGCGGGGAGGCGGTCACAGCCCGGGGGGGGCTCTGTCGGTGCCGGTGCCGCCGTCGATCGGAGCGGCTCCCGGCGGGATCGGGGTGCGCTCCGGCAGCCTCGGCAGCGGGATGGGATGGGACCGCACCCCGGTCTCCACAGCCCACAGGGCAGCCCCAGCTGCGGAGCTGCTCCCCGCGCCCCCCTCGCACAGTGCCCCGACGTGCCCCCCGCACCCAGCGCCCCCCGGCTGGACCCCCGGCTCGGCCCCGCTCCGGCTGCTCCCGGCGCTCCCAGAGCGCCCCTTGCTCCCGGCGATGGAGCCCACGGGGGGCTATTCACAGCCCGACCCGCCGCCAGCCGGGATCAGCGTGGGCAGCGGGCACGAAGAAGGGGTATCCCCGCACTCACCGCAGCAGCGATCCCACGCAATCCCGTGCCACCTCCATGGCCGGTCCGGCCGCGGGGTAGCGCCGGTCACCGTGCTTAAGTGCGGCGAGCCGTGCTCCTCCTCCGGCTGGAGCTGACTCCTCCCGCTGGCCGCCCTCCCTGCCCTCCTTGCCCCCGAGCCGTGCCCCGGGAGAGGGAGCGCCCCCGGACCGCCGCCCCGGGGTAAGCCGTGGCCGCAGCACCGCGGCGGGGATGCGGGAACAGCGCTCTTTGGGAAGGAATGTTTCCTCAGGTACCTCACGGTTCGCCTGGGAACGGAGCGGGAAGGATTTTGTTCGGTGTGTATCGGAGGTGCACGCTACATGTTGGCTGGTTACAGCTAATATAGGAACAGGGAGCCAATCTCATTTGCAGCCTCTCGGCATTAGAGCAAATCAACAGATTAAGTGTCTCAGCTTCTGATTTTAGAGCCTGTGAGCGAGCTTACAGCTCGGATTAATGTGTACAGTAGCTTCAGTAGGGGCGCTTACTGTTACTCTTACAGGCAGGGGAGCAGTGGGTTCTGTTTACTACACAAGTACCAGGGCAGTATTTCCTATTCATGTATGCCTAAAATACAGTCCCTTTGGGCCCTGGAAACAGCTTCTGTTGCTTACATCTGTTCAACCACTACTGCACGGGGAAAACAGCTGGGAGCATTGGAACCTGTCTCTCGGGCAACAGCCTGACCCAGGGCCAGCATCTGCAGCAGGAAACCCTGGCACTACTGATCAGGGAATAACTCCTGAGGCCCTTGCCACCAGCATGCAGGTTACCCCCAAGGTCAGGAATAATTAGTCACTTGGTTACCTGGATTGTTTTTCTTGAAATCAACCTGTTTAGGACAGGAAGAACCACTCAAAGTACCTCTTAGTGCCCAGGATTCTTTAGCAGGCAAAATGACACCTGCTAGATGTCTTCTTCAGTCCTCAGCTTTTGGGGCCCTTATCAGCTAAGGATTTCTCTGAACACGTGGGGGTACAAACGTCTGGAGGAGGTGGAAATTCTGGTCTTGCAGAAGCTTAGTATTCCTCTAGTCATGTGCCTCTTCCCAAAGGTCTTTGTAGAAACATCCAACCAGCACAGCCACTGCTAAGCAGCTCCCAAGGTGACATATCCGGTGCAAAGTCTATCATCTCTGAGACAAGGGATGGTGTGTTTTGCAAGGACATGCTCCTCCAGGAGCACTACTGCTTTGATTTGCATGGCAGTGGTCATAACCGATACAAACATAGATGCTTAACAAATACAAACATAGATGTACAAGAGCAACAGGAAAAACATGTCCTTTTGAAGACTATCCTGATCTGGAAGGAGAGAAGGGTATTACCTGTAGTTTTATATGCTGTGCCAATACTCCCTTTTTATTTTTTTTCCCTGAGCAAGTAAACTCATCAGATGGGTAAAATAACTGACTGAGGAGCTGGGCATCTCAGCAAAGAAGTGTCTTTGAACAGTGTCAAGACAACATACAGATGGAATGTGCACAGAACCTACTGAGGAAGAGTATAAAACAGTAATATAAGCCAAATCTGGCAGGCCAGAGCAATAAAATGAGATCTCAGAAAAAACAGATGTGACAAGATAACATTCAGTATAAGTGCAATATCTCTAAGAGGCATAATTATTCCACTCTTTTACAGAGAGAGAAAATGAACTATAGGGTGAGGTGAGGAGGCCAGAATGCTTAGCAACATCTGCTTCAGTCATCGCTGAAAACATTAATCATGCAGGGGACAAAGTACGTGGCTGATATTGAAGGGAGTGAACACTGAGGTGGAGTTAAATAAGCAACTGTTTTAATCCCTCTTGCTAAACCACTGTCTTACTGATGCCTTTGCTGAGTGCAGTGACTGCCTCCGTATGCATTACATTTCCACTGGAGTTCAGGTTAAACAAGTTTGCTTGTCACTCCTCACAGGGGTCATATTGCTAAGAACAAAAGTCTGCACATGGCATGTTTAACGGGGAGGAGTCGTCATCACTTGATGCAGTTTTGCTTGCAACTTCACATTGGTGAGCATGAAGTATCAGGCCAGGTTTTCCTTATCCCCCTTCAAAACAAAACTGACAGGTTGGAACAAACTCAGAGAAAAGAGGGAATGATCAGACATGCAGAAAAACACGGTGTGTAGGCTGTGTAGTTTGGGAAATGGGAAGATTGGATGTAGATGTGAATCATGGCCTTCAATGATTTCAGAGAACTCTGTAAAGAGGAACGGAATAGCATTTTCTTTACACCTACAGTCTTAACCCATAGGAAAGGGGCATTAAGTCATCCATTAAGAAACATTTCACCTCTAAGGTGACTTTTGTTAGGTGCTGGGATCAGTTGCTGGCTGAAGATGTGAAGTCAATTAGACACAGACATTGCTTGGGCCAGTTGGTCAAAGGACACAAAGGACAAGCCAGGACACTAAGGGTCAATTTGGACATTCCTTCTCTTTCACAAAGCTCTGACAAACTACGTGAACAAGATTAATGCAGAATAAAGTGTATTTCTACCTTGCCTTCTTTGACCTAAAAGAGGAGTGCAAGAAGTGAACAGATGTACTTAAAGCAGTGTTAGCAACAAAGGTAACAGATTAGAAGGGTTAGCTGAGATGTGCAAAAGTGAACTCTCTCTTCAGCTTTCTGCCCTTCCCTGGTTTTGGTTAAGTCTGATACTGATTTCTGTTAGAGCAACTTTTGTGGCCACCCAGAAATAAATTTAATTATTTCTTATCTTTTCATTAAAGAACCGCTTTTCTCTTCTTCACCGTGTCCTCCAAATAACATTTGCTTCCAGACTGCTTTTACTAGTCAGCAGATTTCTATCTCCACTGCCTCTCATTCTGTTTTATTTCTGTCAGGGTGTTTATGTTAAAGAATTGGTTGTTCAGTCTTAATATTTTTAACCACCACCACACCATCACTGAAAATTAGACAGGCATCCATCACAGGAGGCTTAGATACAGCTGGTTATTTTGAGAAAAGACTGTGAAGTAAAATATCTCATGAAGTTGTTTTTTACAGTTTTCCATTTTTCAGAATCTTATAATATCTAACATCTTTGCAGGAACCACTGAGTGTTTTTGTTTGCTGTACTGGAGGGGATGAGGCTCCTCCTAAAGGTGATCTTGCTGCCCTGCAGGGCTATGCAGAAGAAGCTTGGAAACGTTTTTTGGGACTGATTAAAATCCTCTGTAATTGATGGGAAATGATTCTGTGGCTAGCAAAGATTCCAATGTTGAAAGCCCTGTTTGAACTAGAGACTAATCTTTTGCTGCAGGGAATCATTAGGCTCAGAAAAAAAAAAACAACAAACACCTACAAACATTCTCTATTATGAGATTCTATGGGTGGGTATTTTCTTTTATTTTGTTCTTTTTGGTTTTCAATGATTTTAACAACAAGATCAAGACAGTGCTGATGAGTGGGCAAATGCTGTACACATAGGAAAAATTACTCTGCTAAGACTGTCCAAGGGGTGTGAAATACTTCCAACACAAATTTAATGTAGATGTTTTATAGCTAAATGGGATACTAAAATCAGAAGGTCAGGCTTTGCCCTCCTTTACTCCCTTTGCACTACTGTATGTGTGAAAGAATTGCAAATATTTGTGGGCAGCATTTAGCTGAAAGCTGACTTATTGAGAGCATCTGTGTGATGGCAATAATGAAAAGCAGAAATGTTGCCCATGAGATTCATTATTGAAGATAATGTACTGGAAACTTAATATTTACTTATTCTGATCATGCCAAGGATAATCTGAAGTATTTGATTTTACATTTCAAAAGTCGCAATTTCAAAAATATATCCAAATAAAACTATATCCCTCTTTTTTGTTTATTTGTTTTGTTTTGCTTTGTTTCTAATATCTTTATGGTTTATTGTGGGTTTAGCAGTACTCCCTACAGGAAAAAAAAAACATTCAAGAAGAAAAATAAAATTTTATAAGCATTAGAATGTTCTTTTATGAGGCTTTTCACCACAAAATGTGGCTATCAATGTGGAATTGTCATTTTTAAGGGATGCACAAACATGAGCTAGATTCACAGATGCTACAGAGTAATCTATGTGCATGTGAAATACCCAAAGCAGCTCCACCAGGAAATTTTTAAGGATCACAGATTGAAGCAGACTGAGAAAAATATTGCTATGACTTACTGCTTTTAGATTCTACTCGGATACTTTGCTCTCTGGACAAAAAGGCTCTTGCTATGCTGCAAGAGCTCTCCAAGTCAAGTGACTGTAAGCTGCAATTTGGAGTTTAAACCTGACTTAGGGTCTAAACGCCTTCTGACCAGAGCTGTCCTGCCTCTGTAGCCATCCCTGCAAAATATTCAGTCAGGCCTCAGACTCTAACAGGTTTTTTTTTTTTCTCCACACTGTGACTGTTTTCATATTTTTGTAGCTGTCTTTTATAATCCCTTAGGAATAGGAGCAGTTCTTAGCCATGGAGTTGGTCTGTGGTGCACCCCAACACCCCAGCACTCACTGCCTTTCGGTGGGTCAGGCAGCAGAAGGAGGAGAATGGTTTTATGCTGCAAGGTTGGTAGTTCTCAGATCTGAACCAGTGGGCCTTGCTATTCACCTCTCACTTCTACTGCTGTTCAGCTGCAGCTTCCTGCCCCCAGTCACCTCAGCTCCTTGTTATCTCCCACCTCACAACATTAGACACCTCTTTATGCCTCCTCCACTGGTCCCAGCCCCTGCAGCTGTCACCTGGCCTGTCCATCCCTCAGATTTGGCTATTCTGGGTTTGATTCTGACCATTGGGTAATATGTCTGACAAACCCAACTAGCGTGGATCACAACACTTCAGAGCACAAAGTTACTATACCCTTTCACTTATGGTGATGCTAGAGCACTGATACTAAATCTGGATGGTTCTTGAGAAATTATGCTATTCATCACTTTGGAACAGGCTGAGAAGGATTCGGGGCTGCCAGTCTTATCTCATGGTCAATTTTGAGCCTTTCTCTTTTTAACAGGTGCAAAGAAATCTTACACAAGCTCTCCGAGGCTGAAGAAATCTACTTAGTTTTATAACTTTCATGAGATATATATGTATGTAACAGCTGCAGGCTCTCAGTGTCAGGATGGTTTTTTGTAATCATGGAAGGAAATCTCCCACGTGGTCAGTGGGGGTACATCTCGCAGAAGGTGAGAAACGCAAAGGGATTATTCTTTCAATAATTAATTATTCATCTGATGGGTCTTATGTTCAGATGCAGCTGAGTGGGTTAGCAAAACAAAGACAGATGGCAGCAGATTATGTAAAACACTTCTTTGTTACTGGGTAATCAGCACTGATTCTGCCACCTCCCAACTCCCCCTTCACTTAGAGCCCAGTCAAAACCCATTAAGTAAGTAGAAAGACTCCTATTGATTTTGATGGGCGCTCAGCCAAGGCCTGGACCTCAACAACTTTCTCAGCTAAACTTTGGCCTACTCATCACATTTTAGAATGTTTTGGTGTTGCATTTTTTGTTTGCTTTTATTGAAAGAAGAAAGTAATGCTGATGTAGTCACTCTTGGGAACTACTAGGGGAGAGATCAAGCTCTATTTTATGTGCACAATACACTGCCATAAGCATATCCAAGGTAAAAGGTCAGCATGGTTTAACTGTGTGAGTTTTATGGCAATTAAGTTTGATTTTTAGGGAAGGCATAGAGATGAGGGATATGGCTGAAATATGTGCTCTGTCTGCCTTCTGTTCTCACAGAAAGGGTCACTGGGCATTGGACTGGGGTGCCCAGGGAGGTGGTGGAGTCACTGCCCCTGAAGGTATTTAAGAAAAGACTGGATGTGGCACTTAGTGTCATGGTCTAGTTGACAAGGTGGTGTTTGGTCATAGGTTGGACTTGATGATCTCAGAGGTTTTTTACAATCTGATTAATTCTGTGATTCTGTGATTCTGAGCTGCACGCTCCAGAAGAGGTCTTTGGAGCAAGCTGTGTTTGGGCTGAGTGCAGACCTGGGCACTTGGATCTGCTCAGAGTGGATTCTCAAAGGCTCTTGGCTGCAGGTGTCTTGTGAAGGCTTTGGTCATCTCTGCTGAGATCTGCCAGATACTGCCTATTTGCTTCTGCTTTGAGACACACTTTAAAAGGCTAATCTGACATTTTGGTCTAAACCTTGATGCTGTTCCTGGGACAGTCTTGTAGAGATTGGTTGTGTTTCATGTTATTTCCACAGATACCACTGAAGCACTTTGCCCTGTTTCCACATATTAACTATATTCATACCTAATTGGGTTTTTTGTGTAGTATATTCCTTTCTGTGATGCTGGCTCCTCCCTACCATTGTCAAATGTCCATTTTGCTTCTTACAGTGCATATGTGTAGACCCATGATCCCTTAGAGTGGATCTTTTCTGTCTTAGATTATGTGCTTAGTCTTTCCCTCTTAACACACACACTCTTAAAAGTGCAGAAGCATTAAGTATGCAGTGACTATGTGTGTTGCTTGACAAGCATTAACAAAAGTGATGCAGGATCAGAAATTAATGCCTCTCACGGAGTTGAAGGAGAGCTGTAGGGCAAGGTTTTAAAGTGCTCCTCTTGTGCTTCTGTATTGCAGCACATCAGCAATGCCAGAGGTGTAGGGTGAGTCTGTTGCTTGCTCTGGCCGGCTCTCCGGGATGGATGGGGGAACTCCAGTATGCCCAGTGTGCATAAAGCAGGCATCACAGAGCCGTGGATCTGGGTGCATGGGCACAGAAATCCATCCCAGTGTAGAGCTGCCCCCTGTTGGCAAGCCAGGCTGGCTGAGCGAGCCTCCAGGAAACGGGTTTTTTTTTGTGTATGGGCAGGACTCCAGTGAGAGTGAGTTATAGTTCTACAATGCCTGAGCTGCAAGGTGATGCGGGATGGCAGGACAGCATGGTGCAGCCCCAGGCAGCAGCTGCCTACTAGTCACACCAAAAACATTTCAGGACAACTAGAGCAGAAAGGGATCAAATATTGCTAGATCAATAACTGCATCTGGGTTTGTGAGGCTGCTTCCCTACAGCCCTGGGAAGGAAACAAACAGACTGAAGGATCTTGTTTATGCACCCCTCTCATTTCTTCCTATAACTCCAAGCAGAAATAAACAAACACAGTCATCAAGATTTGCAGCAAATATTCTATTTTTCATGGCCCTAAGCCATCAGATGTACTTGCCACCTAACACACCAACACATGCACTGGCTGTTTGCTTTGAAAAGGAATCGAATACAGGTGTTTCTTCGTGACCTCTCAGGCCTGCACAGCTGATGGCATCTGAAACGTCCCCAGGTGCATGAGGCAGAGCAGACAGAAGAGTAGGCCTGCAAACAGGCCAGTTTGAATATGTCCTCCGGAGAGAGCTGCTCCAGCAGGCATTCTTGGTCTGGACACAGGTCAGAGGTATGTATCACACTGTCCTGCTTGCCCTCTGGTTTTGGCAGCTCATTTCACTATTGAACAGAACCGGGACAAACAGAAACCTACCCACCTCTAAAATTAAAATCTAAACATCTTGGTAACTGCCAAAAGACATCTCTCTCAAATATCACATGTAGTATCTGTGTGGATTTGCAAATGTTTAAAGATTCAAAAGGGTTTCTGCATAGCTATGTTTGTTTTTAATGACCTGCTTTTTAACTTCTTTTCCTCAAAGCCCTTTGATACAGAGATAGGAAAAAAATTCCAAGAACTGTAGTTTTCTTGAAAACGGAGACAGGAGTTCAAATTCAATGGGGAATTAATATACTTGGCTGTCAGCAGGTGGCTCTGTTAAGAACAAGCTCTGTTCTCGATGGTCTGTATGCACAGAACTGGAACTGTTTAAAACAATCTATTTTATTTTTTAAGCCATCAGGAAGGTTATAAAGGCCTATGATTTGTCAGTAGGAACAATACTGGTCCAGGGGCTAATTTTTGGCTTATTTTTAGTATTCTACTTCACTCAAGGTATAGATTTACTTAAGGTAAACCTGAAGTGAGACTTTAAAGGAGCACAGAAATAAATCAGGTTCCCAAGGTTCACTGAGTACCTTGTTTTTCAATACAGATTTGAAATGGCAGAGTTACTGCTCATCACATTATTGTCACACTGCATTGCAAAGAAGAGTTTTCCATTTTTTGGTTGCAGACTAGTGCTACCCATGACATGTTGTTCAGTTTGCTCTTTTTAAGATTTAAACCAATAAAGATCAGCTTAGATCTCCAGGTGTCCCAGGGAACAGTTGTTTACTGCTAACATCTTTATGTTGATGGAGCTGACCTTCTTCTTCCTCTGTGTCTTGGAAAAGTTGTTGTCAAAGGGTCCTGTAACAGCCACTGAGGAGGGATTGCAGAATCACAGAATTGCTGAGGTTGGAAGGCAGCTCTGTGGATTCTCTAGTCCAAGCAACCTGCTCAAATCATAATCAAGTAGAGCAGGTTGCTCAGGGCCATGACCAATAGGGTTTTGGATATCTCCAAGGATGAAGATTCCACAGCTTCTCAGAACAACCTGTGCCAGTGCTCAGTCACCCTTGAGATAAAAAGCAAACAAACTTTTTCTCAGGCTTAAACAAACTTTTTGTAATTGATTTTGTGCTCATTGCCTCTTGTTCTGTCACTGGACACCACCGAGAAGAGTCTGGCTCCTTCTTCTTTACTCTTTCTGCCCCGTATTTCTGTACTGAGATAAGATCTCCTGAGCCTTCTCTGCTCAAGGCTACACAGTCCCAGCTCTCTGAGCCTTCCTCCTATGTCAGATGCTCCAAGCCCTTAATCACCTTTGGGGCCCTTTGCTGGGTTTGCTCTAGTACGCCCATCTCTCTCTTGTACTGGGGAGCCCAGAACTGGACCCAGCAATTCAGAGGTGGCCTCACCAAGGCTAAGCAGAGGGGGATGACAACCCTCTTTAACCTGTTGGCAACACTTCTCTCAGTGCAGTCCAGGACACTGTAAGGTTCCTTTACAATAAGGACATATTGCTGGTTCATGGTCAACTTATTGTTCAGCAAGACCCCCAGATCTTTTTTGCTGCTTTCCATCCTGTCAGCTCCTGAAGTGTGCAGTAGTAATGCATGGGGTTGTTCCTCTCCATATGGAGGACTTCACATTTCTGTCTGCTGAACTTTGTTAAGTTCCAGTTTGACCATTTCTTCAACCTGTCAAGGTGCCTCTGGATGGCAGCACAACTGTCTGATGTATCAACCTCTCCTCTCAGTTTTATATCATCTACAAACTTGGTGAGGGTGTACTCTGTCCCATCACCTGGGTCGTTAATAAAGAGGTTAATCAGTACTGGACACAGCATCAGCCCTTGAGATATTCCGCTGGTGACTAGCTGTGCTGGTTTGACCTTGGCCAGATGCCAGGTATCCACCAAAGCCATTCTATCACTCCCTTTCTCAGCTGGACAGGAGAGAGAAATTACAATGAAAGGCTCATGAGTTGAGACATGGGCAGGGAGAGATCACTCACCAGTTACTGTCACAGGCAAAAGGCACTAGACTTGGGGAAATTAGTTGAATTTATTACCAATCAAATCAGAGTATGATAATGAGAAGTAAAATAAATCTTAAAAACACCTTCCCCTACACCTTCCTCCTTCCCAGCCTTAACTTTATTCCTGATTCTCTCCTTCCTCCCCACCAGTGGTGCAGAGGGGTGGAGCATGGAGGCTCCAACCAGTTCACTGCATCCAGTTTCTGCCACTTCTACCTCCTCAAGGAGAGGACTTCTTCCCCTGCTCCAGTGTGGAGTCCCTCCACAAACCTTTTTCAACATGAGTCCTTCCCACAGGCTACAGCCCTTCATGAACTGCTCCACTGTGGGTTCCCTGTGGTGTCACAAGCCCTGCCAGCAAACTGGCTCCCGTGTGGGCTCCTCTCTTCATGCATCCACAGGTCCTGCCAGGAGCCTGCCCCAGCACAGGCTTCCCACGGGGTCACTGCCTCCTTCAGGCAGCTGGCTGCTCTGGCATGGAGCCCTCCACAGGCTGCAGGTGGATCTCTGCTCCATCGTGGTACTCCATGGGCTGCAAGGGCACAGCTGGCTCACTGTGGTCTGCACCATGGACTGCAGGGGAATCTCAGCTCCAGCACCTGGGGCACCTCCTCCCTCTCCTTCTTCACTGACCTTGTCTGCAGGGCTGTTTCTCTCTCCTCTTTTCTCTGGCTGCAGCTACTTCTGGATAGTATTTCCCCCCGTTCTTAGATCTGTTATCCCAGAGGTGTTACCACCACCATTGCTGATGGGCTCAGCCTTGGCCAGCATCAGGGTCTGTCCTGGAGCTTGCTGGCATTGGCTCTGTCAGACACAGAAACGTCAGGCAGCTTCTCAAAGAAGCCACTTCTGTAGCCCCCCTGGCTACCAAAACCTTGCTACACAAACCAAATATACTGGTTTCTGCTGGACTTCGTGCTGCTGATCACAATCCTCTGGGCCCAGATGTTCAGGCAATTTCCAACCCACTTCACTGTCCACTTATTTTGCCTTTACCTTATCAGTTTGTCTATGAAAATGTTACAGGAGACACTGCTGAAAACCTAACTGAAGTCAAGGTAAACATCAGCTGTGCTCATCTCATCACCAAACCAGCCATCACACCATGAAGTGCTATCAGGCCAGTTAAGCATGATTTCCCTTTTATTAATCTGTGCTGACTATTCCCAGTCAAATTCTTGTCCTTTATGGGATTTGAAATGGTTTCCAGGATTATTGGCTTTGTCACGTTCCGAGGGATTGGGGTGAGGTTGACTGGCCTGTTGTTCCCAGGGCCCTTCTTCTTGCCCTCCTCGAAGACAAGAGTGACATTTGCGTTCTTCCAATGCTTAGGAACCTCCTCAGATCACAATAACATTTAAAAGAGAGTCAAAAGTGGCATCACATCAACATCAGCCAGTTGCTACTGCACTTGTGGCACCCCGTCAGGTGCCATGGACTTGTATGTGTCTGGTTCAAGAGGGAGAGCTTCAGCTTCAGAGAAGCTCCCATGGGGAGAAGCCTAATTGTGGCCTTTTCCAGATCTTCCTTCAAAACAGGTCATATCAGTTTGTCTCTTGGATGTGGCCAGTGAAACTCCTGGGTGTGTGCGCAGGGTTCTGACTGACTTTGTGAGTCTGGCTATCAGGATAAACTGCCTGATTTGCAGGAGAAAATGGGAAGTGGAATTCAAAGGAGCATAACAATAATGAAACTGGGTTTTGCAATTCTGTCAGTGGGGAGGGGGGAACTTGCACAGTTTGCAGGTTTTAATGAAATTCAACTCTTCTATGGCTAGTATGTAGTGCTTATCCCACCATCCTTTTGGAGTGTGAAGTTTGATTATCCTGCCTCCTGAGTGTATTTACTACTTCTCAGTCTCTTCTGCAGGAATTGGAGAACGGAGAACAGAAATAACTTGATTAAAGCTCATGTGTTCACAGAACTTGCATAAACAGAGAGATGTGTACAATGTGAAAGTTATTTACAGATAGAACAACAAAGATTTCCTTTCTTTCTCTTACTAGTATAATAATATTGATAATATGTATTTGTATCTAAGAATGAAAGCTTCACAATACTTGAGATTTTTTCTGATTTACACACTGGTCTATTGATTTCTGTGATCATTGATTTGTAGCATTCATTAGAAAACAATGAGAAACTCTATAACCCATATATGATACAGTAAAAAATGCTCATTTCCAAAGGACAAACTATGTTATTGCAAAAGATAAGCAAGAATTCAACATGGACATCTTTGCATTTTTAAATTATGCTTTCATGATGAAATCTCTGTGTGATGGAGATGAGCTTAAATTCAACTGATACCAGTGGATGGAGGGCATTCATTGAAATTGCATGTGCTTACATGAGGAATGAATAAAGTCTTTTGTTTCTTGATCCATAGCAGGTTATCAGATGTAAAATCCGTCTTTTCCTTGACTTTTATAAAACATGTAAAAGTAATTATTCTTAGCTTCCAATATAATTGCAGAAGGATGTATTAGAAAAAAACTATGGATAAGAAAATTTTATGTTAATTATTAGAAAACCTCTGTGAATTAGACTTTTACGTCTTGTTGTTTGTTTCCAGACGTACACTGAGACTACAGGCTGGCAACTCAGGGAGAGATATCCTGGTGTAATTAAGTGGCCTTAATCTCTTTTGAAGTCGGGTTACATCTTTTAAGACTAATTCTTCCTCCCACTGCTGTTTTATGTGTAGATGAAATAGTGCAGGGATACAGTATCTCTGAAAAGAAGAAATTCCAGTAAATGATGAGTGACTTTCTCCTCAGTGTTGGAAACAGTGTATTAAAAACTGGTGAGCCCTTGCATGTTTTGTATTTACTTCTACATCTGAAAAGTGAATGTAAAATACTAATATGCTATTAATATTAATATAGCATGTCTCATCCCTTTTACAAATAGCAAATGATTACACTAAGTGCAAGGCAGGAGCAAACCAGCATTACATTTCTACGTTTGTACATGTATGTATAGTAATGACTATGTTTTACAGTAAAAGAGACATTAAATATTTGTTGTCTGAAACGTTAAGTGTGACTCTAAGACATGCTGGCCACCTGAAATAACACTTTAGAACTACCCAGTATGTCCAGAAATCCTGACTATGCCACCTAGCAGATGTACATGTTTATATCACAGAAGACTCTTAATGATATTTCAGTACAAAGACAAGTGATAATTTTGCTGAGTTACAGTCATGCCATACCCTAAGCTTCATAACATCATTGGAATTGTGGCCCCTTGTGCCACTAGAGGTTTTGGGCCCCATTTTCTTAAATTTGGTTCACCGGCATCATCTGGTTGTACTGCTCAACATGACCAACAATAAACAATGCTTGGCAAGAGAGTATCTGTGTTTCTCAGGAAAACAAAGAAATGCTTATTGCAATGGACAAACAAAAGTGCTGGAATTCCAATTTTAGTTCCCTGTTGTCTGACAGCCTGGCTAATAATGTTTGAATTCATTTCTAAGTAGAATAAACCAGTATTTCCACCGTGAATATATTCAATTCACAGTCTTGTAAGTCACCCTTAGTGTCACAGTATTTCAAAGGACTGCTGCATCACTGATACAGCAATAGTGCACTGTCATATGTAGGCTTGCTTTCTCAAATAGCTTTAAATTCAAATACCACCATTGCATATTTTTGGCTTAAAGCAAAGTGCTGTTAAAGGACACAGACCTTTCACACTTAAAGAGGTTTCCAGCTTAATGTGATAAAGTTTATCCCTTCCCTACTGACCTCTTTAATACCTAACTTAACCTTTCTGTGCGAATAATGTGTCTGCAAGCCTTTTTACCTCAGGAAACATCTCTGAATAAATGCTTTTCTTTCCACTGATTAACACTTTGTGTTTGATTGTGACAGGTGATACAAACACTCAGAAATTTTAAGATTATTTTTGTGAGCCTGTGCATGAGTAATTTGTAGATAAAAAACTTATTTTGGACTTCATTTTAATCTATCATATATATATATGAATATGTAAATAAAATATTATTGTTCCACCATTAATTTTGAAATATAAGACTGTATCAAGCATATGAATAGTATTTTTTTTCAAACGATATTGACACATATCCATCAGCGCTGATTTTGACAGTAACTTCTAGGAGGAGGAAAACATTCTGATTTGCAGATGATTAATGTTCCATGTTGCAAAACAGGCATTGCTGAGCCAGAGGATTTCCCTCCCTGTGATTGGATTGAAAATTCTGCCTTCAAGACAAGATTCTGGCGATTTTTTTTAGTCCTGCAAACAGGTACAACTCCACTGATTTATCCAATTTATCCAGTGTTGGCAGGAAGACTCAGACTTCAATTTGGAATCTGTTTATTGCAGTGAGTTGGAAAGCAACAGTTTTCATGGCTATTTTATAAAATCCTGCATATTCACTTAAAAAAGCAAGCTTTTTAGTAAAACTGAAAGTCAGTAGCTAACTGAAGAGGCATAGTGTAGTGGGTTGTGATATTCCTGGAGCATGTAAGGGCCGTGTGCATAAGAGGGTGCAGAGGATGAATGTATAAATGCTGTATTTTACAGTATGCACTGAAGTATCCAGCATTATTTAATGTATTTCAGCAATTGCACAAAAGGAACTGCAATTACAGAGCCTTCTGATCATTGATCAATTCTCATACCACCTGTATGAAGTGGGTCTCTCTGGCTCTCTTGTTATCAGCTACACTGCAAGACATTGTTAGTATGCACGGACTTCACAGTACACATGGGAAACAGCATGGGATCTTTTGTCCTTGAAATAGTAAGATTTGGTATGCTGAGATATAGAATTCTTCTCTGTGTTATGAAACACTTACCTTCCCATTCTGTGAGGAGAAAGGTCACACTCGAGTCCATTTTACTCTAAAATTCTCTGTGTAAATATACGGGGACGAAAAGGACAGAAGTACAAATGCACTATTGTGATGCATTTTAAAATTAAAGCTTCAGGAGCAAAACACATGGAAATCCAGAGCTGGTGTCAACAGCTATTCCTCTTTTGAATAGAATTAGTTCTTCTGCTACTTGAACACAGTATGTGTATTAAATGCAGTATCCTATAGTGCTACTGTCGAGCCTGGTGCATGGATTAAAAGAAAATGGAAATTCCTCTTTCTGCTGTTCATGAATGATTTGTTGCTCCTTGGTATTGGGGAGATGTTTTATGAAAGGCTTAACTTTAACATGCTGTAAAAAGGAAATTGCTGTAGGAACTATAATTCTGACTCCTGTACATTTTCAGTGTTGGTGATACAGTACTGCAGCAGAGCACATTTTTGTACGGAGTTTCCCTACCAGTATAAAGGAAAAAAAAATTAAACAGTCTTGGCAGATCTAGAAAGTTACCAGGAAAAAGGTGTGGTCCATGTTAATTTGGTATAGTGGCTTAAGTCTTACTTCATTATTCAAAGATCCCCTTGCATACCTCCTGTTCAGGCATTAAACAGATCCAGCCTTGCAGAGGGAAGAGCATAGCTCTAATACCAATAACAGAATGGCTACTGGTAAGTGATATTTTTATTTCTTTAATTGAAGCAATGGCCATCAGGAACCAAATTCTAGATGAAATACAGAGAATACTGCCTGTGGGCCCCTAGGTAAGTGCTCCAATACATGCTTATTTCTTTAATGCTGTGAGATTAGTTAGTATAATCAAAATATCAGTCCTTCAGCACATCTGAAAGATGCCGACACTTGTTCTAGAAAATCTGGCAAGCTTGTGAGAAATAAAAGACATGGTTTTATTACAAGCAAATAGTTCATTAACTTGGGAATTATTTTCTTTAGGTGCACCGTAGGTGTAAGGTACGAGGTCCTGTCTGGAACTGGGGCTAGGGGCAATTTGCATTCGGGAATAGGGAGTTATTAAAGTAGATAAAGATATGGCTGAAACAGGCCCCTACCATGTGGCAAGCCCTTTGTGTGCAGAGGAAAGTGGTCATTCTGACCAGGTGACCCCATCTGCCTGCACAGGGGGGCACACCAAACCCAATCAGAAGAGGCCTACTCCTCTCATTATGCTAACAAAGCAGGACCCTTGGGACACATAAAAAGCATGATTTTTGGGGTGGGTGGGTGCTTTTTGGACCTTCGTGGCCAGGGCACCCAGCACGTGCTGAAATAGAAACTTTCCTTTTTCTGCTAAACTTCATCTCACAGATACTTGTATCTTAACTAAATTGAATAAAAGAGATTTTTCTTACAAGCTCAACAAGATACACAGCAAAGGAATCAGCCACTGACCATTTTCCTGGTGTTTACAGCTATTTTTGCTCTTTATTCTACCAGAAAGGACCATTTGAGACCAGACCAGCAAGACTGGAGGTAAAAAATGTTCTCTGCCAGCAAGCTGGTAGTGAGGGATGCAGACATAAACTGGGGTGGCTCCAGGAAGCTGAGCATGATTTCCTTCAGAGGAAGCGCTCTTTTCAGAGCACAGGCATCTTTGTGCACAGAGAAAATATTCATCCGTCTTGAATCCATTATGTACTTCATAATGTGTGTAGAGGAAAACAGTCCAGCATTTTACAACAGCTGGCAGAGAAAAGGGTCCACATGTTTAAGAATTTGGGGACATTTAAGTTTCTGGCTAACGTGCTGCACTGACCGCGCAATGAATGCTTGCACTCACAGGGAGAGCTGCTGAGCAAAGTTTAATTTGGCTATCAAGAAAAAGGGAGGGAGGACAAGCTCCAGTACAACTTATGCCAGTCAGTATATGTGGTCAAACAGTTTTAAGGCTGCATTTGGATGCAAACTCTGAACTGGCATACTGTGGCACCACGTGTGAAGAGAGCCGTCCTGCTTGCCCCCTCACTGCCCACCATGGTGCCTGAAGGCAGATGCTTGTGGTGGCCAGGGGCTGAATTGGCTTGGGAAAAAGATCTGCCTGGAAAATAATCCTTTCTTTGTTTACTGGGGTAATTTACAGGCAGATCACTTCACTTATCTGGTCCTCTGGAAGGGTTCAGAAATGTTTGTCCTGGCACACAGGCGACTGAAGGGGTGGGGGAGACAGGACTGTTGCTCCCCACACACACTGCTAGTTTAACATACTTGAACTACAGCCCAAATAAAAACTAAAACTGCATCCTGGGCACAAATGAGAACTTGTGAATGGGTTTCTCCACCTCTCCCTTCCCACCATGCTTGGCTCCCAGCTCCGCAATTGCTGGCGTGTGCAGAGATCTCCCTGCTTTGCCGAGCTCTGGGATGCCAAGGCACACCAGCCCTAACTGGGTCAGAGACTTTCTTTGTCCAAGTGGGCTGAGCTGCTGGGAAAGCTCGGTGGAGCCGTGAAGCAGCTTCTCACACATGCTCCTCTCCCGAGCAATGGCGGGGACGGGGTTGGCAGGGGGAGCGGATGAAGTGGGGCTGAGCTTCCACCACACTTGATTCCCTGCCAGCATAAGCTTCCTTACAGGGCTTACAATCACAGCACAAGCCCGAGTAAAGCTCCAGCTGCTCCCACGGCTGCCAGGGCTAAGCACCCTGGAATCAGAGCAGTGCCACCAAGCTCCTCATCTGTCACTCAGATACCCTCTGTGCTCAGAAAGTGGGCAAAGAGTGAACAAGAGACAAATGAGCCTATTAGTATTTATTATTTGTATTATTATAGCACCTCAGTGCCTAGTTGTGGACCAGAATCTCATCCTCTTAGCACTGTGAAAACCCAGAGCCAAAGTACTATAGTCCCTGCCCCAGAGGGCTTACAATCTCCATTCCGAATGGGGAGGGGGAGGAGGTACAAAGAGATGGAGGGGGTAAAAGGGAGCGGTGACGAAACATTCATCACTGTGACGGAAAGCGTTGGTCTTCTGGTAAGAACCATCAGCTCTTTAATGCTTGGTTGGATTCAGACATTCTTCACACAGTCAGTACTTGTATTTCTCGTGAAAAAAAGCATCAAGAAATCACACTGATTTTTTTGTAATATTCAGTGAAAAACATTTTTCATTGCAAGAAACACACAAGGTTATTTTTAAAAAATACTGTTTAGTTTGCTCTAAGCAGATATCTGAACACATTTACAAAGTCTACACATGCAACGTATAAAATAGTTTAAAATTTGTAACCAACTTTTTTGGCTAATTCCTTTATTTAATTTGCACTCTTGAAAAAAAAGATACCTTTAATTAAATTTTTGAAGAAAAAATAGAAGTGATTTTATCTCAACTACTTTTCTGGACACACATGTATTTTCCCTGTGCTCATAATTTAAAACATAATCTAAATAGAAATTATAACCTCGGCTAGATACAGGGATAGAGAACAACTGTGTATTTAGGAAATGTGTAACAGATTTTACAGGTTTTTCTCATAAAAAAGTGTGATTACAACTTTGTGCAAGAAGGGCATGTGATTTACAACTTTTTGCAAGCATATATGTTGTGCATATTTTTAATCACTTCCCTGTAAAGGGCCAAATCCTGATGTTCTGCTTAAAGTTTCTCTAAAATCAACAGCTCTTTGACACTGTACTCTATTCTGCTGGCCTCCTACTGTGTGTCATAGCTAATACTGTGAATAGCTCAGTTTGAGTTCAGTATTCCTGGTTTTAACTATAACTACTCTATGGTAGTAAGTGTTCACAGGTTTGAGTATCTTACAGAGGCCTGTAGGACAGTATGATTTATCCCCATGCAGAGGGATGAAGGGAAATAAAACTAGTTGGACAGTTTGTAAAGTAATTAAACATTTCCCGTGATCAGTTCTGCTACTTGCCATTTGAATAGTCCCAACCAGAATCACCTAAGTAGCCTGTACTCTTTACCTGAAAATGACTTCCAATATTAACTTTCTAATATGCATTCTCTAAATTGCTGTAAACATCCAGGATACCCATACATATATACATACACACATGGGTATGTGTGTGTATACATGCATATACACGTATAGATGTATATATATGTGTGTACACACACAGACATACCTACATGTACATATACGGATATATAGCTATGATGTAGTTAGGAAACAACAACGTCATTTTTATTGCATTCTTAAGTATCATAGAACAAGGGTATTATAGGCACACATCTTAACTACTTGTCCTTCACTACATTTCTAAAGCTCATTTACCTGAGATCTGCATCTGTAAAAATAAAGTTCCATTTTTAGCTGCATGTTACAAAAGACTAAGTATCAGCCCAACAGGTACGAAATTACGACTTAATTTTGAGACTAATTTACTACCAGTAAAATAAGCTATCTTATAAAAAAGATACTGCTGAAAGAGTTACATATTAAAAAGGAAACACGATTCTTAGAGGTTTAAAAATCTCCCTATGCCTTCCCACATTGTAATAAATTTATAAAAATATTTGACACAGAAAATCTCCACAGAAAGCATCCTGCTGAAATCACATACCCTTTAAGCCACCCATCTTGCAAAAGTTACATAGTTCAGAGGGCAAACTCCATGCCGTGGGTATTTAGTTTTCGTCATCCCGTCTGTAGTGAATAGTTTGTATTTCCTGAGCTATGAACATGGCCATCTCTCTAGTGCCCGCAGCAATCACTCGGCAGGACATAAGATCCAGAGGTCCCCCTGAGGACAAAAGGACTAATGAGAATTGTCTTAAATATAAGCCATGCTGTAATTAGATAGCTTCAAAAACACTGAAACAACTTAATACATAGCTCCTTTTGGGGTAGGAAGAACAACCTACTTCAGCAATTCCCATCTGGAAATCTCCACAAAAAAAGTTAATTTAGAAAATTCTAGATACAGAGCCAAAGTATGCAAGGGAAACAGTGAATGCCTAGATTTCTTCGGAGCCAACAATAAATGCAATAGTCCCTTTTAGCAACAAGAAGGGGTAGAACAGAAATTAGTCCATTCAATATACCCTTCTTAATCCACCAGATCTTTCCACAGTATCCAGGTACTGGTCACCAGTAAACCATTGCTCTGAGATATGTACCACCTAAATGAATAAAGTAATAATCTGGAGACTGTGCTGTCATTTATTCCTCCTGACTAGTTTTCAATCATATATGTTGAGACTTGTACCTCAGAGTCCCCCATTTTCTGGGAGGTTCTCTCTGATTAAACATGTTT
Source organism: Campylorhamphus procurvoides (assembly GCA_013396655.1). Classification (NCBI taxonomy): domain Eukaryota; kingdom Metazoa; phylum Chordata; class Aves; order Passeriformes; family Dendrocolaptidae; genus Campylorhamphus; species Campylorhamphus procurvoides. The sequence continues at coordinate 518,358 of WBMV01009028.1, read as the reverse complement.
GGAGTCTGAGCGTATCTACCAATCTCCTGGGCTGGTTGTTTACGGGTAAATATGATGCTTTACAGGAATTACTCAGTCACAGTTTGACTCAGAAGGCCTTCAACGTGATGAAACCCCAGACTGGAATTGCATGAGTGTGCCCTGAATAACCAGTCAGAGTCTAGTGTAGAGTACAGATGTTTCTACAGAATATTGCTAGAAACAAGATAGGGCCACAGGGGAAGGAGTGTAAGGAAGTAACACAATCTGCCCTGAAGTAGCCATTCAGCCTCCCAAAAGTCCATGAAAACAAGGCTATGCTCACCTGAAGTGTCTATCACAGTGCCACCTGCCTCTCTAATGATGACAGTCGCCGCTGCCAGGTCCCAGCAGTGCAACCCAAACTGGTAATAGGCGTCTGCAGCGCCGGATGCCAAGTGGCACAGAGCCAGGGTTGAGCTCCCAATGACACGGACCCTAAACCCCACGAGAAGGGGGCAAGGTAAGATAAAGAGAATGCCTTTGATTTCAATATATGTGTTGAGATCACAAAATGTACAACACACTTGTTTGTTTGGGGTTTTTTTATAATTACTTTTTCAAATTACTTTTTCATCACAAATGTGAGACATATGTTGGAAAGTATCTTACCCATGTGCTTGGGCCTTGAGTAATCTCTCAATGTTACCAAGGAACAATTTCAAAGTTGCAGGGTCACGTTTTGGACCAATTTCTGTTAAGATTAAGGCCTTCGAGATATCTGCAATGGCAGGGATATATTTCCATTAATTCAACAGCTTCCAGGTAGGTTCTGTAAATTCATTTTAAAATTAAACACTAATGGACTTTTCACACAAAAATAATTTTCATGTCCCTTTTTTTACCCCAAACTCTTTCATAGGATAAATGACAACTTTGCATAAAAATTCAAGCAAAACGTTTCTCATATCAAATGGTCTGATCTAAACATACTTAAAAAAAATAACACGAGGATTAAAACCAAGAATGCATTTTTACATTCCTTCTCTTTCTATACAGTGTTTTACTTCATTGACCGGTACCATTTGGCAAATTCACTAATAGCAGTCAACTAAAAATAATCCAGTGACCTAGCAATCACTAATGATGTTAATCTATTTATATTCAAAAACAGGATGGTTCTTGAATGGGGAATTTTAGTGTAATTTGTTAACCAATTATAAACATTTGGGAACACAATAAGAGGAAAGAAAAGTTTCTGCCTAAATCACCAGTCACCCAGTAACAGCTCATTCCAACACTTCAAAGACTGAAGACAGCTTATAACTGAAAGAAACCCCTTCTTACCACGAACTAAAGCAGTATCTTTATTCATAATATAAGAAGGTTCTATTTGTCTTGTGTTCAGCAAGGGCAATTCTGACCTAGAGCAGATGAAGGTATCAGCCCTGTGCACAGTCAAAGGAGAGACTCACAGTGACTTGAAAGGTGTTGAAGTAGTCCTCACGTGAGATCTGAATAGTGCCAGTCTGCAGCAAGCATATGCCAATGTAGGTGGAGATGGTTGATCAAATGTCAAATGTCCCTGCTTCTGCTGTGCCAGCTGAACTCAGAGGCATTAAAGAGATGACAAAACTCAAAGGTTTAGCCGTTGATTACTTTCTAACTAGGCTGTGCCCAATGTCAGATGTCATCTTCTACCCTGGCTTAGAGGCAAGGCCTTCGTTCTGATAGGGAACATCTACCTGGTTATTACAACTAATTGCATAAGCTGAAAGTTCTCAGCAGAAGTAGCAAAGAGGTTTCCAAAAGCAAATCAGGCTGGAGGGAGACATCATTTAACTAAAGAGGCTGCCAATGAATTTAGTATTGGAGATGAACATTACGGACTCAAGCAATGTTGTAAAATGGTTGGTGAGTAACAGGTAAGCAATTAGATCAAAAGTTACAGGGTGTCACAAATCTTACAGAAACATAGACTTAACAACTGCTTTTTAAATTACTGCATTAAAATATAAACCCACCAATCCAGGCGTGTTATAGGGTATTTGTTCTTTAGCCACAACTGAAAACTCTGGATGGTGCAAGAAATGTGCCTTAGATTATTTTGCGTAACAGACCTAATTTATAATTAGAGAACATTTAATACACATATCATTGCTGAAATGCACCAAGCATTCACACCACACCAGTCATAATTAGGCTGCGATTAATACAGTCATCTTTTGAGTTATTAAATATATTTCTAATGCATAAATAGGTCCTTTCAATCTTCATCAAGGCTACAAGTAGAACTTGGATGAAGAGACTAAGGGAAGTAAAAGGGAGGTCTCTGCTTAGGAAAAGGACCTGGCTGACCACAAGACTCGGTGGGATTTCAGGAATTCAAGATACAACATAAAATTTACTGACTATTCCTCATTCTGATAGAGGCCAAAAAAATAAGCAGGCTTGGCAGAAGACAGTTAACAGTGATATGGATAGATTTATAAGGAAAAGACCAATTCTGTTGACCACAGAAGATTAAACGAAGGATATACAATTACAGTATTAGCACATGTAAGGCCTGACAGGAATCTAAGCATGAGAAGAAAGTATTGCTCAAGATCAAAGGGAAGATGGATTCTTCATTAAAGCGTATCCTAATTGCTTGGACTCCCATACCAGATCTCTACAGAATTAGGCATTGACAAAGAATAGTGTTTGCCTAGGCTGTGATTTCAGATGGTTAAATCTGAACAATGAATGTATAGTGTAGATCAACGTTATATAAAGGCCACATTTCCTGAAAACAAAAGGCAGGAAGTAACATGACAGGTTAGATCTCAAACACATCATGGCCACTTCAGTTCCAGTGGTGTGTACAGGGAAACACAGTCTCTCTTCCAGGGTTGGTTTATTTCACTGAAGCCACAGCCCTTACAGAGCAACTGTGATTTAAAACACCTAAAACATCAACAGAAGTGAGGCTAAAGCAGATCCAGCTTCACTGGTGAAAATTTCCCACCACCAACTGATGTATCTCAAATCAAAAGAAAATTTCAAAGCATTTGGAAGGGCAAGAGGTCTACTTCCCTTGCTGTGTACTAGACACCCACAAAGAATGGACATCCAGAGAAAGGAAGACAGAAGTGACATGTGCCAAAACTGTATCTTGCTCAACTGGAAACTCTGACTGCAAAAGCAAGTGAGGCCATTTCAACAGTGGTTCATCCAGCCCAGCTGGGAGCACCTCTAGTTCTTCCTAATAGTCTCTACCAGCATGGACTTTAGTGGAATATGAGATATTCAAACACTGAAAAAATGTGATGTATAATCAATGATTAAAATCTTACGGGACATTGACTTTATAATCTGATCCATCTCTCCAAATAGGGAGACCCCAGCTCACTATTAATTTAGGTGAATAGCCAGACTTCCAAAATTTCAGGGAAACTGTGATGCAAGGTCTGCTTGGGATACTAAAGAAATCTATATTAAATTGCTTGAATTTACTGTGTTTAAGACTAATTAAATCTCTTTGCATGAAATTTTTACCACCTCCTCTGTACAATGGTGTACATTTTTGGCATATGTCTGCTTCTGCCAACAATTGAGCATTACGCTCTCCTCTGCAGTTTGACTGACTAAAAGAAAACTTTGCTACACACATCAGATTATTATTATTTCTATGATCATTAGGTAACAAACAGATCTATGACTTGGTTTACCACTAAGAGAATTCCATTAAAGTGCTGATGAGGTGTTGCTGGCTATTTGTACATTGAAACATACCTCACACACAAGAGCAAGCTGTTAAAGAACCCCTAAATGAAGCATGCATCCTTTAGTTCACTGTTAGCACATACACCTACAGACATAATACACTTTGTGACATAAAAATTTATTGGAACATAAGTGAATAAGAGCCGCCAGAATACTCTGAATTCGATTCACCATTCCCATTGCATCTTGCTTATAAAAAGTTGTGCCAGTGTACAGCTGGAATGAAACTGGTGAATCTACACATTCTTCCTTATTTTAAACAATGGTTGTGAAGCAAAATAATTGAGGATTATTTAAATAGTTCATATTCAGATGTATATTTTAAAAAGAAAAGGAGGAAAGTTGCGGTTTTTCAGAAAAAAACAAACACAAACCAACAAAATTATCATGCAGGTGAAATACTTTCCATCAGGATAATGATGTTCATTATCCTAATCATGATTTGCAACAACTCTGAAACAAAATTAACATATTCCTTTTAGAGTTCTAACAAAATCTAGACCAACCTGTCTCTTTTGATACCTGAAGCCTTTTGTCATTACAAAATGCCCCTTGACCTCTTCTACCAGTGTATAATCGTTCTTCAGTGCAGTGGTAAATTACACCAAATTCAAGCTTTAAGATTTTGAAAAGGAAAGAAATGAATGCAACTCAAATTACTCATCATAAATATAAACAACTACTAATGGCAGAAAGATCAGCAATATTTTAATTGGTACACATAATCAAAGATTATATTGATGCTAATAAACTGGAATATTTTTACTATTACTGTGATATTGAGATATAGGTAATATAAAATTCAGTTTATAAAGAGAAGTTAATGCAATGTATTACTGATCCTCTAAACTCTTCCTTGCAGCTTGTTTCTGTTCACATTAGAATGGATTAAATGCTAAGTTGATTTCAAATTCAACTGTATGTCTTTACTGAAAATATGCAAGTCCTCTAAGGTAAGATTCTGAATGCTTTGCTTTCACTGGTAAGCAGTTACACCTTGAAGTAATCCCACTAACTTTGGCTGGACCCTGAAGCTTTGCAGCCCCAAGATCCATCAGGCATCCAAATCAGAAGTCATGGCACACTGTTCATTAATAATGGATACTTTCATATGCACTTCAACTTTTGTGGTGCATTTAATTTGCCTGCCTTTTCAGCCAAAGCAGTATACTCTGGTCACTTGTTCAAATGTCTCTCTGCAAAATCCTTTTGTTTACACATAAAAGTGAGAATCTCTTGAAGTCACAGGATTGCAACAGAAGTAGTTTGAACAGAAATAGCAAATACTGCGACTCTCAATGAAAGATTAAGAATGTTCAACACCAGAATTTTTGTGGAAGATTCCGTTTACCAGTAAAAAGAGGGTCATAATTTGACTTTTGGTATTTAAAATTTCCATTGCTTTAATGGGTTTCACCAAAAGATTTTAAAGCACTTTACAGACTCCAAGGGTCAGCTCTGAAAATCACCCCTAGGTAAGTACTATTAGCATTATTGAATTTAGGGGTGGACAGGCACACAAAAATTAAGTGACTTGCCCAAGCAGTCAACAGGGTCAAAAAAACGTCTCAGATATTCTAGACTCACAATCTTTTCCTGCTGTGCTCTGTGTTCATCAGAGACAATTCAAAGGGAATAGACTGTCCTCACTCCCTATCCCGAGATCCCATCTAAACCAATTGGGTTTTTTTTGGGGAACACACTATTAATGGACTCTTTGCCTGAAGACATCTGCAGGAATTTCTTCAGTACTCTTCAAGGCTTATATTCAGGCCAGTTCCCCTGTGTGTACTTTGGCTCCTTTTCAGTTTACTAATTTTTTCTGCTTTTCCCATTTGTTTACCTAGGGAGGCTTAACATCATTCTTTATTTTTGTTTCAGCTTTGTTTGGTTTACATAACCCAAAATATGCAGCATCAAAATCACGATGATGTTCTAGAAAACATAAATATTAGAGAAAACTGTCTGGTAATAATATGTAGTATTTAAGAGGACCTCTGGGAATGAATAAATTTCAGAAAAGCATGGAATTGTTTCTCTGCAGTTTTCATGTTTGAAATGTCTAACCAGAGAAGTACACAACATTATTCTGTTTAAATCAGCATGAGGTATTAGCACATCTGAAAACGAGGTTGTTACTGTACAGAATTCTTGCTGGCTTCACTTAAAGCTATACTTGTATTTAAGATGGTTGAATTGGGCTGAAAGAGGCACATTCCTTGGCAATTTGAATAGCTAGTTATTCCGTATATATCAAACTGTAAACTGGCAACATCTGGAGAAAAGGCACTAGCATGAGTGAGTATAGGTAGGAAACTCAAAATGGCACATATGAAGTCCAGGTAGTTTCCTACCCTTGCTGTAATCAAGCTCTCATGTGGTAAATATAGTTATTTTACTATGTTAAGAAAAATATAAAGGCAGATTAAATGAAGTAGGCCCATAATTTTGCACTCTTCATAAAATCAGTTCTAACTTACTTCATAGCAGGAGTTAGCTTTCACAGGTACTGATAACAGAAAAGAAGCAATAATAATAGCATAAGAACATAAGAAGATATGTTTAAATTATGAAGAGGCAGCAATATATTGAACTTATTGTGATTTTTGTCTAACAAAACCTTGCTCACAACAGTACTCCCTTTTTCTTCATGTAAATCCTATAATATTTATAATTCATAAGAATTTTCTTTTAATTGCCAGTTTATGTAAGTAAGTTTTGCGCAAGACTAAGATTTTAGATGAGTAGAGTATGATCAGATGCATTTAAAAAGCATGGAAAAACCTGAGCAGTGACTAATTTTTTTAATTTATTTTTTTTTTAATTTAAGTTCCCACACGGTTTTGAGGCTTCTAGCCAACTCTCAGGTGCTCATCTTAAAGAACATACTTCATACCTCTTTGTTAACAGCAAATCCAATGCTTACTGCCACTGTTGGAAATCTGTGAAAAAAAAGAAATTAAGTGATGAATAATCTCCCAACTTACTTCTTATGCAACTCCCTTAGGCAACACAACCACACAGAGCTCTGTGAGATTACTTTTGTCAAAATGCACTTGACATTGTACTATTTCTCCTTTGCCAGCCTCATTAACTTTGCCAGTTCCTTTAAAATATTACTTAACATTGGAGAAGGCAAGAAATAAACACATGAAAACATCACAATTTTTAGACTAAACATGTTGTGTATTTTAGTGATTTTTTTGTTTTAGTGTTACTGAATTATCCAGTATAAAATCACTGATGTTATAACAAGTCATCACTTTTAGGAGCACATTTTATTCAAGTTATGCATCTGAGATAGCAACTAAGTAGCATGGAGATACCTTACTGCTAACATCAACATAAAAAGAAACCAGTTCCTCTACACTCACTTTTTTCAAAGTGATGATCATGTATTTAATTTGGTCCCTTTGACTATGGTATAATTACTGCATTTTAAAGAATGAAATACATTCATTTCTTAAAAACACTTTTTAAAAAGGGCTTCAAAAGTCCAGAAAATATTGCTAGAAAGGGGAAATGTTACTTAATTGCATGAAATCATCACATGACACCCCCACCTCCTCTGTAATTCTGTGTAATTGCACCAAAAGTCAAGAAAATGTCCTTTTTTTGTTGTTTTTATGATACCTGCAGTTAATATAAGCCACTAACTATAAGGCAGAGCATATTGAAGGGTTTTACTTTGAAATATTATAAAGTCATTAGTTTACAACTCCCACCATTCAAATGATGAATTAGAAGTCTTCATTTTTGCAGTAGATTTCGTTTTGCAGAGGTACTTTAGAAAATTAAAACCAGTATCTCTATACAACTTAGTTTTCAGCTCTACTACTCTACATACGTGCAATGGTTGTACTTCCCAGGGAAAAATGAAGCGTTTGTGTTTGAAAGGGAGAAAACACCACTCCTAAAAGGCATGTGTAAAACCCACATAAGGCTTTGGGCCAAGTGTCATCACAGCACAGCCTTGTTCCTCCAGTTCAGCTCAAGTCTCTGCACGTTAACATGCGGTTATATATAAACGAGCTGTGAGTCAAGAGCTCTGTGGGTCATTAGGGAATCCGCAGAAACTTTAGCTTACCTTTAGATAACAGTGCAGAGCTCTCCCTGGCACAAACACAGCCACCCTCAGATACACCATGCAAGGTGCAAAGAGATAAGGGGATGACTCCTACTTGTGAGTCAAAGAAACAAACCTACCACGGTAAAGCACCTCTAAGAGGAAGGGTGGACTTGTGAGAAGCTACATTTTGCATTTTGATGTGTTTCGCAGTTCACTGTCCATTTACCTGTGCACAAAGTTGCACGTTCCATCAACAGGGTCAATAATCCAGGTGGGACTGTCGGTGAGGACACATTTTGAACCTGCAGCAGTGGATTCTTCTGCAATAAACCTGTATTTGGTAAAGGGTAAAAGAAGTATCCCAGAACATTAGCTGAGGTATGTGACCTGGAAACTACAACTCCATCTTTCTACTTTTTAAAACATGATTTTTCTCTATATAGTATTTTTTGTATAAATGTAAACACACATACTGCTTCTTTAATTTAGGAATTGGGAACTTCCATAGATATTTCAAAGGCGAGTTCTCAAATCTACAGCATACATGGTAAAAAAGAACTCTGTTTATGTTCATTTTCCCAATATACCATTAAGAAAGTTATGAAAATAAATGCAGAAACAGATCTGAACTTCCACCCTTGGAACTCTAGAAGAAGATTTTTTTTAATGTGGAATGTAATTTTGTGGGTTATGCCTGTCTCTTGCAGTAAGTAATATAAACAGCAAACTGTACCTCCTACTCTTTTGCCGTCAAATTCAGTCAGCAGGAAATAATGCACTCTTAGAAAATCCACAATCTCACTCCTACTTGAATTTCTTACAGTAGTCTGGCTCAGGAAATTAAAAGGTTTACAAAGCTGTACTTTCTTTTTCCCATGACCCAGAAAAAATCAACAAATTATTATTTGTTTGTTTGTTTGTTTTTTGGATGCACAAGGCACAAAACAAAATCTGAGGTCATCGTCTGTTGTTCTGTCCCAGTTTGTTTTTAGCAATTTTTTTCTCCTTTTTCCCTGGGAAACAAACATCTAGTTCTAGCACATTTCCTCTTGACCTTAATTATCCCTGTTCTCCCACAAACTGCTAAGGATCTCTTGCTATAAAGAGATGTGCAGGTGCTACTTTCACAGATTTTCATAAAGTCCTATATATACAGAAGATGTAGAATCCAACTGCTAGTACTCAATCTTGCTGGTGGTTTCACATTCAAACAACTGGTAATGGCATTCAGAGGTCCTGCAAATGCTGGAGGACAAAAGAGTTTATCTCAAAGACACAAAGAGAAAAAAATGGATAAAGAGAAAATGTCTTTTGTAGAAACAGTTGCCTCTTTAGGACCAGAGTAGCAGCTATTTTCTTTTGTGTCTTCAACATGTACCACATGATTCCAGATAACACTTGCAACCATGAACTTAAAATGTTCTGCAGACATCACAGAAGGAGACTTCTTGAATTTTCCAAATGTTACTCTGCCTTGGCCTCTGTGGAAACACACTGTTTTGGTGGCATTATGGATCCCCAGTTGGTATGAAAGGGAATTAGCAAGCATTTGTTACTATTTTCACCTCTATTAAAGGTAACAGCTGAAGGACAAAGTGCTTGTGGTACAACTGAGAAACATGAAAGACTTGAACAAGCATTTGAAATTCTCAGTTTAACATAACACTTCGCAGACTCCTTGCTCTATGTATTCCATTGTTTTGTCTTGTTGGTGCTGTATCCTTTGACTTTGGCATTAACAAATTCTGTAAAGCTGGGGCACAGCAGTGCCATTGATAAAGTCTTCATGCCTAAGGACAATTTTTCCAAAGTATAGAATAAAATAGATGCACATTTTAAGAAATCTGGGCTGACAGGTTAAAAAAAGCGCCCTTGCTGCTATACAGTATTGGAAATGGTAAGTGTCTCTCAAGGTCAGCATCAGATGTGTTGCTCTGTGTCCTCTAAAAAACCACAAACTAAGCAAAACACTCAGCACGAAGAGACCAAATCTGAGAAACAGCTTGAGAAGTGAGAGGGGTAGCAATCTTATTAAAACAGTTAATTTAATATGACATGCTGCCAGCTCTGCCAACCTCTCTTCAAATCTGGATTACAGTTTACTCCCACTGAAAATGAGTCTAGTAATTTTAGCTGAGCCTTAGAGGACATCTGTTCATACCATGGTGCCACTCTGAAATTCATTGCTGGGACAGCAGAGAAACTGTAACACGGCACAAACTGCAGCAGGAGTGATACCCAGTCAAGTGCAGGAGGTTCTAACAGGGGCTGTCCCTCACCTATCTCCTCATGGGGGTCTGAGGGTAGAAAGCCGGGAAGCTAGAGGTTGATGTCACCCTCTTTAACTGCTGTGTCCTGGTTTTAACCTCTACAGAATTAAGGCCACAAGTAATACAAAAGATGCTTGTGTAACAATAACACAGATAAATGGTAGGATAGCCTTTTTCAGCTTGTAGCCCCTAGTATTCTGGCTGTGTCTACCCACAACTCAAAGACCTACCAGAAAAAAATACCCTTTTGAAAAGACTCACGTGGACCATCTTAGAGTCCTAAAGAGTGAGCAAAGATGACAAACTGGAGTGGAGCATGAAGGAAGATGATACATATCGCTTAGCCAAGAAGAGAGAAAAAGAAACATGTGACAAAATTACCTTTGAACAGGTTTTCCTAATATTTCTCTTTAATTCCAAGTACATTTCCAGTATGTTGACTCATCACTGTCACAGTGCAAATGGCACAGATTCCTTTTAATTTTTCTACCTCCTAAAGCACATTTTTTTGATTCAGAGAACATAAGAATCAAGATAATGTAGCAGAAAAAACAACAGAAATCTTCAGTGCTGCTTTCAACAGCCAGATTAGGGGAAAGACTGAATATAATTTAAATTTTCTTTTAATGTTTTCATTGCACCTTAGTTTAATCCTTGACTGCTATTGTAGATTCCTCATTGCAAGTATTTTAATCTAGTCTAATTAAATTTAGTTTTAATCTGAACAAATTCTATCGAAAACAAACAGCCAATGCCAACAAAAAATAAGTGCCTTGAAGGACTGGCAATTTCTTCATATGCTTATAGAGTCAGAATTTAATTGTGAGGAGTTGATAGAGTCAAGCATTTTTCAGTTTCTAGGTCAATGTTGACCTTACAACTTTTGTTCCCATTCTGAGTAACCTGAGTGCTTCTGACAATTTTCATTTTATGTGAACTGTGTATGTTTTACTTTCTCTGCCAGACTGTTCAAGGAAAAAAACCTAAAGACTGGAGATGAAGAAAAAGCATAGCCAGCAATAGTAGAAGGAATATTACACAAATAACAGGGTTGTAAAGCCTTCCACTCTCTTGCAAATCGCAGCCAAGAACCACACTTTATGACGTCCAGTACTGCTTCAATACACCATCGCATAAAACACGTATTTAGAAAGCCATATTTAGTATAAAATATTCTTTCTGCTCCTTCTTATGGTGTTGTTTTCCTGTGCAGCAGCATCGCCGACAATCAGATTAGTAGCTGAGCCCTCCAGATTTGCATCTTTGTTGATTTCTGCATAGTGCTAGAATGCCAGGCTCATCTCCCCCAGGGATGCATATAGTTAGAAGGAAGTCATACAGCAATCAAGGCACACCCAGGCTCTGCACTGGCTCTGCAGGAAGGTGAATATTATCCACTGAAGAGGAATGTAGAAATCAATTGCAGAGTATCTGCATCAAACCAAACCTGGGCAACTAATACAAAATCTCTCTCTAATCTGTGCATATGCTAAGAGCTGTAACTTTCAAGTTGACCATAATAATTTGAGTCAACAATCTGATCTATTTTTAAAAACTTAGGTTAACACCCCATGTAGTAATTTATAACCTGCTTATGTACAGACATCAAATCATGATGATGATGATAAAAAACCCCTGCTTCTCACTGATTTTGAGATTCTATAGAACACAAGGTAAGTATGATTAAATATGATACTTGTCCTGACATGGCAAACATACAAGTATGATGGCAAAAGGAAGTGAAGGAAAGGTCTGCAGGTTAAGACCTTTGCTATCATATATTTCAGATGTATTTTTACAGATATCCTTAGCATAATTCTTATACAACAGGGAATAATCTGAAAATCATGGACATTCATATGAAACCTTCACACATGATGTCCCCATGGGGAAACACTGCTACTAAATACATAAATTAAGAAACATAAATATTAGAAAATATAAGGTACTAAATATAGGGAAATGGTACTTTTTTAAAAATAGAAGAGTCCTATGAAAGTGTCCAAGAGCAGTAGGTAAATATGTAAGAAAGATATACAGACTTCTAAAATACCCTTTAAATGCCAGATATGCTGCACTTAACAAAGATCATTGATAGTTTCTTTCTATAGGCACTCACCTGTGGGAGGGAAACTTCTCTTTCAGAACAGAAATAATTAAATTTTCCACAAAATGATCAGTTTCTGTCACAAGATCTGCTGCAGATGTCTTTGTGGACACTTGTTTTTCCTCTGTGAGAGCTTTCCTAATAATCTGAAACATAAGTTCATAAATCAGATTTGCTGGGCACTCAGCCTGTGCATATTAAAATAATATATTTACTGAAAAATATAGCTAATCCTGAAAAACAGCTGTAGGCCTAATTCTACCAGAGGCTGTTCTAAATCTTTTGATGAAAATTCCTTCTGAGCTAATGAGTATTCTTTGGGAAGAAGGCATTTTGAATCACTCTACAAAAACACCGCTTGACAGTTCAGAAAAGGATTGATGAATGGGATGCAACTAATGAAATAAAAGGATGATAGCAGTTCTCATGATTTAGAAAATTACAAAAAATACATACAAGATATGAAAAAGCCTTGAGGCTCAGGAATTTTTTTTATTTTTTTTTAATTTACCGGGCTAATAGCCCACTGCTGTCTTACTTCAAAAGACATGCAATAAGGCGAACTCCATTGGTTTCTTTTTTTTTTTTGCCAACAAAGACACATAGTTTATTTTTTCTCATGGGTTTTTGGATCTTCAAATACCGACCACCCACTAGTTCCCAAAGAATTCCTATATATTTAACAAAACCAAAAACTATTGACTTTTCCCCAGATACGAAACCAATTATCTAAACCTGGACTCTCTTCTGGAAAAATCTTTATCTCATTCTCAAGGGTTTTACTGTTACAAACTCTGAACTAAGCCACATCAAGTGCAAATGCACATATGGGAAAACAGTTAATGAAAGCTTTTTCCCATTTTTCCCATTTTCTTTCTGGCTTTTTTTCCCCAGTTCCTCATTAAAAACAAAAATAGAGAGGCAGGATGCAAAAAGAGGTAACTTTTTTTTTTAACCAGTAAAAATTATAAATTATTTGAAATTAGAAAAACCAAACCAAAGCAAAAACTAAGCACCACTTATTTGTATAGAATTATATTATCTAAACCCAGCAGCAACAAGACTAATATCCCAAATCCTGTCAGTTGTTTAACTAAATTTCCATTGATCAAAATAGTTTAAAACCATTGAGAAATATTTGACCAAAGAAAACAATTCTGCTGTATTATGCATGGAAAGGCAACCAGAAGCTCACAAATTTCAGTCTCAGCTCTTGGTTTTCGCAGTATACAACAGTTGGAAGGGTGTGCTGATTGTTCTGACCAGTAATGGGCGTTGCCGACTGCTGCCTTAGTCCAGAAGGTATCTGGACTAATGTTTCTCTTTCGTGACCTATAAAACATCAGTTGTGCCTATTTACCGAGCTTGTGAGGGCAGGTAATACCTTTCAGTTTGAGATCTTGCTAAAGTTCATTACTGTATACCAAAGCATTAACCACATTTAGTCTTTTTACTCCCCCTGATGCCCTGTGTGGTCTTCTTCAATGTTTTACCATAGAAGCGTCAAAGCGCAGCTCCAGGGAGGCCCTTGGACTCCTCTTCGGTCCAAAGCAAAATGCAAAACACTCCAGTCACCTCAGTTGTGTATTCTAAAAAAACCCTGCTATGCTGATATCTTTCATTTAAATTGCTCTACTTTACTTTTGTATTGCCTATACTTCTCAGAATCTCACACAGTGAGAGAGATTAGAAACTCCTTTTGAAAACAAAGATTTTCATTTCTCCTTGGCACTGCCAAGTTCTTGACTTCTATTCAGTTTCAATATATCCTAGATTGAGGAGATTTTTGAAGCTATTTAAATCAGTACATGCCACTGCTCAGCAGGGCAGTGAGATCACACCTGAGCCTTGCTGCAAAAAGAAGAGATAAAACCTCTCTCCCGCAGATGTGCTCTGCAATCAGTTGATTTCCTCATATGCTCCAGCACTTGATCTGTCTGTCCTGTTTGAATACAATCCTTTGCACATCACAGCTTAAAAGGTAGCATTTTTCATCTCTGATCCTTTACCCAGTTGTTCATGACCATTTTGAACTTTAATTCTGTCTGTTTCCTTGGTGGTCTGCACATGCCAGCATGAGGCTACAGTCACTTTGGAGGTGGGAACAGCCAAGGGTGTGACTCTGATATGAAGTGGTGGCTGACGGTCTTCTCACTCATCTCCTCTGTGCGCCCATGCCAAGGAACCATGACACTTACCAGCCCTACACTGGACTGCTTCTCCTCACCTCTTGTGCAACCTCAAGAGGAGGGCAGGAGAGGAGTCATGATGCTGGGCTGAGGTCACCAGCCACAAAAGGACACCCTATCTTTAGAGTCTTACCCACAGGAGCAGGTGATGCCACAGGACGGACAGGTCTAACTCTGCTAATTCTCTGCTGCTTAGGAAGGGTCTGACAAAAGGATGCATATGAATTTGCTCCAGCTTGTAGAGTCATGTAACCCAAGCCAGAGTCCCACACAAAGATCACTTTTCCTGCATAACTGATGAGACAACTTTTATTCTTTAGAAAATGACCACATAGCTCGCAGCAGTCCAGAAATCAATTTACATTGAATAATCCCTAAAAATCACCTGCCTACAAAGAGTGTTAGAGCCTGGTGCCTCAGAGTACTTTGAGAGCATCACTCACAACTCTCCTTGCAGAAGCATTACAATAAGGTTTGTAGATACCTACTACAACTGCCTGGTCTTTCCAGCGGGGCAAGGAGCTCCAGAGAAATCTCAGTCATCAGGGAAGCAGAAGACCAAAAGAACTACAGACTGATGAAATGGAAACAGCTGATTGCATCTTGTCACTATTGTACAATGAAATTGGCAGCCAACATCCTGTAATTTGGCTGTAAATGTATTTTACTAGACTTTATCACTGTATTATGGGTTGTGCCTAGACCACAGAGATTTTATAGCAGCAAAAAAAAAGAGAAAAAAGAAAAAAGGTGGTTTGTGCGGATGTCAACATGCTATCTTCTAGTGTCAGGTTCTTATTTTTGTTTTCACCCAGATGCATGTTTACTCATTTTGGTGAAGTTCCTCCAATTCCGCAATTGGAGAGAACTGTGCAGGTTTTACTTGGTGCTCTCAGATACTACCAAAGATGAAGATGATGGTACTGCCTGCTTTTCTTGTGCAAAAAGCTGCATTAAACCTACAGATGTACTCAACTGAACACAGCAAGCAGGGTTTACTCCCAGAAAAAAACAAAAGAGAAGTCTGAAAAAGTGCAGTTACACCTGGCCTTACAGAGTGAATTAGACAAAATTTTAAAGCAGGTCAATTACAGAGATTACAAAACCGTGACCATTCTCATTATGAAACATTCATATATATTAAATAAGAGCCTGCAATATTTCATAAAAGCAATAGAACTAAGTAACAGGATGGGCAAGAGAGGCAATGATTTTAACCTGGTAACAGAGGTTACTCCAGCAACATAATTTTTGACACATATTCAAGCAATCACTTATTTATTGCCCTTTTAAGTTTAGAAGAAACTATTACAGAGTATAGATGTCTATCTGTTGAAAAGAAGATATATTTTACTTATACTACGAAACATAACGTAATATAAACCAAGCAGCTGAGTAAGCCAAAAGGGGAGACAAGAAAAATGTATTATTGGTTAACTTTTCCTAGAAATCCAAAATCTTGACTTGCATGCCTTTCTTCAGGTTGGCCTCTGCACCAAGGCTCTTGCAGACACTTTCTAATGATTCCAACCCTTCTACAGTCACAAGAAATTAAGTGCCTTAAAAAAAGGCTGAAGTGGCAAAATTTCATGTGGGGATGGAGAGAGAACTTGGACCTGGGGAGACAGTGCAAACAGACTTCTGGGGATGGAGGTGAAGAGGGAAATGTCTGAGGGATAGGAAGAGAGGCAGAAGAAAAACATGAATTTAACTAGTGGAATTGGCTGATGATCAAAGTAGCCCCCCTTTTTATCAATAAAAATCCAGTCCCATCAAACCCATATTATACTGCATTTTGTGTCCTTATCTCTAGCTTCTTTTGGCAATAGCTGGATTGATGCTTAAATAAAAGATAAGCCCTACCTGCACCTTTTCTTACACAAGGATCTCCAATGCCTTTTGCAACAAAAAAAGAATTCCTACCATGAAAAAACTAAGTCAAAAAAAGTGCCCAGTTTCCAAAGTCCTACTAGACAATATCCTTGCCTGGTTTAAATTTGGCCTGCCAAGGAATCAGCTGTTTTCTGCCAGTTGCAAGGTAGCAATGGCAAACTGTAAACTAAAAGGATTCAAGGATAGATCCCTGGAATGTTTATTTCTTCCAGGAAAAGGTGCTGTGATTGGCTGGGTGAGTGAAATGACAGGAGAAGGTTACAGCTGTCTTCACAAATTGGTATTTTGAGAAATAAGGTGTGGAGGCTTGAGCAAGTCATGAGTCTATCTTGTGAAATGGCTGGCAGAATGAGTATGCTGGAGAAACTCCTGTTTCGAGAGTCTGTGAGTGCATGACCTGTCATCCTGATTTGGATTATCCATTTAGTCCTTGTATTATTAAAGCAAGTCTCCCGTCCTGTGGCTTTACTGTTCATCTTTGTCTGTGTTCTCTTCTAAGCAGAAAATATGTTTAATAACATATTAGGGAAAAGTTATGGATCCTGGATTCAAGATAGAAAGGGGGGCTCCTTAAATCACAGTGTATAGGTACAAAGTGTGTTTCAAAATAGAGCAGAATGGAAGCAAGAGAGAAATACATGTTGCTGGGCTTTGTATTTTACCCAATTTCTCAACCAATCAATCTGCCAATCCTCCTTCTTGAATCCGTTAGACCTGGTGGAAGTTTTGTTGTTGCATACAGTGGGGCCAGGATGTCTCCTGAGATGACCAGCGTTCTGCTGTATCAAAACACGGATCTGAAACAAGCTACTATAGATCTAAGGGGAAGACACAGCTGATTCGTCCCTAGCAAGTGAATTTCAGTCACTCTGAAGACTCTGCTATATATAACCAGACAAAACCTCCCTGACACGATTATTTTTCTCTGCACAGGCTGCTCAAAAACAAATGCTGTCCCCGAGGGATGGAGTCTTCCGAGGGACGGCTCCCTCTCGAGGGATGGAGCGCCAAGGGACGCGGGCCCGAGGGAAGTGGCCCCAAAGGATGGGGCCCCCAAGGGAGGTGGCTTCTGGGGATGGGGCCTCCCAGGGGATGGGGGCCCGAAAGAAGTGGCCCCCGAGGGAAGCTGCCCCAAAGGATGGGGCCCCCATGGGAGGTGGCCCCTAGGGATGGGGCCTTCCAGGGGATGGGGCCTTCCAGGGGATGGGGCCCTCCAGGGGATGGGGCCCCCGAGATATGGGGGCCCCCCGAGATATGGGGGCCCTCTGAGGGGATGAGGCCACCCAATGGGATGGAGGCCTCCCGAGGGATGGGGTACCCCAGGAGATGGGGGCCCTGAGGGGATGGGGCACTCCAGGAGATGGGGGCCCTGAGGGGATGGGGCATTCCAGGAGATGGGGGCACTCCGAGAGAATGGGGGCCCCCCGAGGGATGGGGCACCCGCTG
>WBMV01009028.1:283232-500584 GCA_013396655.1 Campylorhamphus procurvoides | reverse complement strand
CGCCGTGACCCGGCCCCCCTGACATGGCGCCTGGGCCCCGCCGGGATGGGCCGGGCCGGGCCGGGCCGGGCCGGGCCGGGGCGGGCAGGGAGCAGCGGGCGATCCCCGCTCCCCGGGGGAAGGGACCGCCGGGATCCACCCCAGGACGGGCCCCCTGCCCACAGGGCATCCCGGGGAACGGGCGGCGGCACCGCGGCTGTGGCACTGCCGTGGACCGTGCCATGGGTGCAGCGGGGACGTGTGGGAGACCGGCCTCGCTCGGGAGTGGGAAGGAGGCTCTGAAGTTCAGCAGATTGTCAGTGCTCGAGAGTTCGAGTGAGAAACACGGTGCCCTTCAGATTTTTCACTGGTCTTCGTGTGTCAGTTTGGGTTTATCGAGGATGAGAAGAAGAGGACTGAGAAGCCGCGGTTCCCGAATTCTCACACGCCAAACTGCGGTGCATTTGAGCCGGCAGTGGGGCAATAGGGGCGGACTGCGGGGGGTTCTGGACCCGCCTGGGAGCAGGAGGACAGCCCACGGTGAACACACGCTTATGCAATCGGGCAGCCAGGCTGTAGTACGTAAAACACCGAGAGAGTGTTGGGAACACACGCTTTATCTGTCACAGTGAGGTTTTTCCAAGTGAGTTGCTCTGATGCACGCTTGGCATTGAATGGGGAGAAAGGGGGGCCCAGGGATTGGGTCCGTCAGCGTTGGTTTTTGGAACAGTCATTAAGTACATCGAGTGCATGAAATCTGTTATTGTCTTCCAGCACCTGCTTTGTGGTTGAGGGTTTCGTTTTCAGGACTAGAATAGATATGCTTTAGTGGTGAACGTATTTGCATGAAGCAAATTGCATAACACTACCCCTTACTGTCTCTGAACACAACATTAATTATTTTTCTAGCACCTAGGCTAAATTAAATTGACCTAGGCATTATATCTAATATAACAGACCCTACGCCCCCATCTATTTTCTTGTATTGTTTGTCTTGTAGGACACAGATGCCTTTGGGATGAGAGGGACACTCGTGCCATACATAGTTCACAAAAATAATAGACGCTTTTTAAAACACAATGCTTTGACCTTTTCCTTCTAGAGCAAGTGACTGAACTTCATGGTTGTAGCACAAGAATTCAACTTCATTCTCTAAATTTCTGTGCTGCAGTCTGGCAGTGGATACCACAAAGGCAGCAGTGCTGTCAAGTCTACTTAGTGAAACAATTTTTAGTCATCATTTGGAATCCGAAAAAAAAAATGTTAACAAACCCTGAGACGGTGATTTAACTAATACACAAGGTTTGGAAGTTTGGTTAAAATATGAAATGACGAAATATTTTAAAGAAATCTTCACCAAATGTTTGCCAAGATTTCTGCTGACTGATCATTCAGAGTTGTTTCCTCCAAATGTGTATCTGTTTTGTCCTTAGGTGAGATTAGTTTCCTTAAGTGCAATAACCCTACAAACATGCAATATAGTATACAAGAGAATTGCTCTGGATTCTTCCTTAATCTCAGTTTCCTCCAGGTTTTGGAACTATCTGCTTTTTACTGCTGCCATGCTCAGCATGGCTGCAGGTGGCTTCAGGACCTTCCCTAGAGAGTTTCACAGGAGGGGCAGATGGGTGAACGTATTTCCTGGTGAGGCCTGGGGACTGCTGAGGCGAAGCATAGGCAGCTTTAACTTTAGTAAATAAGAAAATGTACAGTTAGCCGTGGCTTTGCATTCTAGGAAGTATCTCAGACCATGATAAAAGTGTGTTTTTCCTTGAAAGATGAAGTTTTAGTTACTGAATTCACCAACAGTAAAACAGTCTATACCTTTTGCTGAAACAGGCTAGATCCTATTCTGATGCACAGCAGATGGTTTCCTCTCCTGTGTCTCATATCTGCCTCAATGCCTGGAGATTTGTTGTGATTAGGTTGCCACATGGGCATCTGAAAGGTCTTTTTAACTAATGTTTTAAAAGCAGGCCAGTGTGAATGATAGTGTAATAGACAGGGTGCAGAAGTATCCTCACTGAAGGTAACCATAGAAAATGATCATCAGAGAGAAGTACTGTTACAGAGAGGAGAAAGTGCTTTCCTCAATATTTTTCTAAACAGGAGTATGTCGTTTTTCTAAGTGGTGTCTGAGTGGCATTTGGAAACCAAGCATTTGGCCAGTAAAATTTCCCCAACCTTCTTTTCATTCTGGTGTTAGAATATTCATAATAGGATCACCAGGGGCTGAATTCAGGGGCTAAAATATCTGAAGGAACTCCTCCTTTTTTACAGATTCATTGCAGCTATGTGGCTCATGCAGGTACAAGATCTAAAACAGAACTAGAAGGCCAGCAAAGAATACTTCTTAGAAAATCAGTGGCTGCAGCTAGTATGTTAAGACCTTTCAAAATACTTTGAAAAAAAAATAGAGCTGCCTGTAAGGCCTATAAACAGATGGCAATATTTAGCTTCATCATTCTCCTAGTCTGTGACAACTGTTTATATATTTTCTGAAGTTTTTTCAAGTCTTCCTTAGCCTAGACTGCCCAGGCAGTGTGAGCTTCCTCCTGTGAGCTGCTGGGTGATTTTGAACATCCGTTCACCTCTGAGCAGGTTGAGGCTGCTCTCTGCCTTGCTGGATCAGACTCTCAGCTTGACTTTCATAACTGCCAAGGTCTTTCATAACCTCTGATCTTTCATAACCCCAAAAGCGAGCCAGTTCCTCTCACATGCCTTTCATAACCTACACACACACCACGTGTTTAATCTCATCCACTTGGAATAGGCCCATCCTGGACAAACCTGAAATACTACTGTTTCTTGGGTGCTTTGTCTGTTCAATCCTCCTGAGCCCCAGCCAGATTTGTGTAGATGTTGGACTTCCTTCCCTGAGACAATGAACACTCAGTGGAGAGGAAAACCTGTTCCCTCTGACCTCAGAGCAGAAAAGGGAGACTAGTCATGGATTTCCTTCTCTGCCAGGGTGTGAAGCCCTAATTGGCTTAGGTGTGTCTCAGCTGGAGGTAGTCTGCTTCCCTTCCTGCCCCAAACCACTGCTCAGCATTCCTTGGCGTGGCTGCTCTGTGTGCCACACAGGGATCCCCGCTGAGGTCTGCTCAGACCGTGGTGCAAAATCCAGGGTCACTCAGGGGGAAGCTGCTGCAGCTGGAATTGGTTTAATTCCGCCTCAGCAGACAGCTTGCCATTCTCTTCTTGGACAGTAATTGCACACTGCAGTGATGCAATAAAATAGGTTGTAGTTTTGCAGAGAGAGGGTGACCTCTCTGTAGCTAACTGGCCATCAATGTGGAATCCTCAGATGGCCTCCAGTGTGGATCTTTGTCACTTCACCGGTTTGATGGATGATCTCCCAATAGGGAATTAAATGGGAGAACAGGCGTCTAACAGCTTTAATAAAAACAGAGGGGGGGAAAAAGAAAACGAAAAAGAAGTAATCTTTGGGAATTATTAGCCTGAGTGCGAAAGAGCATTTCCTCAGCATGACAGCCGGAGGCTTGTTGCGCTGTTATTAAAGCACTTCAGTGGGAATCCATGCAGATGGCTTTTTTACCCAGCATAGGATTATATTGGATTAGTCATATAAAATTGTTGTTTACTGTCTCTAGCCCTTTTCCCTGGAGCTTTTATCAGGAATCTCACAAAGCATATAGTTTGAGCCTGCCTTTAAGAGGTAACCCAGATGTGAAGCTTTTTGTTTGTGTAACCTGCTACAATGTTGTAGTTTAGTGCAATCCTAATGCTCCAGTGAGAGATTTTATAGCTGACAAAAGAGGACGTTTGGTCCAGATTTTTGTTTTGCCTACAAGAAGGGAAGGTAGGTAGTAAGGCGATGCTTTCTCTTCTTGCTGGACCCCCTAGAAGACCCGTGCTGATCCCCATTCTGCTTCATCAGAGACCATCAGAAATTCCTAACACTAGCACAGTTTTTCATAATGCTCGCTAACAAGTCATGTATGACATAATGCTTGATTAGTGCACCATTCTAAGTGGTGTATTAGATGTTCCATGTACTCCTCTGCCATGCAGAGTTATATTACAATCATCTGTGTCCAGAAGGCCCAGGGATCACTGCTTAGACCTGCCCATATTCTCTCTCCCACCACAAACTAACTAACAGTCTCAAACATGAAGTGCAGGACTCTGCCTTCAGATCTACCCTGGGGGTTGGTTAACATGGAAATCAAGATTTTTTTGCTTCAAGGTCTGACAGAGAGCTCTGCTGCTAAAGTGGCATCCTTCAGTGTTTTCTGGAGTTTTCAGACTGGCTCTGTCATGTTGGGAAATTTTCCCTTCCAGGAGGTATGTCTGAGAGAGCTTTCTTGGGGTGCAAATGCCTTTGATTCTACATAGAGAGGTGTTTTTCTTCTCTGTAGGTTGTTCTCTGGGCAAGGTAATACAGTCCTAAGCTGTTACTCTTTTTCCTAGACTCTGTCCCTGGGTGTAGAATAATAAGGTATTTTTCCCTGGCCTTGAAGGGAGAAACAGCAGACTGTCTCTGCCACATGCCACATGCCACTATTGTTTTTTGAACATTATCCACTGAAAACATTGAACCTTATCCACTGAAAACAACCCACTGTTATAACCTGATGTTTCTATCACTGAAGGGGATGCAGAACTTCCGTCAGTGTACTGTGACAGCAATTCTCGTAGCCTAATTTTGTTTAATATCTATTACCTCTGTTCGGTTTTGTTAGCTTTAAGATTAAATTGACCTCCTCACATATTAAGAGAAAATATTTGGTTTCCAGTTCTGCAGTCATCTTAAATACAATCACATCTTGGTGCTTTTCCTCACGATGTGCAGGAAATGTTCATGTTTTGAACTGAATTCTGAACTTCTGTATTTAGATGTCCTCTGGTTGTGCCAGGACTTGGGAAAGTGAGACTGCTTCTCCCTGTTTCAGGGAAGGCTCCCGAACACAAATAGGATTATTACTCTGTGACCAAAGATCAAGACCAGATGGGAAAAGGGCCTTCTTCCATTGTTGGCCATTTTGCTCAAGGTTGTTCCATGATTTTTCAGCTGGCATTTGTCTGTGAGATTAGCAGCATGATTGTGCCAAAGAACATACTGGGCACAAAAACCAAATAAGCCTTGCCATCTTCTAGCCTGAGAGGGATTTGGGAGTCATTGCTGACACAGCTGTTGGATGGAATAGAAGAGATTAATTTGGGGCAGGTGAAATTTGTATAAGTTTTTACAAAGGCATGTAGATTTTCACTGGAGAATTTTAATTCCTGGAAAATTTGATGGGGGTGGTAGCTCTCTCCGAGGGTTGAAAGGACACATATTGACTTTTAATCCGTGTGAAAAAAAAGGCTACATTTGGAGTTATTGTAGGGTTGCATCAGGTAATCCTATGCTTATACATTTTCTGACAAATCAGTGATTTTGGTTCAGCTGAAAAAGATTGCTATGGATCACATTCCTGCTGTTTGGCAGCAAGTAGCAGGCTCAGCACCATTGGAATCATTGCCATTTTCATTCGTGTGAGCCAGCATGAAATGTGTCTTAGTTTATACCAAGCTATGTTAGAAACAAAAATGCAAGGAAAAAAGAGTGTTCAACAAACTAGCTCAATAATAGTGTAGGGAGATGTTTTTGCTGTAATTGTTTACAGTGGAGAGTATGTCAGTGGCTTTTCATACATTCACTGCCACGGAGAAGTTTTTTAAAAGTCATGTAGTATTAGGATCTTTGGAAAATTAACATGTGTCCTAATCAAGCACACAGAAGTCTTTTATCATTAGTATAAACTATGCTTTTTTGTATACAGGTAGGCTAACATTATCTCATAATTTTTGGATGCTTCAAAATCTGATGTCTAATGCTACTTATCGGTCTTGAGCCATTTTGACAAATTGATTGAGTAATTTGGAAGAGTGTGTGCTCTTTTTGAAGTGGAGACACTCAAAATCAATGGACACTTGAAAATGTTTGATCATAATGTGCGTGATTAAACCAACAAGAGCTTCAGCTGTAGCTTTTCCCAAGAGTTTCAAGGTACAAGCAGAGGGTTCTTTTTGTGTCATTTGGATGGATCAGTGCTTGCTTAACAAAATCTGAACCTTACACAAAACTCCTTGCAGGTCTAGCTGCATAGCTGAGAAACCTGACTGTTGTCTGCTTCCGCCATCTATCTTCAATTCCCTTGAAAGCCATGGAAAAGCAGGACAGAACGGTGCTGCACAGTTCACAGTTTTCAGGTCAGAAATCAGGAATTCTTGTTTCCCTTTTAGCTTGGTTGCCTCATTTCCCAGCTTTCTTTTGTATCGTTTGTCCAGCCTGTAGAATACAGATGTTCCACTGGTAACAATGTCTTGAGTGTTGAAAAGTGTTTCGTTTTAAAAACTGTGCATTGCTGCTGCATTGTCAACTGCTGGGTAAGCAGGGGAGAGGCAGTGTGCGCAGAACTGGTTGTTTTGTTTGTAGAAGAGCAAGAGAAACAGGGTCTGCAGGTTTCACATATGAGAACCACAGAATGGGTCAGGTTGGAAGGGACCACAGGGAGTCATCTGCTTCAACCTCCCTGCTCACGCAGGGTCATCCCAGAGCACATGGCACAGGACTGTGTCCTGATTGTTCTTAAAAATGTCTACTGAGGGAGACTCCACAACCTCTCTGGGCAGTATGTCCTGGTGTTAGGTCACTTGCACAGCAAAGAAGTTCTTCCTCATGTTCAGGTGGAACTTCTGTGCATCAGTTTCTGCCCGTTGTCTCTTGTTCTGTTGCTTGGCACCACCGAGAAGAGCCTGGCTCCATCCTCTTGGCACCCTGCTTTAGGTATCTATACACTTTGATGAGGTCCCCTCTCTGTCATCTCTTCTTGAGGCTGTACAGGCCCAGCTCCCTCAGCCTTTCAAATGACTCAAGACATATCATAGCTGTGTTTTCTCTGCTACTTCTGACCTGTCTATGTTGTTTTCTGAGTGCTCTCTCTAGTTTCTGCAGAAGCCTAAATGAATCTATCTGGACTTTTTGTTTTACTGCTACACCCATAGTATTAAAAATTCCCAACCAACCATTAACCAAAACCAAACACTTGGGTATCATAGGAATGTAAGTCCTAGAAAGCCTTGAACATACTTTGTCCATTTGTATATTTCTTGATATTCAAGTGGTCTTGCCTTGTATGGTATAAAGCAGTTATGACTACTGACATTCTCAATATTGAGATAAAAACTGTTTTCCTACTTTTACTGTCTACAGTGAGACATGGGTATGTAGGGTGTGCTGGATTCCACTGTGCTGATCGTTCTCCACCACACTGTCTTACACAACAGCTTCCCTTTATCACTGGAAAAATTGTTTCTGAAGTAGTAGTTTTACAGAATTTTGCAAAGTATCAGAATCACTATTATATCAAGAATGTCACTATAATAGTGACATATGCTTCTAAATTAATAACATAGAATCGTTGAAATGTTGGCTTAAAAGGGACTTTAATACGGTCTTTTTGTCTACTTGCTGTATGCCATTATGCTGTGAATATTAATTATACCTCTATTCAAAGTAATGCCTGATCATTCTCTGATGTGTTTATTAAATAATTTCTAGTGAGGTAGAACTATGTGTATTTTTTCTTTGGTATCAAGAAAATTTTCCCTCTCATCCAATTGAACTTATCTTTCTTGGAAAGTAACTTTATTTCTGCTCATTCTCCTCTACAGGACATGGTAAACAATTACTACTGTCCTTTACAATAACACCTCCTGATATGCTGTATTTTCTTCTGTATGTAATTTTTATTTGTGTTCTATAGACTCCTCAGGACCTCACATGAGATCTTGTTTGTGCTGGATAACCCAGAATAGAACTGGGTAATTGCATCTCAGGGCATTGCTACTCCATCTGAAAATGGGACTTCCCATTCTCTACAGCATGATTGAAACTGCTGGCTGGTACTATCCCTCCCAGTTTTATTTTTTCTTACTGCTAAGTTTCATCCAGCTGTATTTTTTATCAAGGAGTGACCTCTTGGTTTCCACAGTATGAACTGTCAGTTGCTAATTCATTCAGTGTTAGTTGCTGATTGAAGTAGCAACTTTGATGCCAGGCTATTGGGGTACAAGGTGACTTGTCACAGGACCCAAGAATTAGCAGTTTTGGGTGCCTACTTCTGCAACTGTGAAAACAACTCAGAAATCTTCACAAACAGGATTCCTGGCAGCAGTTAACACCATGGGCAGGTCCTTCCCTTACATGTGTTCTCAGGTTGTTGACACCCTCAGAGCTTGGATCTCATGTCCATTCAGCTCAGCACAGTGCAGGCTGAGCTGAATATAGAGACAAGGCTTTTACTTTTCGCTGTGACCCCTGTGCAAAGTTCAAGAAGTTGAACAGATGGGTGACCGGGTTGAGAGTAGAGGAGGAGAAATGCTGGGGTTGTGCCCTGGAGGCAGAGCTGTGTGCCACCTCCCTTAATCTGACACTAGTTACAGCTCCCACTTGCAGCCCAAGGTGACCTGTTCTGTGCCATGGCTTTGGTAAACTGTGGGCTCACAAGTAGGCAGTGTGGAGATGCTGTCATCTTCCTGCTCTCTTCCCAGGCATGACAGGCTGAGGAAACCGGAGCTGTTCAACCTGGAGAAGAGAAGTTTGCATGGAGACCTCATAGCAATCTTCCAGTATCTGAAGGGGACCTACAGGGAAGCCAGAGAGGGACTCTCAATCAGAAACTGTAGTGACAGGACAAGGAGTAATGGGTACAAACTGCAAGAGGGGAAACTTAGGTTATATATGTGGATGAAATTCTTTACTGTGAGGGTGGTGAGGCACTGGAACAGGTTGCCCAGGGAAGCTGTGGATGTCCCAACCCTGGTAGTGATCACGGCCAGGTTGCATAAGACCTTGAGCAACCTGGTCTAGTGGGAGGTGTCTCTGCCCATGGCAGGAGGGGTTGGGACTAGATGATCTTTACGAATCTATGAATGGTTCTTTGCAAGATTTGCCAGGCTCTGTGGTCAGGTGGGCTACATGGTCAAGATGAAGGGGTGGGTGGCATCTGGCAACATTTTGCACCAAAAAATGAAAAAAGATGGAAACATGTCCCGCGCTTTAAAAAACAAGGGAGGCTACATTTTGTACAAAGGAGATTCAGAGGACAAAAGAAGACTTAGCTTTGAGACCTATCAAATGAAAGAGGAACGGGAAATGTTTTAAACTGCCAATAACAAAAGCTAGGGAGACCAGCAGGCAATAATCACTGCGTTGGGTCAATCTTACTGCAAAGGGTGATGTCCTTGTGGCTGGTGAGTGCCTGATGTTGATATGGTGTCTGTAAGGTCCCATCCGTCATGAGGGTGGAATACTTTTGTCCTGCTTGTATGCCCTCTAACCTAGTCTGTCAAAGATACCAGCAAAATACAAAAACCAAATCACAGATTTGGTCAGGTTGGAAAGGACCACAGTGGGTCATCTGCTCCAACCTCCCTGCTCAAGCAGGATCATCCCAGAGCACACAGCACACGATTGTGTCCAGACTGTTCTTGATATCTCCACTGAGAGAAACTCCACAGGCTTTCCGGGCAACCTGTTCCAGTGCTTGGTCACTCACACAGTAAAGTTCCTTCTCATGTTCAGGTGGAACTCGCTGTGCATCAGTTTCTGCCCCTTGCCTCTTGTCCTATTGCTTGGCACCACCGAGAGGAGCCTGGCTCCATCCTCTTGGCACCCTCCCCTGCAGATATTTATAGACAAAGGCAAAGCCCGGCAAATGTAGCACTATTAAGTTCCACAGCCCGCCCCTCGCATTACGAGGCACGTCCCCATCCCCTGCTCGGTGGATGTCCCTGGGACAGACGCGTGTTGTGAGCGGGGCGGGGTTGGGCAGAGGCGCATCCCTCAGGGTGTGTCGGTGCACCAGGGTACCCGCGGATCCGCGGTGGGCTCTGTGCTCCGTCCCACCCGCTGGGCGCCTGTCGCTCACGGCACCATGGACTGCGCTGAGCTGGAAGGGACCCACCGGGATCCTGGGATCCAGCTCCTGGCCCTGCGCAGGGCGCCCCAGGAACGCCACGGAGCGAACCTGCGAGCCGGGCTACTGAGGCATGAGAGGCGACCGATCGGGAGCGGGGTGTTCCCAGGCGGATCCAGGGACACAGCTGGGGGCACGGCACGGCACAGCTGGATCGCCGGGAGCGGCGCTGGCCAGGCGGGAGAGCCCTGCCCGCAGCGAGGGAAAGGGCTCCGGCTCCCCGGGACACGGGGATGCAGGGATAGGTGGAGGGAGGGATGGATGGATAGACGGAGGGATGGATAGGTGGAGGGATGGATAGGTGGAGGGATGGATAGGTGGAGGGATGGATAGGTGGCGGGATGCATGGATGGAGGGATGGGTAGGTGGAGGGATGCATGGATGGAGGGATGGGTAGGTGGAGGGATGCATGGATGGAGGGATGGGGAGGTGGAGGGATGCATGGATGGAGGGATGGGGAGGTGGAGGGATGCATGGATGGAGGGATGGGGAGGTAGAGGCATGCGGGGCGGGCGGGACGGGGGGCGTGCCCGCGGTCGCCCTGCTATGACGTGCGGTCTCGCAGCACATCCGGGCGGGCCGTCCCGGCGTTCCCGGCCCTTCCCATGGCCCTGCCCGTGTCCCTGCCCGCCGTACACAGGTGCCTCCAAGTGAGTGCGGCCCTCGGCGGGACCCCGAGCCCTGCCTTGGCCGGGGGCGCTCGGGCTGGGGCATCGCTGGGGATCGGTGCCCTCCGCATCCTCTGTGTGTGCGTGTGTGTATAGATGTATAGTGCCCCCGTATAGGTGTATATATGGATATATACACATATGTATATGTGCTATATTAATACACTATACAAGAACTGTGTATACGCTGGATAAATATCTATGCACGCATATGCTAAATATCTGCTGTGTATACTGCTAGATCTAGTGTATATATAACTACAGGCAGCTATGTATTGCCTCATATATATATATTATTATATATTACGTATATGTGACCACGTGCTGCTGGGTGAAGTTCAGGAATTGTGCACACAAGAAGTTCTAGTGTGGCTGTGGTTTGGTTTAGTCTCCTGGCCCTGGTAAAATAACATAAACTCGAGCTTAGTGGTGGAGCTGGTGTCTGGAGCTTAGCACTGGAACCGAAAACCCCCATGTTTTGTCCCCTTGTGATTATTTTTAAATACGAAACCAGTTCCCTGCATTCCTTAATGAATTGTGAACTTGCATTAGAAACCTTTAATTCTGTGTTAAAGAAGCTGTTTAAGTCAGAGTTACATGAAATTTGAAGCCATTTGTTTTTGCTGCTGCTTTCCTTTATGTGTTTGTACGATTTAACATAAACATAGTAAAGCTTTTGGGAGAGAATTTTAATGTGAAATGCTATCAGCCTACTTAATACCTGATCTGAAAATGTTCCTTGATTTTTCTTTTTATTTTTTTAAATTCTCTTCCTTTTCAGCTCAGTGATGAAAATGAACAGTTAGTCAAGAAGTTGAAAAAACTACATATAAAAAATAAGGAACTAGAAAAGAATCTGGGTCAGATCCAAGGAAAACTGCATCTGCAGCAGTTAATGCATGGCTGTGGCACAAGCAGAGAGTAAGAATTGTCAAACATTTCCTTTTTCATCAAAAGAAGTGCAACATTTCAGGACTTTTGCCTTCATGTTTTCAGATGAACTAGGCCTTATCTGGTCTTCTGTGAACAGAATGGTGGAGGTAGAGGATACTTGAGACATGTAAAGGAACAAAGGATGTCTGGGGCAAATTCATTTTGTAGTGAAAAAAACAGTTTTAATATCACCTAGTAAAGCTGATATTACTGCTTAGCCAGTGTGCCCTCTCTGTCTGACTGCAAAGACTTTTACACTGTTTTTCCACTAAACAGTAACAGATAGTTAAACTGAATCAATACTACTTAAAAGATTTGGAAACTGAGACCTTCAGACCTGGACAACTCTAGTGCCAGTGGTTTGGAAAGTGTCCTGTCAGGATTTAAGTATGGGTCTGCAAAAATCTTCCAAGTTTAAATTTTGGTGGGTTTATGATCCTGCTTGGAAACCTCTACTGTAAAATCAAACTGAAAAGTAACTTGGCCTTTTTAAGTCGTTTTCTTTGATCCAATTGAATTGTAAAATCTAATTTTACTAAGCTGTTGTATTTGTTTCAATTAAGTGTTCAGGTTCAAACAGAAACTCATTTATGGCATAAGGGTGGAGTCAACAAGGATCTTGTTCTAGAGAGTGACAGTGTCAGGTGAGTTTTTGGAAGTTTCTTCTTCCAAGAAGTAAGTATTTTCTCTGTAGGGCAGAATGTGTTGTTCATGGTTAACTTAGCAGAATTTTTAACCATTATGGAGGTGGCTTTCAGCCTTTGAAACAATGGAAAATCACTTGTATTTTAAAAGGATTTACAAAATCCTGGATTAAACTTAAAAATAGTACTAAACAAAGAACAAAATGGATTTCTTTCTCTTTCATTGAGAAGAATTTAATGAGCCAGGAAGTTCCTTCATGTATGTGTGTACTTGTGATCATTTTGTAGGTTTTTTTAACCTATAATGTTGTGGTTTCCTCTTAGCTTATATTATATAGCTCAGTTTTATGTGTATATAAAATTTATAGGCTTGTATAGTTTTCAAAATAAGCCAGAGAAGTGATTCTGCTCTTCAGTCTAATTAATTTTAGAATTGAGCCTTCACTTACTGTAGTTTGCCAATTAATACTAGAATTAAACTCTTGTAACTGCTTTTCTGATGCAAAAGATATTTTTTTCTTCGATAAAATATATATTGAAACAATTTAACAGCTAGACAGGCTACATAAACTATTGTTCCATCCCTCTGTGACTTGATTTTAAGATAAACATCCATATCTTCTAAGGCCACTTACATAAATGGGCTGTGGATCATACACAGATTGAGGCAGTCCCTACTTTTTTTATTACATTTTGGCCAAGCACCCTGTTTTCAGTGTTTCCTTTAGGTGGCTCTAGAAGGTCCATTTTTTCTTCTTTTTTAAAAATACATTTTCAGTGTACCAGACTCTCTTCGTAAACTACATGGGAAGGCTGGATGACTCGCTCTGGGCTGGAACTGAGTACCTAGTTAGATGCTTGTAGAAGAAGTCCAAGTTAGTCTTTGAATCAAGTGGTGGACCTCCTCTGTATTAGGATGCACTTGGCCTGACCTAGGTGTTTTTCTAACATCTGTTTTTATGTTGTTTTACAAAGCTGTGCTGTACTACAGTATTGCGCATCCTGCTTGTAGTGTGCAGTCATGTCTTAGTATAAATGCCAGCTTGTATTTGAATTCTTAAAAAACGAGGAAAATGTCATCACTTACAGTCTAGCCCTCATGTATGGAGACTGCTATGTAATATGGCAGGAAATTAGTGTAGCAGAATGCTATACAAGGCAGTATCAAAGAGAAAGATAGCATCCCAAAGCTGTTTATTTTGTTTTACTTTGATATTACCCACTCGCACTCATTTTCTCATAGATTCACTCATATCCTCACACCAACACACTTGGAAGCCATGAGATCTTTTGTGCAACACAGATTGCTGAGGTCTCTGCCTCCTATGTCCTCATTATGGGTTCTTCATTGGTGGCAAGAAATTAGTTTCTGGACAAATGTTTTAAAATCTTTTAGGAGTGTCCTTGTGCTATTCCTGTTGTGCTAACCGGGAGAGGAATGGTATGTGTGACATGCTGCAGTCATTGCCACCCTCCTGCTCTTGGTGTATAGGTCTTCCATCATAGAGTGATTTGCACTGAGGTTTACTCAGAGTGTGGCCATGTGTGCTGGACAAAACAGGGTCCTCGGTTTGGCTGAGTGAAAGGGATTCTTTACCATCCATGCAGACCATTCTTTTAACTTGCTTTGCAATTATTTTCTGGTGATTGCTCTTTCCATGTTGACTTCATTCACCCCCATCTTAAGTATTTGTGTTACGAGTCTCTGCAGTACAGCTACAGCCCAAGTGATCTCTATGGGGTGTCTCTGATACTTTTACCATAAACAATATGTGTTTTTTGGCTTTCATGTTTTAGTGCAATTCATGCATTTCTTCTGTTTTAGACTACTTCACATGTATAATGAGCTACAGAAACGTTACGTTAAAGAAAGCAAAACAAACAAGGAGCAAAGTGAAGCAATTAAAAATCTCACTGTAAGTAGAATTTGTAGGAAGTGGTATCAAATAACCAAACATAAGCTTTTAGGGAGACTGAAAAGTATTTCTTACATTTGTGAAAAATAGATCATGCTTTTCCTGTTATACTCATTTTTGTTTCCCATGACATTGAGATAATGGAAAGTAGCCTGTAGTTCTCTCTGCAAGTGAACTCCTACCACTGGTATGTCTGTAGCAGAAAGCTCTCTCGCTTTTGCTTGCTTTTTACTCATCTACCTACCCATCCTTGAAGTTGTATGCCTGTCTTCTGATGTGGCTTGTACCAGCCCTGATGTTTTTCTGTGTGTGTCAAGAGCTGATTTATTTCAGAAATTCAGCAGTAGCGATACAAATAAAGGTAAATAGTCTTCTTTCAGGTAGCAAGACCTGTGGGCTTGCTGTGCAAAAAGACTGGCATCATAACCAAGGTGAAGGTAGAGTTCTGTGACCAGGAATGGTTCTAGAAGCTTCAAGTGGATTATTGCCTGTTTGGGCATTGATCAAGCATTGCAGCTGACCAGTTTAATTTCTTCATTTGTGCTGTATTTGTTTGTAAATTTGTATTCATTATAATTTGGATTATATGTAGTTTTTCTTAGAAGTTGGGAACTGCTACCATGAAGGTATGCTTTACTGTGAGGAAAGGTTTAATGTCTTTGTGCATTCGTATTGTACTGGAACAGGTTGCCCAGAGAAGCTGTGGATGCCCCATTCCTGGAAGTGTTCAAGGCCACTTTGGATGGGGCTTTGAGCAACCTGGTCTAGTGCTTGCAGGTTTGTTTAAAACAGTTGATGTATGCAAAGCTTCACTTGCTGTGAAGTTTTTTCTTTTTTCTCCTTCCAGACCCTTTGGATGATCGTAGTTTTTAAGTCAGCAACTGAAAGCTCTGTGTTTGCATTCAGGATGTGTTTCCAGTTGTATTCAGTTGAACTGTGTTTTTTCTATGCATTTTAAGAAATTTTTCTTGACAGATTAAAATTCATGAGCTAGAGCATAATCTTCAAGAGCAGAGGCAAAAAATTGAGCAGCTGGAATGTAAAAAGGTTTCTTGGAAAACTAGTGCTGTTTCTGGAAAAAGAAGTCGAACCTCAGAGGGAGGAATAATTTCTCACAGAAACATTTCTGAAGAGAAGGAATCCTGTTGCAGTAAATATTTAGGTAATGGTAATGGTTAATTCTGATGATATTCCTTCCAATACGCCCAACAGAGAGAAAGCATTTAGTTTCTGATCTAGAGGCCACTCCAGTCTGTCTTTTCTACTTCAACCAGCAGTATGTAAAATGTTTTTTTCATTTTTGAAAACCTGTTATGTAAAAATGGCATCTCGTTGTCTAGGATTCAGCCTTGCATTTGTTTGTGATTAAATGTTTGCTGTTTTCTTTTTCTGAAATTGGTAGGTTGATGTGATCATGGGTAGGAGTGCTTGTCTGTATTTAATGCTATTTATTCTTTACTCTGGTAAAATATATCTGTGCAGATCTCTTAGTAATAATGTTTGCTGCACTGATACACAAAAGAACCTGGGTTTAGCTTGGTTTCAGCACATTTTTCCTCACAAGTAAATCCACAAGTTAAGGTGCAATTGTGTTCCAATTCAAAGCACAGAAGAGAGATGGAAGAGATCTTGTAATGTAGGTGTAATTTTCAGGAAATGCGCTGTCAGCAAGGGCTAATGTAACCCTCCTAAGTCAGGAAAAGGTAATCAAGGCATATGATAAATGTTTTGTGGATTTTGAAGTAAAATAATCCCACATTCTAAGAATCTGACACATTTAGATTATCCAATTGGCGAATCCTGCTATCTTTCATAGTACTTGGGAATGTTCTGGGCCAGTTCTTAGGAAAAAATCACTTTATGAAAAAAGTACTTTAAAAAGGTGAACCATAATTTTCTAGTATCACAAAAGGCAGGCAGCTCTTTAGCTGTAATGTGATTCATATGAGTAGGAGGCTAACTGTATTGGTTGAAGTCTAAATTTTTTTTATTTGAATATAGAGCTATTGTTGAAGGAGATTAAAAAGCTGAAGAAAGAAAATGGAAAGTTGTCTGCAGAAAAGAGAGCACTAAAAAATGAATTAGCTGGATTAGACAAGGTAATTTATTTTAAGACAAGTTTAATAGTAGGTGATTTTTGAAAAACTTAACTTTTCTGCCTGAACTGTCTTTAGGCTGAACACATGTTGTTATCAAGCAAAATACATAAAAAAATCAATGTGTAGCATTCTGAGAGAGGTGAATATGAATGGCCCTTTGAAACATTCATGTCCTGCAGTACTGCTTGGCTAAGGAAGAGGAATAATGCAACTTTAATGGTTTGGTTTTGGTTTTATTCTTGGTTTTAATCCATAGCTGTGGATTTTCTTGGGGATTATTTTTTTAAATGTTTGGGCAATTTGGATTCCTTCTTGAGAGATTATTTGCCTCAGGTCATTTTGGAATTAAAATCGTAGCTGCTGCTGCAGCCTTAATTTCTTCCATTACAAAAGGATCAATATAGGAAAGTGAAACCACATAGTCTGGCATTAAATAAGCTGGAGCAGCTCTTCTATGAAGACGGGCTGAGAGCTGGAGTTGTTAAGCCTGGGTAAGAGAAGGCTCTAGGGAGGCCTCAGAGCACCTTCAAGTACCTAAAAGGGGGGCCTGCAAGAGAACTGGAGAAGGACTTTTCACAAGGGCATGTAGTGACAGGACAAGGGGGAATGGGTTTAAACGGAAAGAGGGTAGGTTTAGGTTAGATATTAGGAAGAAATTCTACGGTGAGACACTGAAACTTGAGGTGGCCCAGGGAAGTTCTGCATGCTCCATCCCTGACAGTGTTCAAGGCCAGGCTAGACAGTTCAAGGCCTGAGCAACCTGGTCTAGTGGAAGGTGTCCTACCCAGGGCAGGGATGTTGTAACCAGGTGATCTTTGTCTCTTCTGATCCAAACCATTTTATGACTCTATTCAACAGAACTTGTTTTCTATGGCTTTCATGTTGGTCTGTCTCTTTATGTTCTGTGTAGCCTTACATAGTGCTCCTTTGTTGTCACTAACTTTTATCTGAGCCAGTTGAACCTGTTGGATAGTGTTTTAGGCTCTGTCAAGTTTAATGCATCACAAATCTTATCCTTTTGAATATGAAAATCAAACTTTTCAACATACTGTAGTCATAAATAATAGACCCTATTCTAAAATAGGACATTCATTAACACAGTGTAGTTGTACTTAAAGTTCTAAACAGGTACTAGCAATTTACAAAGCAGTTAAGGTCCAACAGTATTTTCTATCTTTCTGGGTCTAAGTATGGTATATATTTTTCCATTTTAAGCTCTTTAGTATTGTCTTCTTCAAATGCTAACTTCTTGCTCTTTAGTAGACTCTCCTCATCTCTTGCATTGCTCACTGTCCCTTCTTACAGCCTTGCAATGTTTGGATTCTCAAAGTTAATGGTAATCTCTCTGCTACTGGCTTTGAGAGATGCAGCTGTGTTTTTGCACAAATGAGCATGACATTATTCCCTTGTCATTTTGGACTGTCATTTTGTAGTTGTCTGATGTCAACATTTCCTCCTCCCTTTTTTAAAAATAATTAATCTTTTCTATTATTAGTGTGTACTCCAGGCTCTAACAAAACTTGAATTCTGCTTGCATTGTGCATTCAGGGCAGGGTTTTACATTATTACCTGAGGTTATAGTTGATTGCTGTATTTTGCTGTAGCTGTGTTTCCATAACTCAACCCTGTGTTAATTAAAACATGGAAAGTGTCTTTGAACTTTGGAACAACTGAACTGCTGACTAGCTCTTATTGAGAATGTCTTTGAAAGAAAGTTTAAGGTGAATATTTTTGGGTTTTTCTAGGATTTTTTTGAAGAGGTAGAAGATCTAAAACGTGCTGTACAGGAATCTGTGAAACTGAACAATGAGTATGAAAAGTGTTTGAAACAAATAAGTGTAATGTATGGACTTCCCTTTACAGCACATTTGTAACTACTGGTTAATTTAATGGCAAGAAAAGTTTCCACATATTTTTTTATACTTCCTGCGACATTTAAACCGTACTATGGCTTAAGTAGTACCTCATTTTGATAATATTATGGATTCATTAATGTGATCTCAGTATGACAAGCTGCTCTGAAATGTTTTTGTGTTTTGTGCCTTTGATTTTTTGTTAATATGGTTTTAAAATAAACTGTGATCTGTATAACTGCAACTAAGTTTCAAAACCTTCTCTTTCACACTTACAAAATACATTCCCTGTAGGAGTGGTTGTGGGTGTTTATGGGAACACGACAAAATCTTTGTATTTTATTGTGAAGAATTTCCCAATTTATCCTTTTCTGTAAGCTGCATTAAATCAAAGTAGAAATGTAGATTTGATAGTCTTTGTGAATTTCGGCCCTAAGGATGTGCTAATGCAGACAAAAATTAATTCTACCATTAAATCATTGCAAAGAGGTTTATTAAAGATGCTAAATCTCTTCTGGGAGTCTTTCTTTAATCACAATAATAAGTTAAAATATGTGGATGCAGGAAGGATTTAGGGTTCAGAATTGAAAAGAGTGTATTCAGAAAGATGGGTCAGAAAGTTGTTTTGCAGCATCAAAAGAACTCATCAGAAGCTCTTATTTGATTGAAATATTTAACAGTTACATTATAGAACTCTATTTTTCTGAAAGTTGTAAGTCTGTCCCTTTGTGACATGGCAGTGAGAGAATGAGTGAAAACTATGACAAGGAAAAAAGTACTAAGCTTGCTGGTAACCCAGTACAGCTTCTTTAGCTTCATAAAAATACATGCACACCATGAGGGATAGGACTGGGAGCAGAATTAAGACTCTTGTATCCCACTTGGTTTGTTAGGACAGTTTTATGTAGTTGTAAATTAATAAAGAAATTTGCCCTCAAGCATATGATGTTCAGAGTTACATATTCACTGAGTGGTAGAGGAGGTAACTTCTTGCTTCCTGCGCTGGCTATACTGCGTTGTGCTCCCTTGTTTCATTCTTAGCTTGCTGGTAAGTTAAAGCTGCAGAATGTTCTGAACAGAGATGGAAAAGGGAAAGAGAAGAGGAGTGATGCAATCTGCGTTGCCAATAAACTTGGTGGAAGAAAACAGGGAGAATAAGTTGTACAGTGGAAGAATTGTAAGTGCAGAAATGTTTCTAACATTTCTTAATAAGCAAAATAGACATGAATGGTGGAGAAGGAGTCAGTGCTAGTCACTGGAGCATTTTTTCCCCCCAGTTTTATGGTATAAAGTTATACTTCTGAAGTGTTTAAACTTTGGTCCTGTTGTCAAATGAATCAGTAATTGTCCTCGTCCACAGGCTGATGTTTGAATGTCATGCAGAGTCGTTCTTAAACCATGTAGATGAGGAAGAGTTGAATGTTATTTCTCTGCTGCTGAAAGAACATATACATTGACTGAATAAAAAATGTTGACTAGCAGAATTTTATCATTTGCCAGCTACTGAAGATCAGAATTTTTTTCATTATAGAGCAAGTTCTCTGCCCAAATGATTGAAAGTAATTAATATGCTGAGAATACTGATCTCATCTTTATGATGAGCTTTTCAAACTTTTAAAAGTCGTTTTCGCATCAGGCCACACACATATATTTAAAATAAAAACCAGTGAGAAATCCTTCAGTCTTTTCTCATAGCTAAAGTCCTCCAGCTCTAGGAAACCAGATTCCAGTCTAATCTTAACAGTGAGCCATGTAAGGGGGAGTAGCAGCAGCGCACTGTGCAGTGACACACAGAGCCACAGCTCCATCTTGCAGCGTGTGTGCAGCCTGACAGCATCACTTGTGGCCTTGCAGACACGCGTGAGAACTCTCCGGTCCTTGGGTCCGTGAGTGAGGTTGGGATCCCTGCTGCATGTGCTTGCTCTCCACGTGAACCGCCTTCCCTGGGCTCCCTGCAGAGCCGGGCCGGCACATTCCCGAGCAAGCAGGGCCACTGGGATGCGAGCAGCCATGGGCTGGCACGGGGCACAGCGAGGTGGGCAGGGATTTTTCTCCACCAGTAGTAGGAGTTGTCTTCAGCTCGTTCAGCATCCCTGACTTTCTCTGCTTTCTTTTCTCGGTTTTCTTTATTTCCCTTTCTGCTTTTTCTTTCACTATCGGGTATGCTGGTTGTGTAGGGTGCGAGTGGGAGACCTGTGGCATCTTCCACATCTGTGGCACAACTCTCAGAACAGGAATGATTAGCAGCGGAAACGATGAGAGAGGGAGTGAGTGTGGAAATGACCGGCTCTGATTGTGGCAGTTGCTGCTTGGGACTTTTGGAAATGGCAGGTTTGCCTTGAAGATATTTTTATTTTCTACTAATTACAGGTTTGGTGTAGGATTTTTTAAAAATTTTTTATTATTTGACAAGACCATTTTGCTTCCGAAGATGTGATTTTTTTTTGGATATGCTTAACACTATTTTAAAACAATTTTTGTTGCAAAAGGAGACTGTCTAGGACTACCAAAGTCTGCTTCCAAATTCTGGGGTAGATGCAGTCTGTGCAGGATAAAGCCATATAAATTTGTGTGTTTAGTTCAGAATGTACCTGTCTTTAATCCTTGTCGCTGTGGCAGTGAACAGACACTTCTGCTTTAATCTTGTCTTGTGAGAGGTACAAACAAGGTCTTCTTGATTTTGATTTCTAGTTAAAGTGCAGATGAGATGAATGTTAAACAAGTTAACCAACCTTTTTGTGTGGTTCCACCATATTATGAAATTGTGATGTCTGGACAGGGCCTTTCTCCAGCTAAACCAAGTTTAGATAGAACTGAATTGTGTGCAATTAAGTATTAGTCATGCTAATGCTAGATAATGCATATTAGAAATGTTTCATGATGCAGACTAATGGTTCTTTGTCTTGAATAAGTACTTTGTAGTGCTGGTATGGAAAGCTTGTGTTTGAAAATAAGTGGTGATTATCAAATAGAGATTTTGGTTGGAAAAATAATAATCATATGTCAGTTTTCAGTTTCTATAAGACATAAATCAAATGGGCTAGTGCATAGGACTGTGAAGCAATTTAACTTTGTTCTGTATTCTGCACATAACTTGAGGCCAGGAATTTAGAAAGA
The DNA here is from genome assembly GCA_013396655.1 of Campylorhamphus procurvoides. NCBI lineage: Eukaryota > Metazoa > Chordata > Aves > Passeriformes > Dendrocolaptidae > Campylorhamphus > Campylorhamphus procurvoides. The sequence continues at coordinate 479,386 of WBMV01009028.1, read as the reverse complement.
TACACTGATTTTGTGTGCTTCTGTAATTTTGTCCTAATGTTCCTAATTTTTCAGGTCTAAATGTTCAAAGGTACCGAATATTCAGTTTTAATCAGATTCAGTCAATTCAAATGCATGTGGGCTGCTAGTCACTGTTCAGTAATTTCTACCATCCTGTATGTTAGTCCTCTGTTAGGCTTTTTCTATTGTAGAAAGCAAAATTGCAATCCCATACTTGGGTGGGGGACAAGACTGGATTTCTCTAGAAGTTTGTTCATGAGCATGTGAAGTAACATCTTTTACAGCTCTTCTGAAGTCTCTTTTACTGTGATCATGCTACACACTGTTTACCTTTAAAGAGTGGGGCTTTCAGGCACCCAGTGGCTTTCAGACTGAGACCCCAAGAGCCTGCACGTGGAAGCTGAGTGTTTTTTCTGAAAGTAAGGGCTGTATCTCTGTGTTGGGATAATTCTTTCTTGTGGGCACTTCCACTGAAAAGTGTTTCTGCCAAGGACTGTAGAGGAAACAGAATGGTGAAAGTGGGCGTTTCCTCCTTACACCAGGAATAATGAGTTCCTTTTAAATGCTTGTAGACAACTGAAACAATCCATTGAACCCTGTTAAAATTGTGACTTGTTGGAGTGAAGGCATTTGTTTTGGATTAGCCTTTAACATGGCAGAAAAAATTGTTGCAATTTCAAAAGGGGTAAGTTCCCTGTTTGGGTTACAAGCTGTTACTGCTCAAGAACGCAGTACATACAGTTACCTTACCAATTTAGGCTCATTTACACATATTTCTCCACAATTGTAGTGCAGTTTCTGTTCCTGAGCCTTAGGTTTTTCTTGTTTTCCTCTTGTTAGAAAAAAAGCAGCATTAGTTAACTAGCCATGTATCTTTCCTGGAAAGCTCCTGTAGACTTGTTCTGGGGTACTAAATTGCCTTTGGTTCTTGGAGGTTGTTACGACGAGACATATTAAAAGTGGTAATGGAATTGATTTGGTGTAGTCATGTTATGTACTTGTGCCAGAAGGTGTCCTCTGGGAGTTGTTCAGCCAGGAGGAGAGGAGGCTGAGGGGAGACCTCATTGCCCTCTGTAACTACCTGAAAGGAGGTTGTAGCCAGGTGGATGTTGGTCTCTTCTCCCAAATAACAAGTGATAGGACAAGAGGAAGTGGCCTCAAGCTGGGCCAGGGGAGGTTTAGATTGGACATTAGGAACAATTTGTTCACTGAAAGGGTTGTCAGGCATTGGAACATTGGTTGCCAGGGCAGTGGTTGAGTCACCATCCCTGGAGGTATTTAAAGGATGTGGCACTTAGGGTCATGGTTTAGTGGTGGACTTGGCAGTGCTGGGTTAAAGGTTGGACTCAATTTTACAGTTCTTTTCCAACCTAAATAAGTCTATATGGATCCTAATGTATTTTTTATTTTGTTGTTCCTGCCGCAGTTCAAGTTAAGCTCCGTCTTTGACCCCTGCTCACAGTAGTTTTCACTGGGTAGTTCTAAAAAAACCATCATGCACCAGGATCCTGGCTGGCTTTAAACTGGTTTCCTTGATCCTGGTAGGAGAGAGTGCAATTCTGTGCTCAGTGGCATGGCTGTCTGTCTACCTGAAGGAGAAGGCAAACTTGGCTTTTTAGGTCGCTTAACACATTCCTAAATCTTCCAGGGTGACAAGAAGCTAACACTGTAGGCCTTGCATGGTAGCTTTTCACAGGGAATGCTGACTTAAAGAGCATTTTATTTTGTATTTTCTCCACAGGGATTTTGCACTGACAAAAAACTCAACATGATCCTTTGACTATCCTAGCGGTTTTCATGCAAGAGAGAATGAGTCTTATGCTGGCACTGCAATGCTGAGTTCTAGCTCAACCACTGTGAAGAATCTTCCCCTGAAGAAGAGGCTCTGTTTTCTGCTGAAACTTGTGTGCTTTGTCAGCTCAGTGTTAATATTTTGTGAATTTTTAGTTTATTATGTGGTAATCTTCCAATGCCGATGGCCAGAAGTGAAAGGTGAAGCTCACATGAGTGAAAAAGAGACTTCAGCTTCAGTCCTAAAGGCCATGATTTTAGCTGATACTCATCTACTTGGTGAAATCAGAGGACATTGGTTTGATAAACTAAGAAGGTAATTATTAATTGTTTTTAATAACCTCTATCCTGGTTTTAGTGTTTTTAGTAGGAGCTAATGAGACAGTAATTTACTGTTCTAATTAATTTAACGGAATTGTTTAATGGAATTGTAATGAAAAAATAGACAAGCTGGTATTACTTCTTGTATGTGTTGGTCCTGATTGTATTGTGGTGGAATTACCCACCAGGTAGGGTGCACCTACTCTACTTAAACCTGATTTCTAAGTGTTTAATTTGACTATCATATTTTCATATTTCAGTGTGTGGAAGCCATTTTCCCATTCCGTTTGCCAGGCTGTGTTTGTGCATTCAAAGCTGAGGATCCAGAGGTTAGGCAGTGATGACTGGCTCTGATTTTCCTTTCAGGGAATGGCAAATGGAGAGATCTTTCCAAACTGCCTTATGGTTACTGCAGCCAGATATTGTTTTTATTCTGGGAGATGTCTTTGATGAAGGAAAATGGAGCTCACCTCAGGTATGACATCATCAGCTCTCTATTTTAAAAAATGAGGCTTTCTTGAAGGAAATGGATGACAGAAGAAAGCAGACTAGGTATGCAAGGCTTTGTTTAATATTGCTACAGTTGTCCTGTTGGTAGGAGTTTCTAGGCTTTTAGATATGAATTGAAATGTTGTGATTCTTCTTCATTTTTGGTAGTATCTTGACAATTTTGCCCCTCATATAAAACTTGCAAAATGTAAACACCTCAGTGTGTGCTTCTGTATTATATAGTTGTGATGGGCTGACCCTGGCTGGATGCCAGGTGCTCACCAAAGCTGCTCTCCCACTCCCCTCAGGTGGGCAGAAAACACAAGAGGGACTCAGGGGTCCAGATAAGGACAGGGAGAAATCACTCAGCAACTCCCCTTACAGACAAAACAGACTTAGGGAAAATTAATTTATTGCCAATCAAATCAGAGTAGGGTACTGAGAGAACAAAAACAAATCTTAAAACACTTTCCCTCCACCCCTTCCTTCTTCCTGTTCTCAGTGACGTTCCCAGTTCTCTACCTCATCCACCTAGCAGTGCTGGGGAATGGGGAATGGGGCTTGCAGTCAGTTTATCACGTGTTGTCTCTGCTGCTCCTTCCTCCTCAGGACTCCTCACACTCTTCCTGTGTTCAGTGTGGTGGTCTCTCTCCTGTGGGAGACTGCTCCACCAACTTCTCCTGTGTGAGCCCTTTCCACAGGCTGCAGTTCTTCAGGAGCAGGTTGCTCCAGTGTGGGTCCCCAGCAGGGTCACAAGTTCTGCCAGCAAACCTGTTCCAGTGTGGGCTCCTCTTGCCACAGGTCCTGCCAGGACACCCTGCTCCAGCGTGGGCTTCCCTGCCTCCAGCCTGGGGTCCTCTGTGGGCTGAGGTGGATCTCTGCTCCCCTGTGGACCTCCATGGGCTGCAGGGGCACAGCTGCATCACCATGGTCTTCATCACAGGCTGCAGGGGAATCTCAGCTCCAGTGCCTGGAGCACCTCCTCCCCCTCGTTCTTCACTGACCGTGGTGTCTGCAGGGCTGCTGTGTTCACATATTAGCACTCCTCTCTTTGGCTGCAATCGCACAATTTTCTTTTTTCCCACCTTCCTAACCATGTTATCCCAGAGGTTTTACTACTGTCGCTGATGGGTTCAGCCTTGGCCACTGGTGGGTCTGTCCTGGAGCTGGTTGGCACTGGCCCTCTTGGACACGGGGAAAGCTTCTGGCAGCTTCCCAGAAAAGCCAGCCCTGTAGGCCCCCACTACCAAAACCTTGCCGTGCAAACCCACTGAAGCACTAGTGGTCCCCTTTGACACTGTGGAACAGCATTAATTTCCCCTTTTGTTTTGTTCATGCAGGCATGGGCAGATGATGTCAGGAGATTTCGGAAAATGTTCAAGTATCCAGTTTCTACTGAGCTAGTGGTCATTGTTGGGAATCATGACATTGGATTTCATTATGAGTAAGTCCTGTTAGTGAAAGGAGTACAGAAGTGCCAAGAATGAATGTCAGCATGCATACAGTAACTGGCCTTGTGTCTGAGAGACCTTTTTGTGGTTATATGGAAAGTTTTTGGTCATAATCAAATTAGAAAGGATTGTAACTTAGGGCAAAACCTTAAAAGACATCCCCCTGTGCAGGTTTCAGGCTACTTTTATGCTTCTCTGACCATACGAGAAGTTGTTCAGAGCTGATCTTTCTGTGTTGGCATGGTGTCCTTGAAGCTGTTTTTCCTCGTGTTGGGCCTCTTTGTCAGAAAAGTTCTTAGTCTGAGCTGTTTCCTTTCCTGTTATCTCAGCGTAGGAGAGTGTAAATGCCCTGGCTCTGCTGTCCTTACACTGATAGGACTGGGACAGAGGACACGAGGGGTGTCAGAGCATCCCCTCGAGTTTGCTGAATGAATGTGAGCTGGATAGTGGAGCAGCAGGACACATGAATGGCCAACAACCTGTAAAGCAACTGTGTCAGATGAGTTCCAATGGCAATTTCTTACCTCAGTTGTATTTTTGCTCTGTGACACAGAATGACTACTTACAAGGTAAATCGATTTGAAAAGGTTTTCAACTTGACTTCAGGAAAGCTTATAACTCGGAAAGGAATAAAGTAAGTAAATTTAAAGTTTCTTTCAATGTTTAGAACAGTGATTACTGAGCTAGCAGACCAGTGATGAAAACCAGAAGTGGAATTTCTAATGAAATAGTATGGGAATGCTTAACTTAGAGCCTTTTTGTTTTTAATCATCTACCTTATGATATGCTAACCCTGAAACACTTTGTGCAAACCCGTAGTCTGATGTGAATTGGAAGCTGTACTTTGAGCTGGGTAAATTGTAATAATTTCCTTTCAAATGGAAAAGTACTGTGAAATCAGAACCCATTTCTCTGGTTTGTCTTTACACTTCCTTGCAGCTGGTAATGAGCCATGGCTATAAACATAACAAAAGGATTAATAAAAAAACTCAAACCAACCCCCTCTGTGTTTACAAATTAAGAGTTTCATTAATTTTAACTTTAGTCTGCAGAACTTAACTCCTGTTTGAGGAATTTGGGAACATAGTAGTTGCTTTTCCACGTTTTTCCACAGGGTGGGGTAATAGTGCACAAGTTGATTTTGGCTTGAAGTAGACTTCGTTGCAGTTTGTTCTCATAGCTCTTTGTCCATGCCTGCAGTCATCTCCCGTGTGTCCGCTTACCTTTAGAGACCACACGGGAGCCCAGTGAGGGAAAGCAATAGTGGGTTTTAAGGGAAGGTGGTTGTCTTTAAAGCCCAGATATATGAAGGGAAGGCTCATTGCCACTCTGCAATGTGTGGGCCATTGGGTTGTAATCACTCATGTAAATGTGACATTCAAAGCCCACAAGTTTTTACCGGTTTCCTAATTAGGCAAATGTTAAAAATATTCTGAACAGGTCTAGAAATGGTTCTGTCTATTTTAGGAAGATCTATGAGCTTCATGAATGCTCTGTATAAGGCTGTGTTTATCATGCAGATGTGGGGTGCTCTAGATATGTATTCCAACTGTTTTAAAAATAATTATTAAGGAACATCTCCATGTCCCATTTGTTAAAATGGCACAGCATAAATCTTGTATGCAGTTGGAGACTGTGTGTGTGGTATCATGTTCATTAACTGAAATAAGCTGCACCATTAATGAAAAGTTCACAGATAAACTATTTTACAACACATCTGTGGTATAAAAGCAGCTTAATTTGCTAAAAGAGAATTAAACTTTTTTTAGTATTGACTAGTATCTTTTAAGTGAAGGCATTCAGCTCATTTGTGTCTGTAAAACATACTGAATTGAACTGTATGATTAAATGGGTGTGAATCTTGTGACAGAAGTTCAAAGGTGATTTGAAATCTACAGGGAAACTTCTACTACAAATAAAGTCCCATTTTCTGTGTGAGAGACTGCAAAGTACAAACCCATGCTTGTTCAGGGTAGCCAGCCAAAGGCAGTGCTGCTTTGCTTTTCAGTTGTTCTGAAGAAATCCAATGTCTAAAATTCTCTCTCCGAGGTCTAAAGTGTGTTGGGGAGAGAAGCGAGGTCTCCTTTCCCTCAGAATTGAGCTTAGTGTCGCTTCTAACATTCCACTAGAATACCACTTAAGTATCCTTTAAAATATAAAAAGGATCTTGACTTGTAAACATGAAGCATAATGTATATTGTGCCACCTAATTAACAACTGATCATAAGGCAGAGAAATGGCTACAGTACAGATGCTCAGAGAAGGCCTTACGGCACAGGATTTCAGAAACTGTTACATTCCACTGTTTTGTTGAGCTGTGTCCAACTTTCAAACATTTGCATTTTATAAAATAAAGTTTATCCTGCACGTGTACATGGACAACAAATGCTTTCCTGTGCTCCCCACTTCTCTTCACCCACCCCCTGGTGTCTTCCAGCTTTGTGCTAGTGAACAGCGTAGCCATGGAGGGTGATGGCTGTGCTGTCTGCCGTGCCTCGGAGGCAAAGCTTGTGGCACTTTCTCACAAACTGAATTGCTCTCTGCAGGTAAGCAGTCATTAAACATCTGATTACAGCCAGCAGTGGGACATTGCTGCTATGCAGTTGCCACAATGGGAATACTAATACCGTAGCAATACTCAGGGTACAATAAAAACTCACCTGAAAAAAAAAATTGCTTCCAATTCGTATTGCAACTTGTTAGTAAATCTGTTTCCTCCTAATTTCCCTGTTACCATTTTTGCCTAACTTTTCACTGTGTTGCTTTGCACTAAACACTTGATTTCCTTGTCAGTGTTGCGAACAGAAGGTGTCATTTCCTCTGTTCCAGGGAAAGGCAGAGGTTCTGTACCCCCCCACTTTGACTTAGGATACATAATCCTTCATTTATATGCATCCATATTGTTCCGTTTTATAACCTTCAAACTAGCCTATTCTTTTAGTTTCCTGATTCTACTGTGGTCCCGTCTTGATAGCCTAGTAATGTTTTAATTGTATTATTTAATCAAATCCAATTGCTTCTTGTATTTCATTCCTCTTCCCCTTTTCATGGGCCAGCTGGATGCAGTGGGCAGCATGACTGATGGGGCTGGCAGTCAGTCAGGAAACCAGGTCCTGTGGAAAAATTGCCAGACTTCTCTCTTGGGCTGCCCTCAAACCCTTCTGCCTTGTTTGTGCAGTGAGATGCTGTTGTTGCTTTCTGCATTCAGAAAGAGCACAGCCGTATGTACAGCTCATACAGAACAAGGAATTATATCTGTCCACAGCAGAGACTCTCAAAAGTTCATACAGCAGATAGTATTTAAACACAGTACTCTTAGCTGAAACGGCTTTCCTAAAAAAAGCAAGCCAACAACCACCCCCCCTCCAACCCCTCAAAACGTAGCAATTGCTTAATTACCTTCTATGGATTGATTTTATTCACAGAAACTGAATCATTCCAACAAAAGATGCAGTGATGTGGAAAAGCTTCCAGCTTCAGAACCCATCCTTTTACAGGTGTGTTACAAGTGGGGTGAGGCAACATTTTGACATGGGTTTCTTGTGTGTTTATTACTGTTCCAGAAAGGCTGGATCATTAACAACTGATCCTTCCTTTTAATTACTCCCAGCATTACCCTCTGTATCGGAAAAGTGATGCTGAATGCAGTGGAGAAGATTCTGCTTCTCCAGAGGAGAAGAACGTCCCCTTTATGGAAAAGTATGATGTACTGTCTCAAGAGGCATCACAAAAGGTTTGATTTATTGGGAACTCAACTACTGATGGGTGGGTGGGTGAGAGGGGGACACCAGTGTAGCTATAAACAGATTTAAAAATTGTGATAAGGCTGTTAGCTGGGACAAACTGACCACAGCTGCTCCTGCTCTAATGAGGCCTGTGAAAGGCTGCTTGTTAGAGCTGCTCCCCTGAGGATCATCACAATCATGGCCTTGATCCTACTGGGTTTTCCAGGCATGGGTCTGAAGTCCCCACACTCTAAAGTCTGCTGTGGTGCTGTTACCTCAACTCTACCATTTTTTACTTTCTGTACTGTGTAGGTTATTGACAAATCTGCTAGAAAGCCACAGTTTTCTAACACTTTGAAAGCATTGTTTTTGCTGAACTAGTAACTACAAGAAAATGTGAAGATAAAACATTCCCTAAAAACCTCACAGTCATTAGTTTTTCCCTTCTGCATAAATGTCTTCACTTAAGATTATCAGTAGAAAATTCTCCCTCAGACAAGAAAAATGCATTGTTTTACTAAACCCAAAGGTTTTCTATTTGTGATAGCATGAGCAAGTTGTTGCCTTTGTTCTTCTGATCTGTATGGCCAAAACACCAAAAAGGCCAGTATTTGGGATCATGGCCAAATGGGTGTGATTACTATTGCAATACCAACACATTTCTTACTGGAAAACAGAACTTTACACAAAACACTTTGTAAAAATATTAGAATTGCCACAATTTCACTCTGTTCGAAGGAAAAAAAGAGAAAGGGTGGGGGTTTAAGTTCAATTTCTCTTTAGCTGTGACTTAATTTTTGTGCTTTACTGTTTTGTGTTCTAGCTGATATGGTGGTTTCACCCCCGTTTGGTTCTCAGTGGGCACACACATAGTGCTTGTGAAGTGCTGCATGCGGGGAAAATTCCAGAAATCAGTGTCCCATCATTCAGTTGGAGGAATAGAAACAATCCTAGTTTCATCATGGTAAGTTTTAATTTTTTTTTATTTTTGTCAGATAACTTTCATAAATAAATCAACATGGCAGTCAGCTATATTTTAAAACTGATTCTACCTGTAAAACCAAAAAATAAAAATAAAAAAAAATTGCCTACCCACCCAACCCACTCAGTACACTGCATCCACTTTATAAAGTACATCTGTGGGAGCCACATGTCCTGTGTGGTACAAAGCAATGCTGTTGAAGACCTAATTAGTATCTGGGTACAAGCATCTAACATTTTCTTATAAAGAGGGTGCATTGTAAACTATTGAATTGTAAAAATAATCAGTATTGTGCACTGAACAGTAGAAAGACTAGTTTGGCTTGGTTGATTTACCAACTGTGAAAACAAGACTGTATCCACCTCAGACTCTTTTGCACGGAGATGATGGTTTTCAAACTTGTGCATGAACCGCTTCACGCAGTGACAGCGTCTGTGACGTGCCCACCATCTGCCTCCTCATTGCCAATTCACATTTATACAGTGTGTTGGTTACGCTTGCGCAGGCAGTTCCAGTGCTCAGTATATCCTTAGAGGTAAACCTATTAGTTCCCCAGTTCAAAAACAAAATAGAACTCCTAGAAACTTGGAGTAAGAAGCAAAACCTACATTGTGTTTACAGAGTAGTCTGTGACTTGGGAGGGGAAATCTTTTACGTATTTTTTTTACTGGTGTTGAGCTTAGGCTGCTTAATACACAGATAACCCAGAACTTTTAAATTCATTTTAGGCAACTGTTAATATCTGTTGTTGAAAGTAGTTCTGTTTATTCCATATTCCTGAGAGTAGCTGCCTTCAAACTACACATGTTCTCTGCACACGCCAGACAGTGCATCTTCACTGCAAAACAAGAGGTTGGCTAATTAAAGTTGCATCATCTTCACTACTGTTTTAACTCCTCAGCCTCGCTCCATTGTAAACTTTAATTTGAACTGCAAAGTCAAGCCAAAACCCAATGAAATTCTTTGTTGTTGAAGTCCATGCTCATAATTTGGATTAGCCAACATGTTTTTTGCAGCATGTACTGGGTAGGAGGAGGGCTTGGGGGAAGGAAGTGGCACATTCATGAAACCTAACTTTAGCCTGGAAAGGCTCCTTCCAGAAAGGCTCCTCCCAGGTGGATTTACAGCAGCTAAAGTTAGGCTTCTCTTGAAGGCAAATCAGATGAAGAGCCCAGCTCTCTATTTATGCTAGATGGAAAGATTGGCCTCTGGGCTAATGTTGGCCTGGTGAATATTCCAGTTAGTGCCCAGCACCACAAGGTACGGACTCTTCAGCCCCCTGGAGAAGGCACTGGTACTAGAAAACTGGCCCCAAACCTTGCCACCCAACATAGGATTTAGGAATTGGAGATCTGACAGTCGTGGTGTTTACTCCTGATTCAGAACCCACTACAACACAGCAAAGTGACAGTCTTCATTTCTTTTCCAGGGCAGCATCACACCAACTGACTTCTCCCTCCAAAAATGCTTCCTTCCATATGAGAGCAGAGTCTTTACTATATACTGTGCAGCAGGTGCTCTGCTTGTGATCCTGATACTAGCTCATGTTCAGCTTCTCACTCCACCGTTTTATTTTGCTCAGCGTTTAATCAGTAAGCATAAAGCAGTATGAAGAGCCAGACATCTGCATTCAGTCACTGAAATACCAAAGCTGAGAACAGTCAAACATCAGACTATATTCATGCCAGCAAATGACCTAATTTGATTGCTAGTCTGAAGGCAGGTTGCATTTACACATACCATAGAAGTCCTATACAGCTGATATGACTACTACAGGATAAATAATTAACTGAAATGAACGTTTCATGCTGTACAAAAATACTGTATTCGACAATCAAATGAGTCCTTTTCCTGCTATAATTTTTGTATCAAATATGTATATTAAAAGTGTAACTGTACATTATGTAAATCCTATAGCCTCATCACTTGTCTGCATTAGTGTCTTACCCTGGTGGAGGCTGAATCCTGCAAACTGGAAACATTTCTCTGTTTTATTGCTGCATGGCCCTTCTAATGTCATGCTTGTGTTTTAGGGTCAGGCAGAAACTAGATGCATCAGCACTGAAAGATGCGGATTTCCATAACCTTTTTAGGGTATCATATGTAAGGGACTATGGTTTGGGACAAGAGATCTTCTGGTTCCTGACACAGTAAATTGTTAGCTGACTACAATTTGCAGTTATCGTCTACCAGACAACAAAGGGAAGAAGCTTGTGGATCCAGTTTGCCGATACACACTTGAAACCTGCTTAAAAAAAATTAGGGTGACACCTCAAGCTGCTATTTTCAAAAAGATGTGCTATGATGAGCTTAAAAAAAGAGGGCCCTATTGCATCCCAGAGATCTGTATGGTGAGGGGCCCTCCAGTTGCCGATCTCCTGCAAGAAAGAAGGTCAAATACAGCTGCAGTAACATTATCCTATGCCTTGGCCCTCAATCTATGGACAGACAGGGATAGGGGCGCATGTTATTTTAGAGTCCTGCAGGGCGCCAAGTTCTGTTGACTTTATTGTGGTGTCACGGTTTGAATTGCACGAGCTCCTCCATGGGGAGGCCGAGGCCACCAGCTGTGCCACAGGCCCCAGCCCAGGGGGCCTCATGCAGAAGGCAAAATCTAAGCTCAGCATCTTCACTGTGTGAGGGCAGGTGGGACAAATCTCCTGCTGCTCCCCACCCACCCTGGAACAAAACAGAGGGACTATTTCACACCGGGACCAGTTTTCCTGCTGATGTTCCTACAGAGGCTGGGAGCTCTAACTTCAACTCCTGGGCTGGGGCTAAGTTTTAAAAAGAGAGACTATCTTTTGTTATTCACTCTGTTACTTCTTTGGCATGGGAAAGAAGTGAGAGAATTTTGGGAATTTTGTTTACTATTAGCTTATCCCACCCACCCTTTCACTTTTTTGAGAAATATGACTAAATTGAACATACCCATTTCTGGGAAGAGAAAATGGTCATATTATAATATCTAAAATAGGATTGTTTTATATTCAACTAGAAACAAGTTTTCAGTTGGTCTGTAGTCTGAATTCAAAAAGAGGTCTGATTGGGGTTTATAACTAATAATGATACTTAGAGTAAAAAGTTAATAAAACCTGCTCATTTGTGTGACAGTGTGGGGACAGTGTTAGCTCTTAATCTCTCCCTAAATTTAAAATGGAGTGGGGGGAATGGTCCAAAGTGTGGTAAAACACTCTGTAAAGTAATGTAGTCTAACACTTCTCTAGGTTTCTGTTATTGCAACTGTAATTTTAGACATTTGTACAGTTTATCTTGGACACAGGAAAAGTATATAGTCACAGACATAAAACACCTATGTATAAAATATAAAGCAGTGTTATAGTTACTAAAAAGGACATGCCTTATTGCTACAGCAATTCTTGCTTTTTATATATTGTACTGTACCACAACTTGTTTTGAGAATGTCATTTGCATAAATTATTCAAGTTTGAGAAATATTCACACATTTTGATTCTACAATATTTAAAATAAAACAATTTTCTAATGTGTCTCTTTATTAAAAGAGAAATAAAAATGTCATCTTGTAATTCTCTTAGGCCAGACACAAGGGTTTATACACCTTTTTTTTTTCTTGTCTTCTTTCTTGCTATTTACTTGCACAATGAAAGCCGCTGTTGGTACAAAGATTGAAGAGCTCTATATAATGGTGCTTTACACATTCACAATCGGTCTGTGCAATTGTGAAGTTCTATGAATGACCAAAGAATTACCAAACATATTTTCTAAATATAAAGGACAAAAAAACCAAAACCTAAATCCTTGGTTCCCATTAAAACAACACCAGGTTGCAATTTGGACACTTGAATGAATTCCAATGTTTTAAAGCTGAGACTTCAAAAGAGAAAGGCATGTTTGCTGCAACATCCGGTGACTGTAATACCTTACGGAAAGGTAAGTGGTTAATTTGCATAATTTATAATTTTTATACTAAAGAGCATTTTTATATAAACCAGAAAAAAACCCCTAAACTCTACAGATAAAGTTCTTACCTCCAGTCACTGCTGCAGGTAAGGTTGACATCAAGCTGTACAGCGCAATCAAAAACATACTTACATCTTAGCTCATTTTACAGGTACAGCCATAATCAAGGCACAAAGATCTTCTACAAGTATTTTTCTTCAATAAAGTTGTACAAAATAATATTACATTTTACAGTCTGTACAATATAATAAACCAGCAATAAAACAAAAAAATATATATAGGGAGAGGACTGTTGTCCAAGAATGATCGGAACTAAAAGGATCATTTGTGGACAGCACAAATAACATAAGTGAGGGCGGTAAATTTTCTGCCTAGATGCAACAGGCTGAAAAGTAGCTGTAATTCAAATGCCTGAGGTGTGCAGAGACACTTAGCTCCAAAACCCCAGAAAAATTGCTTTGTCTTCACTGTTCCTCTCATTATCTACTCTACTTCCTGTGCCACTAACGGCTTAAAAGAGGAGGTCACTTTATCAGTTGACCTGCAACTCAGAAATGCTAAAAACTGTGACAGAGTAATAAATATTGTGGTGCTGCTACATTGTGTGTGTACTTCCTCAACAGTATTTAATAACCTGATACAAAGTGCATTAATCTTTTTTTTCACCCATCAAGTACTCTTCAATGTCGTGTTCAAAAGGAAACCCACACAGAGGGATAGGTATGACTTTAGTGTCATCCAGCTAACATACCAGTTTGAACTGAGGTTAACCTGCTGGAAAAAATTTAGCAGGTCACGTTCAGTTTAAAAAAACAGAACCTAAGGGAACAGAGGTAGCCGAGGGGCTTAGTGGAATGATGAAGAAGTGGCATATCAAAATAAAGCACAAAAATAGTCCCAAAAAGCATGACGGAAAAATAACCCAAACTTGCTTCAAATCAGCTTTAAGGTTAAATCATTAAAATAAACAAAGTGAAGAGACTGACATTTCTATAGTATATTCTTCCACCCTGTGTGGGGTAGTATCAAGAGAAAGAGTAAGGAGCAAAGAATTTAAAACCACAGGTTCCACGGTGATCCCCCTCACAAGAGTTCGTACTGGCGGAGATGCATCCTCTGAATGATGTCTCGACAGTCGTTGAACACTCTGCGGATATTTTCTGTGTCCACTGCACATGTAAAGTGTGGGTAGCAATAATGCCGGCCGTCTCCACTTGCTGTACTTATCCTCTGTGGAGAAAGGGAGGCAAAAAAAAGGGTCAGGTGCCATGCCATGAGAAGTTTCACATCTCAGCAGTCTGTAGACTTATGAAGAGCCAAGAACCCTGGGAAATTACATAGGTCACTAAAGTAGGTAAACAAAAAGAAGGCAAAGCTGTGATCTGGTCCAGTATGAATGACAAATGTGAAACGAAGATTAAACAAAAGTTACAGATACTATTACAGGGTCAGTATATAAGTACTTCATGGGAGCCACCAATGCCATCATCAGTTGCACAAACTATTACCATTTGCACATCACTGTGCAGCTACATCTGTGCTGCTGACAGCTGTGCAGTCTGCCATGCAGCTGTCCCAGCAATTATTTTCTCTTCTTTTTTGGTGCCATCATGTGGCAAATTTTTGAACTCGTTTTAAATCAGCAACACAGAGCTGAAAACCTAGCAGTGGTGAAGCCAGCAGTGGCAGAGAACAGCATCCTACTGCTTCTGCTTCTTGAAGCTACAGGCCCCTGAAGTTACCTTCACTTAGAGCACCTCTTAATCCATCACTGAGCCCAGAACTCAGTGGAATTACCAAAGTGACTGGGTTCCCATAGAGTAATAAAGCATGCACAAATCTAGTAAACATCAGACCATACAGAATTACATTTTCTCAAGGCTACTGCACAACTCTTTAGGCTCCAACTTAAGCTCCAGCATCACTTCATATACGGTTATTCTGTTAAATTCCCCAGGATCTTAAAAAATATCAAAAAAAAACCCCAAACAAAGAAAAAAACATCTTAACTTTGTTCTGTATTACTATAGGACTAATAAATATAAATCCATTTTAGATCATTATCTTGCAGAATATAGATGGAATGTTATGGAAGCAATGTCAGTTCTTGGGATAATAATTTTTATAAATATTTTCTGAATTATATTACAAAATTGCACTGGCTAAACAACAAGACAATGTTTTATCTTACCCTGGCTACATCATATATTTTTAACACGTAGACTTGATCTTTTAAATACATGCAGCTAGAGATATACAATTCTATAGACATTTAGAAGCCATGATTTATGTAATTAGGCCATTTGCAGGTAACTTGGGTAGTATTAGACATTCAACATGGACTACACAGGGGTGTTCCATTCATATTCTATAAATTAATTCCTTCTTACTATGCTATACTCAATACCTAGTTCAAGGCTTACTCTCATAAAAAATACTAATAAGTGTTTCCTTGTGTTTATCATGCACTGATTTCACTAATGTCTATGGCAATAAGCTGCCCACACCATTCTGGTGACACCTGGTTACGTATACAGCATGCCAGAGGATGTATTTTCAAAATATTAAGGGTTTGTCTGTTTTTGTCACCTGACAGCTCTGTAGTTCTCTCAGTTTAAGATAAATGCAGTATATTCATCCCTACTCAAACCTCATTTTGAACAGTAGTGTGTTACTTAGCACCAGTTCAGAGCTTGAAAAAAACCCAAACCCTTGGACAGCAATGAAAGAACATTCACCTCCCAAGTGGGTGGAAGGTAATACTGGCACATCCCTACACTGCAGGTATCAGTGGGCAGTTTCCAGTGAGGAGCCAAACGCACCATTGGAGGAAGCCTGGTCTGTGTGTTTGAACTACAGCTCCTTCACCTCCCAGATATAGATTTTTAAAAAAACAGCATGACCTAGAGGGGCCATGCCACTGTTTTAACAGGAGTTACCTACATACACACTGGGGATGTATTCAAACAAAACATCAACAGCTGGAGAGACCTGTGTACAAAACACCAAAAGAGGGATGGGGAGTAGCCTCAACAAGGAGCCCACAAGCACACTGCCTCCATGAAGAGAGAGAAGAGGAGAAATGATGTGCCTGAGCCAAAGGATGGAGAATTTTCTAGGAGATACATTTCCAGGACTGGGAGACACGCTCTCCAGCCCAGCCCTGAAGTGCAGGCACTAGCTGGGCATGTGTCCAGCCAGCCCTCAGGCTCTGCTCTCCCAACTGAAATCTGACAGTGCCCCTCTCTGCTGCCCAAGCCTCCAGGGGCCATGGGCCTTTACAGTAACCCTGAAATCAGGAGATGACATATTTTGCTTTTCTAATAGTCATACACTACCGTGTAGCAACAGTTACTGTGAATGTGGTCAGTTTTAACTCCCTTCTAAAAGTCTTCTAATGACATGCTTTAGATTCACCAGTACCACTACAGCCTACAGCCAGAGTTTTAAGGGGTGCAGCACCATGGTGGTGCTTTTCACACATATCCATGGCTTTTGCAGACCTGCTACCATGATAAAAATCACAATGAAGTGTAATAAAACCAGATTTCTCTGAATCATGCCTGACAATTTAACAGAGTGGGACAAGGAAAAGGTCATAAAAGACTTAGAAAAAGAAGTATAAAGCAAAACATGCACTTTTTCTTTCTGGCACCTGACTAAGGCCATCAGACTGCTTCCTGAGCTCATTTCCTCTGTTCCTTTTGTAACTCCCTCTCTGAAACCTCAGTGCCTGACCCCATAGAACTGGAAGCCACTGTTTCTACTCGGCTTTTTCCCTTGTCCTCCCCATGCATGGCCGCTGTTACTCGGGGCGTGCACAGCCTGCTGTGGGAGGGGTCGACAGCAAGACTTTCAATTCAAACAGCCCAAGAGTATAAAGCAACAGTCCGGATGACTACATTCCTCTGTTCCATGATGCTGAGAAACCAAGCCCAAACACAGGAGAGAGACACATGTTACGGAGGAGATGCTCTCTGCCAAGCCTGTGGCAGTTGCAGGGAAATTGGGGCCAAAGCTCTTCCAGCCTCATGCTTGAGCCACAGGGACTGCCTGGCAGATTCTTGCTCCAGCCCAGATGCTTCCCCTGCCCCCAGCACCTGTGGTAGTATTTTATGAGATTGCAATGCCTGCGCCCCCTTCCCTCCTCACTTCGTGGGTGGCCTCCTTCTGTAACTCCAGTGAGTTACAGCAGGTAAGGACCTCGTCCTTGACATGTTCTGTTAAATCATGAAAACAGAGAAAGGTGGAGAGTTTCACCCTAGCTTCCCCATAACTCAGACCTCTTAGAGCCAACCCTCCTTCCAAACTGGATACTGTCACCTGCTTCACAGCATTCCAGCATTACCACAGGAGAGATTTAGCTTGAAGTGAGGTTTTTTGGTAACTCTTAACGTTAACACAGTGCAATCTGACATTTTGCCTTGGAATCTGGAAGGCTAAGGCGGTGAATGGAAATCCCCCAAGTGTGAACACAGTTAATTGCTCCTTTCTTTCTTGGTGCGTCAACAGCTGTAAATCCTAACAATACTTGTAAATACATAATGGCTTTAAAATTCTTAATTCTAACGAATCCATTTGTTACCTCAAACACACACATACAGTTTCTACCAGTATGGCACAACGGATGGGCTTTGGTTCTGGTCTCTCTTACTGCTCTGCACTGTGGGAACAACTCAGTATGAGTGAAACCATAGGTGATACTGGATTAAACCCTGTTTCTGATAGCAGAGCTGGGCTGTGATCATGTGCCTGATAACTGCTTTTATCTTCAAAATGTAGGCAACACCTCTTCAGCTCCAGCTTTAGAGGAAACCTTAATTGTAGGAGTAAATGTGACTAGACAAGGAAATTTTCTTATGATTCCTCAGTAGGGCCATGACATCAGTCCTAGGTCAGAAAAATCTCTTAACTGGCACACCAGAAATCTTATTTAAGAATAAAATCATAAAATCAACTTTTTTGTTTTTCCAATCCCTCTTGCCACCTGACTACTGTCAAAGTCCTTGTAGGAATGCAGGATAAAAGAGCCTATTTGCTTACACATGGACTGTACATGACCATTCTGAGCACTAGCACCTACTTGCTGTGTTACCTTGCATGGCAGGTGACTTTCTATAAAATGGGCATAAAAATGTACAAGCGCTGAGGAAGGTCCTGCAAGATGGGCAGCTGAAAAGAATTAGGAAATTACCAGACACTGTCCTCTCCTTCTAGCTCTCTGCAAAACTCCATCAGTTTTCCCTAAATAAACTATGCCATCTGTCAGTATTTCCTATGATAGAATCACACATAAGATGAAATTACTCACTAAAAACTCATCCCGGATGAAGAACTTGGCTCTTGTGACTTTGGGGTCTTCTCCTGCATCTGGTGTTGCTATTCAATTAAAAACAAATGACATCAGAAACATGAAAAGCAATCAATCATCTACTTTTTGTTACAAAAGGTATAATAAGGAGAAAGTAGCCCTTTAATACAGAAACTGAAATGTTAAGTAGCTACAGGAGATTCACAGTAGGTAATTCTAAAATGCAAGGATACCGTAAAACCTGACTACACATACACCATATTTTAGGAACCTGAAAATTGCTGAAATCATTGTGACAATGTCAGCGGTCATATCACAAAAAGGCTTACTCATATCCACAAGTTTGTTCATATAGATATAAAACAAGTGGGAGTTAGGGTTTAGGTTTTATCAGAAAAAGCAGCTGAGCTGTTGAGTTTCTGCAGCAAAACAGTCTCCGGGAAACAGCTTCTGCAGGCAGGAATTTGGGCTTAAAAGTGGTTAGTGACAAGATTACATTTGGAAAAAATGGTGGCATCAAAAAATCTTTTGATATATTTTATTTCCAGGCCCCTAGTCAGCAGAATAGTTTAGATACACTGCTCATCAAGGGGCCTTAGACTAAAGTCTTGTTGAGCAGGAGACCCATTGGTCAGAACTGTTTGTTGGCAGATACAATCATCACTATCCAAGCCATGCAACAACTATATTTACTGTAAGTGTAGAAAACAATACACTGAAGAGATAACCTATTCACTTCCTGTCAGTGGGATCTCTCCTCATCTAAAGCACCGAATCAGATGCTTATAAACATAATACAGTAAAGGCCAGCATTTATCAGAATACAGAAACATATCTTTTATCTATAGCACTAGGGGTAAAAATAAGAGCAGCAACACAATCAACAGCATCTTGGAATTCTGTGCTGCTGCCCTTAAATAATGTCAGCTGAAATTAAAGACTAAATGAACAACTATAGGTTAAAAATAGAGAGCTGCTTCATGTGTGAATATTCAGGATCACTCTAGATATCCACTGTGAAATCCCTCAAAGAAACACCAAAAGCTACTTTAATCTGACAACTGGTTTACTATAAAAAGTACTGAAAATGCATTTAAACTGTTTATATGGCGTATGTTTGAGAGAGGGAAATCTGGATGATGGAGATAGATTTCTTTCAAAAGCCCTCAGCATTACAAAACTGGTGCCAGGTTACCCCAGATTTTGCAGAATGGCTGAAAAATAAGTCTAATGAATCCCTATCAAAGTTCAGCACCAGGAGAGGTCCAGGCAGAAGCATCTGGCAAGGAGAGAGACATGCCCAGCAGCTTTGTCGTTCTGGGACTGGTGGTTGCTTCAAAGAGAGGGAGGCAGGTGCTCTGGAGCCAGCCCCCTGCATTCCTCCCACAGCAGCCAGAACCTGTTCAGACCCTGCCCAGGCTGGGGTACCTCCGAGCTACCTGCTGCCAGCATGCTCCTTGCCTGAACAACAGTTCATGTTAAGGAAGAGTGTGTGTGCTGTGTGCTTGTGAATTCGTGTGTGTGAGAGATACAGACACAAAGAGAGACAGAGAGGAACTGTGGGCTGGGCCATGACAGCAGGTCCAATCCCAGCATGGTGAGAAACCTTACCATCCTCAGGTACAGTATAATGCGCATATTCAGGAAAGTAATCTTCAATTTTTGATTTCCCTGCCAAGACTTTTTCTGCCAGCATGTCCTGTTTATTCAAGAACAAAATGATAGAAATGGTCCGTAACCACCTGTCAAGAACAAACCAGATGTTTGTGTTATCTCTGATATGTTAATCAAGGAAAATGTATCATGTCAATAGAAAATGTACTGGCTATTCCTGTGTGGACAGAGTGAAGTAGTGTGGAACATGCTTCAATAATAAAAAAAAAAAGGATGACCTAGATAATAGTTTCGATTGGTTGCACCTGTGCTGGTGACTGTATTTCTAGGATCAGTAAATACGTTTATAATAACTGCAGTGGACATTGCTGAAGAGAGCAGTTTTCAAATTTTTTTTCTAAATCACCCTCTGGATATCAAGTTGGAAAAATGATGACATTTTCTAAAAGCACTGCAGTCCACATACAGACATTACCATCTGCTTTGTTTGGTTTTGATAAAGCAAAAAAAAAAAGGCTGGAAAGCTACCTTCCCTCAGACTGCTCTGTCTTAACTATTGCTCATCCACACAATATCCCCATCTTTTAGGGTGGCCTGCATGACACTTGATGAATGAAAAGAAAATAATTTCTCTTTTTTTCCCCAATTAATCCATCACTGTGATGATATGCCTTTGGGACTTGCTGTTAACGTTCCTCCTCACTCCATCTTCAATCACTTCTCAGTGCAGAGCATCTGCACAGATATATGCTGGAAACTTCATTATCTTATTCTGTATATTGGTTTTACTTATTCTGTATCAGGAACCCATTTGGATTGCTATTTGGTCAGATATCTATGGTTTACATGCACTGTGATAGAATGGCAATTTCATGGCAGCTACAGTTAGATTAGACCTGAAATACCATCCCACAAGCCAGAAATACCACGCGCTCTCAGAGACGAGCCTTACGAGAGCGGCTGCCCACGCAGGGATTGAGCGCAGCAGCAGCCAGGGAATCGACTGCAACACCAACAGTGAGCTGCTCCCGCCACTGCGTGTGAGGAGGAGATCAAATGTTATTCCCAGGATGCTCTTGGGCTTGGCCAAGCAGCACAGTGATGCCAGGGAGGGGGCTCCCCTGATTCCCTCATAGCAGCCAGTCTGGGGAGCTTGCCCTTTCCAAGCTGTCCCAATGTGCTGCATCATTTTGGTAGGAGTGGTGAAATGCCACATGCATCATGGCTGTGCCATGGCCCCCGCCAGGGAGGGGTGTGCACTGTGAGGGCACACTGTGACCTGGCCCAACCTGGATATCTCCTGAATGAACAATCTGAGCATACAGTAAGGGAACTCCTGTTTTGTAAGGAGTTGAACTGTAGTTAAATTGGGGAAGGTGGGTGGGAAATGAGCTTCATTTTACCTGTTATTCCAGATACTTTTGAAGAGGTCCAGGGATTCCCGTAGTCTGTTTGTGTTATTGTCTTCCCTTATTACCATGTTGTAGCTGCTGCAAGCCACAACGAAGATGATAGCTGTGACATCTGGGCAGAGCACACAGAAGAAAGAAAAAAGGAGAGAGAAGAGAACATCTTCGTTATCCCAGCACACACTCCTCAGGATAACACTCTCATTACTCCCCAGTCTGCCAAAAATGCCAGAAGAAAATATCTGGACTCCCATACTAGTGAGATACTATGTGCCAGTATGAATACTGAGCTGCACACACCTCAGTGAGTAAGTCCAAAATAAAAACATGGAATATTTTTACTTACCATTAAAGCACTGGATCCATTTTCTTCTCTCATCCCTCTGGCCACCTACATCAAACATGCTGTTAAAAAGCCATAGGATGTTATATCATTTATGTGCACTAGGAAAACCACACAAAGCATGCAGCATGAGGGTTCAGCTAAAAATTTGACAGCCCCAAGGACAGAGGCAGTAAAATATTGCCTGAAGAGGAGAGAGGTTCTGCTGATTCTGTGCTGCATGCCAGAGACAGCTGCACAGCTCCACCTGCCCTGCTGCACCAGGAGAAGGCTACTGAACTCACAAAATGAGAAATACACTCTTCAAGGGCAAGTGCTGGCCTTTGCAGTTCACAGAAGTGCATATGGCATGTAAGGCTGGACCTACTGTACCATAAACAAGGACAGGTTTCAGGATATTTTGAAGGGCGGTGGGGAGAGTGGATCTCTGTAAGGAGGGCGTGGGGGCAGCTCTGCCCTGTCAGCACTGCCATCTTTCTGGGCAAGAAGTAGTGAGTGAAAGCAGCCTGATGGTGTTTTACAGAGACACAGCGTGGAACTCTGACAAACACAGAACTATCGGCCCTCTGGAAGAAGGGAAGATCCCCATTGACTTGTGTGAGCTCTTTTCCCAAAAGGTATGAGTTTACAGTGCTATACCAATGAATCAGTTTGTAAAAGCAAAAACACACAGTCCCACAAGAAAGCATTGCTAATATACATAGCTAATAGCAGCTCTTTTTGCAAAGTATGAGGAAATTTTACTAGAACCTATGGAAAGACAGCTAAAACCCCAAACCAATCAAATATAAACTATCCACTCCCACCAAAAGCCTACTATACCAAGAACACACAAGCACAGACATCTAAATGAAGTTGTTAAAAATTAGTATGATATTCATAAATTATTACTAATAGACTTACTGGAAATTTACTTTATCTACTTGAAATCTTGTTTCAAAAATCCCTGATGTCAACACTCTGCATCTTAATAGGTCCTGGAAATGAGAACAAAGAAGCTGATTAGTAAGGCTTTTTCCTAACTTAATTTTGTTTTTAAAAGCTTGGAATGTTATTTTCCACGAAAACTCTTAAATGTTTCATTTAATTAAGGTTCAATCAGACTTGTAGGTAAATCTGTATTTCTCCATACTGACACAGTGGATAAACACAAACATGATCACTGCATTTAGTTTGGGCACACTCAGAAAGCAGAAGACCTGATATACGTTCTCGTTGCTGCCCACTGAAACGTTCTTGATGGCCATACAACTTGGTATGAGATGCAGATAATGAATTATGAAGTTACATAAAACTGAGAAGAACATTATTCATGTTATAAAGTCAAGTATTCAAATGTTAGAAAACTCCAGATTTACAGTTGCCCAGGCAACCTTAACTCTGCCCTCTTTTGTATTGAATGAGACAGGAATCCTATTGAAATAATAGCTTGTGACTGAGTAATTAAAGCTCTATTACAGAGCACAGGGGAACAGAATTTAGGCTGTACAGAAATGTGGCATTTCTTCTTTATTTTTCAAACTAGCAATACTTTACAGCTTACGTAACTTTCTTTTAATAATTAAAAAATAATAATTCCCTCGATTCTCAATGGAGGTAGGCAAAAGCAATTTATGATGTATACCTCAGGCAACTAGCTCACTGTGTGCCACTGTCACCACCAGCAGCACTTTTAACCTTGACTATCCAGCACCGCTGCTTGGGCATCAAGTGTAAAACAAAACTGGAGGCCAGACCAAGCTTCCAGCTGCCTGATGGGGATGAACCCCACTGGGCAGCCACAGCTGCCTGCCTGCAGAGCACTCTCCTTCCTGGGAAAACGGAAGGACTGCTCGGTCTAGATTAGCTCTCCTTGCCACGCAGTGGCTGCAAAAGCAGGGATGAAAGGAGGCAGTTAGTGGTGCAGAGTACAAGCATAGCTTACCTTTTTCCCTTACTCTATCATCTACTGCTTCAAGTACTCTGGTAGCTGACAAATCTTGGCTGCTTTGACAGCCACATGCACTCAGATGAAGGCCACATTTAATTCTTTTAGTTATTTTATATGTTACTGTTGTTTTCTGTCACTTGCACATTTATATGTTATTGGACTCAGTGATTATTTTGGGTGATGAAAAAAAAATTACAGAAAACAATGGAAAAGAAGAAATTAGTGATTTTTACCAGTTAATTTAGCAAGACAACTGGCATTAACAGGATGAAAACAAAAGCAAAAGAGAATCCCCCTTTAGAGCAAAAATGTTCCACCTGCCAAATACCAAAAGTCTCTTCTGATCTTTGGGAAACACAGAGCATTTCTTCCCAAAGGAAATTATTAGGATAAATTTCTAGAGGATGAATGACTGCTTCAGGTAGAGAAAGGCCTCCCACGAACAAACAGGCCAACACTAACATAAATCATGAAAGCCAAAATGAGGCTTTCCTTCACTGACTTCTCTCTCCAGCTGAGTGATATTGATGCTAAAACCATACGGTTTTAGATGGAGCAAATCCCAGTGCTACTGCTTTGGTCTGAAAATGTCTTGAGGGCTCTAACGATTCATCCTGTATTGGGTCAACTGTACAGGTTTCACCTTATAATACAACACATAATACTTTTTACTGACTTCTTTGTCAGATCACAGTCAGAGTAATTCGACATGCTTGTGGTTACAGACCTAAACCAGGTCTGAAGGAACAGGCTCTGCTTCGCATACTTCCTTGGGTGATCTCAGTCAAGTCTCTTCATTACTCTGAATTTCACTCCCTGATTGCACAATGAGATTTGACAGTTGTATGTTTTTTAAGGGCATCCCTGTGTTTATACACCTTGAACGGTTAGACTGAACTATCCAGTGCAGGGATTCTCTTCTGCCACCTGTATTGCAGTTTATGATGTGGTGCACAATCTTGGCTAAGACTGCTAGATGACATTGAAAAATAATGGAATGTTTTTGAAGAGACATCCTGCCCAAGGAAACCACACACTCTGAGCTCAGGAAAAGCAGCCAAAGATGTGTAACATGGTGAAGCTCTTTCTTACTTCAAGGCTGCACCCCTTCAGGCTTAACATGAATGCGTTAGAGCACTCTATCAAGATGCATCATGGCATCTGGGAAAAAAACATGTCTTGCCCTGTAAATAAGGCTTAAATAGAAGCTATGCTGCCCATAGGAGATGGGCATAGGCAGGAAAGAAGGAATCTGCACATCCTCAGAGAATTTCACAAAGTCTGCTGCTGCCACTGGTGCTTTCCTCTGAATTTGGACACTAGACCCACTGCAAGGTTTTGCCTCTGAAGGACCCTTCTGGTGGATATGGGATATCTCCCTCTGGGATCATCTCTACCACCGAAACAAAGCACTGCTGTGTAGAAACGCTGGTGAAGAAAATAGCAGGCTTTTACGCTTATGCTTTTTGTTCTTTCTTCCATTCACTTTGTTTGCAGGACACATGATAGGAAGCAAGAAGAAACAACAAATGTATTACAGGAATTGCTGATCTACATATAACAACAGGAAAAGACAAGGTTGCACCCCCAAAGAGCCTCTTCTTTTCTTTAATATCCATTACTTAAACTGCAAGACCATATTTTGGCATTTTGACATATGCCCTAATTCAGCTGCAGCTTGGACTAAAATAAATTACAGAGAGCATCCAGATGAATGGGAGTCTTAGTTCAGACCCTACCCCATTAGTATATACTAACCTGGTCTGTGGGTGTGTAGTCATCCATGCTGACGCTGTCAATTCTTTCTAAAAAGCTAGAAGAAAAATAAATATGCACTTAGATATGTAAAATACTGTCTAGTAGAAGACTTTTCACTACCTTTTCTAGTTTAGACTCCCACTTCAAAGTAAAACACAGCTTGAATGGTAAAGTTATGAGCCTGATTATTTCCTTTTATTGCTTTAGATTACATTTTGTAAGCATATGTAAATAAACATTTTACCCAGACTGTTTCAATACAGCACTTTTACACTTACTGTTAATGCAGTACCTGCAAGTGGTCCAAAATGTAGTTAAAATGTTATAATTTTGTGAGGTGCATTAAAAAATACTATGGGTAGCTGTATGTCAAGACATCAAATGGTTGTTAAGTGTAAAGATTTTGGGGTTTAAAATAGAAAATGTCGTGAAGGGTGCCTTTATTTAGCATAATGCCAATCAAGTATAATGTTATGTTAATTATGGTCTCGGTAACATCAGTAGTTTGGACTGACATGCTGCCCTCCAACACTGCAACCAATGCACAAATGAAGAGCGAAACTGATAGGAAGTGGATATTAATGAGTTTCATCCTTTATGTCAGAAAACCTCAGTGAGATGCATAAAGTGGAAGAAAAACTTACAACTGAATGGAAGGGCAAGAGAAAAGAGAACCAGAAAGAAAAGCAGGATCTACAGTTGGTAGTTATGTAAAAGATTTCTTTCCAAGATTTAATTCTTTCCTAATACATGTTAGAAGGGCAGCATTTAAGGACATAAAATGTGATTTTATGTTTCTTGCTAAAACAGGCAGATTCTCCTCTCTCATTTCAACCCATTTCTTAGATCTCATGTGAGCCCAAGCTGGCTCATTTTCGCCCAGACTTAGACTTCCCATGTATCACTTAGAAGTTTTCTTGGATTTCTGCATTGTTATTTGGTATTTGGCAGTGAATATCCCACCAGCTGACGCATCCCACTACAATAGTATCTAGATTTCTTAATCAAAAGGCAAGTTTTCCTCAATTTTACTTGAGTGTGCATGTGGAAAACATGTCCCACTTAATTGTGGTGGGAAAAAACAAAAAAACCCCAGCGAACTGTTGACTTAAAATGTGACTCACTATTAACACAGGGGTCACGCACACTGACCAGTTGAAAAAAATCCTCCCCTAAAAGCCTGTTTGCAATTCTCATAGCACTTTCCCATGGATACAAACTGAAAGGAAAAGAAAATACGCTGCATATATATTTACTTGTATTATTTTTCCTTCTTGAACCTCCATTGTTATAGCAGGGAAACAAAATGCAGCATCTACAGTTAGAATATCCACCTTTTCTCTCTGGATGATCAAGGTATGATGGCTAAAGATAGTGCTTTTAAAAAGAAAAATCACTGTTTAATGCAACACAATGGGTGCCTCGAAATAAAACTATATGGAAGAAACTATAAAGAAGAAGTTGTTTGTTTTTTTTTTCCCCCACAAAATCTCCTCCCCTGCTAAAAGCCTCATAAACTTAATACAAGAATATAAAAGTACATCTTTATAGTCATCTGCAGTCAGCATGGGAAAGCAGTTGTATTCAGACTGAACCTTTTGGTCAGATGATTTTCACCAGAAGACTGATCAAGCACAGTTTAACTTCAGTTCATCCCACAGTTAATGCAGACACCAGAGCAGAGTGATGCGTTTTTAACCGGCCGTCTACCATTAACAGAACTCTCATCTCATGCTTGCAGCACAGGACATGGAAAAAGAAGGCAAAAAAACCCAAAGCAAAAATGCCTACAAGCCCAAGCTTCCTCAACACAGAGTAATTTTCCTTTAGCATGTCTGCATTTCTAAGTCCATTTTAAAGAATGGACTATGGCTGACACAGAAAAGGATCTATCTATGAGTGTTGACTGAAGTGAGTATGCACAAGTACAACTCCAACACAGACCTCACAAGACAGCATGAATCCATATTTTTCTTGCCGAAGCATTCCTTCTGAAGTTGAGGTACAAATCATAGACAATACATCTTGACTCGAAAATACCAAGACCATGTTGGCAGAATTTATCCAAAATGATTGAACGTGGCATTTAGTGCTAACTCACACCTCTGCAAAAAATACTTTGGGAAGGTTATATTGGTTGTTAGTGCTTGCATGTTCCAAACAGGCAAATTACAGTAAGGAACAGAGGAGTGAGGAGTAATACAGAGTTACACTACAAACAACCCATGGCACGTTTGGGATAAATCTCCTAATCAGATGTCCTACCTGTCAGCTAAGGTCGTCTTCCACTTAGAAATCATCAACTTCTTCACACTAAAAGGACCAGTTTCAAATACCTTAAACTGCCACACTGCAGCTAAGAGAGAGCCAGCTCTGACAAATATCATGTGCTTAAAAAATGTCAAACAGCTGTAGTGTTTTATACTTGTAAGGTTGCTCTCCATGTGTAATCCACTTTAAAATAAATGCAATGACTTACAAGGTTTTACCTGCTTTATCGACCTGGAATGATATCACGAGCATCCAATAACTCATCAGGCAGCTACTATTAGGATTTGGATAAGTTTTGTAGCTTTACAGAAAATTAACCTTTTCTGTGTGTGAGGGACAGGCTTCCTTAGATTTGTTTTGCAACCACATTAAGCATGCAGTGAGATTTCTAAGACACCAAAACAAAGACAGCTAAACTCTTATCTTTTCAAAAGAAAATCAGTTCTTGAATATCCTTCATATGAACTCCTTACTTTGCTAATTAGCCCAGCATCAAAAAGCAGTTCTGACAGGCAAATGTACTTAGTAGGTACAAGTAATGGATTCCAGATGAGATAAGGAGTCAGTACTGCCTCATTTGTAAATACACTAACTTCATTCTCTTTACTGTATTAAAATGGGAAAACTGGAATCACTGTTCTGAATTGCTTTCCAAAGAATGTTAACTTATACTAATCCTAAATGTTTTGAATAATTATGTCCTGGCAAAATACAGATTCTTTTATACATATATATGTATATTTACAGATCAACGAATTTTGAATTTACATGACTAAAATTTCAATTCAAAGAGCTTAAAGTACAAAGATATCTCCCAACTGTGGCAATGCTCATGTGTCCACTCAAAGAATCAGTGTGAAGAAAACACAATAGCAAAAGAATGAATAAAAATGGACACCAAGAATCAATTATTGTCTCCTTTTAGATCCTGCTTTTTCAGCTCAGGGATATAATTATTTTCACAGAATTATGCCTTTTTATGATACTGACAGGTCTTCTATTTATGCAGCTTCTATAAAAACCCATACTCAGGATTTAAATTCTGCAGTGACTGTTTTGCATGCATGTGCAATGAACTTCAAACTCATGCATTCAACTCAGTGGTGAATAAAACCATAACATGTTAGACAATATTTATATATCGACTTCGCAATTGTGGTTTTACTTATAAAGGATTCAGTCTGATAATTAGTGTAACAGTTAGGTTCTTCTTAATTTTACAGTATAGCATTTTACATTTCCTTACATGGAAAACAGAAACTACTATTTAAGAAAGATGAATAAATTAGGCAAGGTATTGGAAGGAAGGTTTGGCACTGCTCTGTTTGGAAATGCAGTGGCTTGGTTTGCCAACAAATTAAAGCAAAGTAAAATGGACCAATAAAGTTAAAAAAAATCATGAGCTACTGACATTATTATATCTATTATTAAGCTGATCTGTAGTTTTATAAATATCTTCAGTGAGTTTCCTAGGAAACTCAGCTGACACTTAGTTTGACAAGCAATCTCTAAATTTTATATTATGCAACCTGTGAACACAAAAGTACAGGTTTTAGATGTGCCTGCAAGTGCATGTGGGAACTATCAATAAGTATTATTCTCTTTAAAAACCACAGCAATTTGAGCAGCAGTAGCAGCTATATAAGAATTTCTGAAAAAAAAAAATCATAAATGTACAAATAAAGAGGAGGTAATCGTACATGAAAATCCCTTTCTCACTGAATAAATCACTACACAGCTCTGTATAGATATTCTGACCCCACAAACGAAATGACAATTAAAAGAAAAATCGTGTCTTGAGAATAATATGATAAGACAGAAACCTCATGCTATATTTGTAAGTCTCTTTTGACATCCAAAGAATTGGAAAGATGATGTGCTAAACCACAGATCAATGCAACAAACTAGGTATTTTAATAAACCTTGGTCTACTTCAATAATTTTTTAATGCTCTCACTCTCAATATTTCAACAGCCTTGTATCAAAAAGTTGCTCTGGAAAACAAGAATCAAAGTGTGTCAAAATGCTTGTCTCTTAAAGGAAAAAGGCAACATGGCAAATCTTTAAGGTTTTAAGGTCTCAGAGTGAAGAATTTAAAAATCATCTTCAAGTATGTTGTTGGGGTCTGCAAACCTCTACAATTTGGATGGACCTTTAAGAGCTCTGCATACTCCTCAGCCAGGCTCAAAAAACTACATAGATGTATGAAACCATTCAGGACTAGGACTTCCAATTCCACTCTCATTGGATTGCAGGAAGTCACAGGTGAGGCAGACATTTCACATGGAAAACACCTCCCCCAAATCTCCAGGGAGCTGAAATGGAAAAAAAACCCCTATTTTTAAAAAAAATATAATTTCTGCTGCAGTTCTCAACGAAAACACCAATATTAAAACATTTCCCCCCCATTTTTTTCCATAATATATATATAATTTAAAAAAAACCAGCTAAGGAATTATAATGCCATTAAGTCTTCCTGCAACATTTGAAATAGGAAACGAGAGATATGTGGTTTTGACACTACCTTAAGTTCCAAGACTGGCTTCAAGCAAACTCACACTATTCTGATGTATTTCTTGGTAACTGAGAAAGACATAACAAAAAAAGCCCCTAGTAATATTCTAACCCCTAAAGTCATTTGCTGAAAATATCAGCAGAAATCCCTCAGAAGACTTGGCAAAATTCAGCAGCTAAGGATTTTCCTGCCAATTTAAATCATTACTATATTTTAAATACAGCTTCCATGTGACAGGAGTACTCCTGTTCTCTCCCTGCACACCACTGTGGAGTTGCTCCACACCAGGAGCCAGCATGGGTGGGAGGGCATAGCAAGTCAGAATGAAAATGGAGAGCCAGGCCTGTTTTGGATCCGCTCTGGCTCACGGATGCTGCGCCACAGTTTTGAAGAGCCAGTTGTCGCATAGGCTGCTACGGAAGAAAACACCCACAACAAGCACACGAACACTACTAATGATGCTTCTGGAACCGGGCGCCGCCTCCAGAAGCGCTGGGAACGCACGGATGCTCTAGTCACACGGGCGGTGACACGGGCGGTGACACGGGCGGTGACACGGGCGGTGACACGGGCGGGAGCGGACGGGGATGGCCGGGAGGGGGAGCTCTCTGCCCGGCACGGCTCCCGCTCCCACTCCCCGCTCCCTTTCCCTCTTTCTCTCCCCGCTGCCACTCCCGCTCCCTCTCCCCGCTCCCGCTCTTGCTCCAACACCCGTGAAACCAGAATTTAACAAAGACCTCCTGAATTGCCCTTGCTTATCCTTTTCTCTTTTTTCCCCAGTTTTCACTCCCGTACTTCCCCACGGCTTGCCAGCCTCCCAGCAGACCTCATGCTGTGCTGCCCAGAACTCGCAAAGGGCTGCGTGGGGATGACCAAAAAAACCCTGTGGGATTTATCCACAGAAACGCGCCACTCCCCATCCACATCTCACAGTTCGCCAGCAAGGGGAGCCTGTTGTGTCAGGAGATGAAAAGGTTAAACAGGAGACCAAGAGGGGAGAGCAAAGTACAGTCACGCCTGAAACCCGCCGGCTCATTACGGCTCCGGCGAGGGTGGACACGGTAGGACGTGGCACCCTGGGCTGTACAACCTTTGGCAAAGCCATGCTTCCCCACAGCAGCACCAGCCACTGAGCTTGCTTCAGAGGGAGAGGGGCAGCAGAACTGGGAAGAGTCTTGGGCCTCGGATGGAGATCTCTCCTAGCCACTCATGCAATGGCACTTTGCTGTCCCAGTGTCTGTACCACCTGCAGCGGGCATAAGCATCTCGACAGGGAGGCTTATAACCCATCTTGTTTCTCGCCCCTTGCCATGGCTGCTGCCAGCTGTGGCCCCAGCCACCGCTAAGTCACCAACAGTGCAGCCATCATGACATGCTTTACTGGTACCAGCACAAAAATGCTCCCCACTAATCACACGAAGCAGGAAACCCTAGTTTAAACCCTATTTACATATGACAACTTTGGCCAAGACATTAAAAGCAAAGACATGTGATGATGGTTGCAACCAAGGGCTCACATACCATCCATCAGGCTACCCTCTCCCGCAAGGAGCCAGACTGCTGGCGGCAATCAGGAGTACATTTGGCAAGGACAAAGAAAGACGGCTAAAATATGTAGTTTTGTTGGTCTATGGGTTTGGTTAAGGGAGTTTCCTAGCAGACATCCATTTTAACCTCACTTTCTCCACCACTAAGTACGTATGCAGTATGTGCTAAAGAACATCTCTAAACTTCACAGGCCTTGGCATCTGTCCAGCTATTAGCTTAAACATGCACAAAAAGTTCAACTGCATTAAGCGTTTCAGATACATGAGTAAATACCCACTTTCTGTTTAATAATAACAATCTCATTTTAAATTGAAAATACACAAACTAAACTAAAAAATGAATAAACAGTATGACTCCCATAACTGCTTGGCCCCCCTGGTTCCCTAAATTTGCTAAGAAGCAGTGTGAATTTTGGGAAATGCATTTCTTCCTTCTAAATTTAGCAAACTAACCACTTTTTGGCTTAGCAGATGTTTTTGCTTTCCGAGTGAGAGGCCTATGGGGATCATCATTAACCCTCTTCTTAACATAAACACTGACTAAGACTTAAATCTGGAAAACTGTCATTCACACAGAAAGGTTAACAGGCTCCAACAGAAATGAGACTCATCATCTGCAACTTCTGCCACATGGGATCTCAGAGAAGAGGGAAGACAGGTGAAGAGAGAAAGAAGAAAGGTAATTTATTTACTTATTTTAAAAGGGACACTATTTTTCTATTGCATGTGATCAGATGTTTTATTCCCAGGGGTCCAAGTGGTGGAACTGCTGTAAAACAGACTAAGAATGAAGAACTGATAAAATCTGAGACTTAGACTGGCACATGTAGAGCCTCCTTCTGACCACGTTTACGCCAGCTTGAATTCACCAAACTCAATATGCTTTCTTCTTTCTTGTTAGAGGACAGTCCTAGGCAGACAACTGTTATATACACATATGCATGGGCTGTTTGTAGAGACACAGGTTTGAGTTCTGCCATGTAAAGTCTACACAGAGCACATTCTGCAATTACAAGTTCAGTTTTGAACAGAGGACCAAAAGATAATAACCTGAAAACAGAAAGCTCATATTGCAGTACCCAGAGACATCTGGATCCTGACTGCTTTGTGAGCTGATGTATGGCAAATCAGGATATCTTTATCCACTGTCTGAATGAAACAACTGTTGAACATCTTGTTGAACATCTTCCAGCAATTACACAAACTGGTGCTGGAAGGGAAGCTGAGAATACCTGAAACATCCCATGAGACACATGGGCAGAATGCAGCTGTCCCATCAGGACCTGGAGAATGTGCCTTTACATAGAATGATAGATCAAAACCTTGTTTTCACATCCCACTAACTAAAATGCATAGAAGACCTCACCTCTATGTCTTCTGGTGAATTCTTCAAAAATAACCTGGACTTTCATGTACAGGAAAGCCAAACTGTGGGAAAAAGTCTTGATAATACTCAAAGCTCTAAAATGCATCAGGTTTACAAGCATCATCTATATACCACGAGGTTGCCAAGGGATGTCAAAAGTTAACAAAATGTATTTTTACTGGATGTTGGAAACAGAGCTTCCTCTGATACTGAAAAGTTTATCTTGCTGTCATAATGAAAAAATTATTTCAGTGCAACTTACACATTCTGGCTGATGGTTTTGTTTACAGGAATGGTTGCACTTAGATAATCTCTTAAGTATACACAGATCCACTAAGTGCTGTGAGCCCTGAAGAATGCCAAATCCAGGTTAGAAACCGCACTGGTTGTTGGAAATTAAAGATCACTTAATGTGGTGGAAGTGGTTTGGAATAATAAATCTGTTATGGTGATTGCCAGAAAGGAAAAACCAGTTTGACTGGAGTTTTCTACAGGAGGCTGATAAAAGAGAAGGCAGAAAATCGCCAAACAGGAGAGGTAAAGGTAACAAAACACAGACTGAAAAGGAAGTCACGAGAAGTTTGTGTTTACCTGTGGCGCCAGTCCAAGCTCAGTGCAAGAGAACTTGCTGCCAAGAGTTCTCATGTCTAAAAGTCAAACCAAATGATTCAAACAGAAGGATGCTAATACCCTCTAGAAAACTCGGATGAAGAAAAGCTAATTCTTAAGGGTGGTGAACACACCTTGCCAGGAAAAACACACATGCATATTTATTACTGTTTTCAGATCTGTGCATTTCTGGTGACATGCAAATGAAACAACAGTGCATTAAAATTCCGAGGGAAATGGGAGTGCATCTGTTTGCTTTCACCTATCATGTGTTTATGAGGCATTGACATGACCCAGAGAACTGACATGGCTGGAGTCAAATAGGACAACTGGCACTGGTTCCAAAGATTAACATTTGGATCACAGGACCAGCTCTCATGAGAATGTCTTGAAGTTCCTATAGATAACTACCATTTGAAAAATATGAGGGTTTCTAAAACCCATCCTACCAGGGAAGAAGCTTTCTAGGACTGCATGTAAAACCTATGCCAAGAGTGCAAACTAAGAAAAACGAAACATTTTTCTATGGAAAATTCAGGAAGGTGACCAGCTTACTGCACAGTGGGAAAGAAGAAACTGTTAATGCTGACCTTGCAGGAGACTTGGTACAATTTATTTTTCCTTACTGCCGTTTATGAAATGTGGTGGCAGATCATTTCTCTTCTGCACTCCTTAATGCTTGTCCCAGCCAAAACACTGCACCTCTACCTTGTGTGAAGGACAAGCTACACAAAAGGTGAGGGTCATGCTGGACACAAACTCTACGAGCAACCCTTTGATGTGCAGGGCTGCTGTGTGGTTCTCCAGCATATTCTCAGAGTTATGGGAATAGCGTAATACCGTGTCAATGTTCAAGGTAAGAACAGGGCAACGGGGCAAAAATTAATGGCTCAGGAGCTAAAGGACAGAAGGATGATGAGGACTGATATCCTTCCAGCAGTTCCAGAGCATTTAACTCCCAAAAACCCAATAGGACTGCTTCACTCAGTCAGAGGCAGACCTATTGCCTTCCCTTTAGCACAGCGAAGAGACACGGTAACTGTTCACCTTCAATGGGAAGGACTCAAAAACTTGCTCTTCCCAAATTTGGTCATGCCATGCACTAGAATTTATTTGGGCTTCCTTAATTGCAGTCTAGAGCAGATGGGTTAACCTTCTTATTCCCATGCACAACATACTTTGGAACTGTTAATGAAAAACAGGATCAGGTAAATGTATATGATCATCTGCCATAGAAATTAGCAGGTGAAAGTAAGAACATCAAGCAGAGGTCTAGAAGTGCAGCCACAAATGCTAGACATAACCATTACAGTCGTAAGAAAATTCCTGTATCTTTACAAATGCTGCTGCTGAGATGTTTTCATTATATCACCATTATCCTGCCCATTTTAGAACAGGATATATTTAACCACTGAATGTATTCAAGCAATTGGTCACACCACCTACGGCTTGGCTGAATGATTACCTCGGGTAGCTGGAGGAAGGCACGGAGCTGAAGCCAGAAGATGAATTGTTACTACAAAAATGGAAGGAGAGGGATGCAGTGATCATGTCTAACTTGCTAATTATTGGCCTAATTCCATTTAACAGCAATAAGATATCTAAAGGAAACAAGGGTTACAAAACTTTGTGTTAAAAACTGACCCTACAACCCTGCTACCTGTACATTTGACAGTGTCACATTAACATTGCTCACTATTAATACAGCATTTTGTGAAAAGCATTCTTAACACTGCACTTCTGTGTACGTTTCCTTACATTCCCATCACCTTTCCTTGACTTTTTCAGTGTACAGCACATTTGTACTACTAAAACAACAAAACAATGAGTTGGGTTTGAGGAATGAGGAAAATAATTATGTAACAACCTGATTATATCCTGCTTCAAATTACTTTAAAGATTAGGTTATACTTCTGTTCTTTATCTCTCTGCCCTGTACCCAACAGGTAGGTGGTTGTCATTTCAGGTGTCTGGCTTACAAAAGTCTGGCGCAAGGGGGCCTTGGTTTGTGGCTAACAGAGGATTTGGCAGCACGGGCAATCCTTGCTGCTCCCCATGTAGAGTCCATGCTGAGATGCTGTCTTCCAGTGCCAGCACACTACCTAGGGCCCGAGGCAGGGGAGCTGGGGAAGAAGGGGGATGAGCAGCACCAGACATGCTGTGCTAGTGCTGCAATACAGCAGCAGTGGCCAAGCCAGCCTGCGGACCTGTGTGGAGCCACCTAGGAGCCCAGCAGCTGCCAGGATTGTGGCCACCATCACTACCCCTAAGGGAATAATGGCGTTACTGAGAACAACTTCAGCCTTTACAGATGAAAAGCCACCCTGCCACTTCCTAGGAGCTACCGCTTTTGTACCATGTTCACATCTGTGAGGAAGGGCACAAACTTGATAAAAGCTAATTTTATAAAAAAATCCCACCGAGGCCAATTTTAAATCCTGGACAACTTTTAAAACTCCTAACAACAGGCACCAAGAAGGAAGTTGAACTTCCCAATTTGCCTTCTCCACCCATACAGTTAGTGGAAAAAACGTGGAAGATTTATGCAATAGCAGCTGGAGAAGGCTGAAAAGGAATATACAAATAAGGCATAAATGTCAGAAACCCAAAGCCACTTGTCAGTTCAGATCTCAAAATCTTGTTTTTTCTCTCTTATTTTCTTTTAAAGAGATGATTAAAAATACCATTCTCAGCTTTCATGTAACCTGTGGAAATGAAAACCAAGAATCATTTGTTCTCTAAATATGGAACTGTCACTTTGTGTGTTTATGCAATGATTTATAGCTGGCAATATATAGGCAGGTCATCCTGCGGTCAGACTGTGAGGGGAGTTGCAAGTTTTGTATTTTCAGGGAGAAAAGTGAATGTGTTTTTATCCTTTTGCTTTTTCTTTCTCACTTCAAATATGAGCACTCCTAGAACAACAAGATCCTTAGCAGGTTATCTTTTCTGCATCAAACTGTGTGTATGACACTGTGGCTCAGATGCTGGGATATGCTCTGAGAAGTAGCATGCTCAGCACCCGTCCTGAGCGTGAGAATGACTTTTGTGGTGGTCTCTAAGGATCTGACCTTCTTCCACAGAAAGTCCAAATTAAACCAAATTCTAATATGAAAGTTCTTCATGCTATTGCTTGGTATAGGGAGTGCCCTGAGAAGGTAGAGCCGGAAGGATCCAAAGTATGGTGTGAAGAAGAATAAGGACCTATCACTTTAACCTCTGGGATCTTGGCTCTTTAATGAGATGAAACTCTCAGTCACACAGAGTTGGACATTCTTTAAACAATAAATCTGGGAACCTTCACTAAGTGGAACCAGACCTAAACTGCAAAGTTACAGACAAAGCCTCAACCCTGTACAAAGGAGTATCCTATAGAATTATGGTCTTTGCCCAGTACCTAAAGCCTGGATTTTTAAATTAACGGTATATTAGAGAGTGAAGATTAATTGGGGACTAGACATTTTTTTAAAATCATCACAGAAAGAGAATGAAGCCATGAAGTTTTGTTGTTGTTTGGTTTTTCTACTTCCAATTAAATGGGATTTCTGATCCCAAATACCAGAGCACAGGTATGGCAGCCAAATCTGTAAGCATTTATTTTAATCAAATAAACACACAGATAACTGCTAATCTTATAATCCCTTCAAATTGTTAGTAACCTCCTTAATTAGATTACACCTAATCCAGTCCTAACACCAGTAATGTACATACTGATCTCTTGTCCTTAACAAATGTCTGTATTGCAACAGGGTATCATAAATCAATGCAACCAAAATTTACACTTCCTTCAGAAAAATAATTGCTTTGCAGGGCATTACTTTGCTTTGGGGAGCATTGACAAAAATTTAAGGTACATCCAAAAGGTTCAGGTTTAGAATGTAACTGTGATGATACTTTGAAAGCAAAATCCATTCCTTAACTCAGCAGATGCTGATACTTTACCCATTTTACAAGATGCTCTTTTGAGAAGGTCTCAGTGCTACTCACATTCAAAAAGTGAAAAAAAATAATACTCTCACTTAAAGGAACCATTTTTGACTATGGTTTTTACATGTCAGTATTTTTTAAGGTTTTTCTAATAGCTTGAAAACCCTGCAACAAATGGAAAACAAATCGAGAAGTGTAAGCAATAAAGAACCATATGTCTTTAAGACGTATATCTTCATTTACTGGTTACATGTCAGATCTGGGGCTGCTCTGACCTAAATTCAGCTTGAGCACTGCAACGCACTTCTGAGCAGACTTGGTGTCAAAACATTATGTAGACAAAAGCCAAATCACAGAAGTGAGAAAATAGGGATGCTTCCAACTGGTTTTTATGTCTTTTGCTTGTGTTTCTTCCCACCTCAGCACTGAAAAGTTGTATTACAGGCTCCACCACAATACTGTGTGGATGTTCCTGGGCTGCCTCTGTCCCTCTAGACAATACATGGCCATTATGTAGACTCACAGCCCATGCCAGTAGGAAAGAAATGATGACCAGAATTAATCTGAAGCATACTAAAAGTGCACTGAAAAACTGCTGACTTTTTCTTCAAAACTGACACAATCTTCACAGTGAGTAGTTTTCTCACAGAAGCTACAGGTAAGAGGGCATTTCAATAACTATTGAACAAATGTAGAAAAAATAAACACAAACCAATGGCAAGATATTCTGAATACAAATTTGTAGACTTCTCTGCACTATTTTTTTTCTTTTGTCAGTGATGAAAGATTTCATATATATAGAGGGACTAAGAAGTTCAGTTCAAGAAAAGCTTTGCCTTGTAATTCAATGGGACAGCCGCTCACATGCTTAAAAGATCAGCAATCTGTGCAAAATTTTGGACGTCTGGAGCCTGAACAAAGGCTTTTTTCCCTTATAGCAAACGAACACCCGACTCTTTGCAGCCCAACTCAAAACACTGCATTACTAGTGTCCAACAACACGTGACATCACATTGCATGTCTCTGTACTTAGAAAGTACAGAGGTGGCTTTTTATTCTAGGGAATGATCGCTCCTATGTCATTCTCCACAAGTGTAATTATCTTGCTATTAAGAGTAACCTGTAATTTTTCTAAAATCCAGCAGTTTTATATACAGACTGCTAGCCCTCTTTCTTATCTTCCAAGTAGCATGCTTAACACAGGATATAAAAAATGTAATAAGACTGTACCTAGCAGTGGTTTTGCCTGCACATGACCTAAGAGAACTGTCAGTGTACAGCAGTACTGACAGGCTCCTCTGCAAGCTCCACCAAGCCACCAGGAACAAGATAGGCTCCATCTTTACCTCCTAGTGTGGCACGTTATCTTTTAAATACTTCTCCTCATTATAATGTGGATGATCCCATGAGGCTCAACCCACGTCACCTTCTAGGA
The DNA here is from genome assembly GCA_013396655.1 of Campylorhamphus procurvoides. Lineage (NCBI taxonomy): Eukaryota > Metazoa > Chordata > Aves > Passeriformes > Dendrocolaptidae > Campylorhamphus > Campylorhamphus procurvoides. The sequence goes on along the minus strand of WBMV01009028.1, from coordinate 440,650 downwards.
ACTGTCTGTCCTGTAAGTGCCACGGGCAGTACCATTTGGCACACCAACCCAGGGGCTGGTCTGTAAGCCCAGAGGGCCCCAGGCCACTCACTGCTTTTAAAAAACCCGCACATTCATTAGTCGAATAAACTGGGAAAACTACTACTACGTTTAGGCCATAATTTGCCATCATTAATGCCAACTTGTTTTTTGAGAAGAACAGCCAATAGAGGAAGTATTGTTAATTATGTATGCACAATTTGTTTTCCAATGTAATTGATTTTCTTCAGCAGCTCACTTTAAAATGTTTTCTTTCTGGCAAGAACTACAACATCATGTAGCACCCATGTCCTACTTAATTACGGGAGGAGTATTAAAAAAAGGATCAGAAAAGTAAATTAAGCTACAGGAACTCACTCCTTTACATTCCTACCCTACCTGTATTCTTTAAAAAAGTGTTTTTAAGATAAAATTTGTTTGCATTGAGAATCTGAATAACTATGGTCCTTATCTTTAAACATGACATAGGATAAAGGTGCCTGGAAGTAGGACACAGAACAGCACTGGTGACCCAGCTGCCCTTCTGTATTTACTGCTTCAAACCCAACTGCAATGATTAGCAATGGGAATCTGGTAATAAGCAGGCTGCAATTAAAATTTAGTATATATATCCCAGAGACATGGAAAGTCAAAGACGTGCCCATGTGTGACATTGAAAGTACAAATCAATACAGTGAGGGATATGAAGTAAAGTTTTACAATGGAGCCAGTACATTGTGGCATCATAATTTCTACTAAAATGGCTAAGATTGTTAAGATAAGGAATGGAATGAAAGATATAATGAGAAAAAAATGATTCAATATTAATAAATAATATTGCTAAACTACACCCAACTGAGAAAATTAACTATGACATGACATGACATGAAATATATATGTAGCATTTTGAAGGAAACAAAATGCATTTTACATAAAGCCACAACCAATAATTTTTAGGCAGTGTATATTCCCTGTAATTGTTAATAAAACCATTGAGATTAGCAACAAATATAAGCAAGATGTATTTCATTCCAACCATCCCCAGAATACACATTCAAGTGATCAGGACTGCCCCACAGTATGTTTGGAGTTGTATAGATATACGCTGATACACATCTATACTGGTGTTGAAGAGCTTCGTTCTGCTTCTTACATCATCTACTGAGCATCTGAAGGAACATCCCCGAATGCAGCAGGCCAAAGAAAATTGTGAAAGGAGCAATTTAGATAGAAATATATAAAAATTGAAGCCATGAAAGAAGGAAAGGTTTGCTTATTTATAGTACAAAAGAAATTCCATCTGGTTAGGCTGTGGGTTTTTTCTGGTAGAAATTAAACAGGAAATTAATTTCGTCCCTTTCTCCTCTTATAAAAAAAGACATTTTCACTTATGATGCCAAAAGCTTGATATTTGTAGATTTTTCTGCCATCAGTCATTAATCAGCCTCATATAGTTTATAGGTAGAATAATATTTCCTGACAGATACAGAAAACAGATTTAGAACCAAAGCCGAAAATTATATAAAGACAGATATATAGATACACATCTTAGCACCCTGGAGTACATTTCCAAAAATAAACTAGTCAAATAGTTATCTTCCTAAAAAAGCTGATTGCATAAGCATAATTACACTAAACACAAGTACCTGCTCTATCTCTCTGCATGTTATAAATAGTATAAAGTTACATTACACAGTCTTACTCTAAAATGCTATTGTTCTAAGTTATGCCTTCTCTCACAATCCTTTCAAGAAAGGCCCACAGCTCTCACTGCTAGCTCAAGTACTATTTTCTGTCATTGCTATAGAACTTGTTAGAATACATTATTTCCCCCTTCAACCCACACTCATTATCCAAACAATTCCAGCAATTAAGAAAGTAGCTTGTTCATATCTTATTCTCTATTAATGACCAGGATTCCTCTGCTTGCTTACAAAGTCCTAATTTTGTAACTCAACAACTTTTTGTCATCTTGGAAAAAGCAGGTGAGAGGTGTATATTTCAGGATGCAATTTATTCAAGTCATGGGGCAAGATCCTCTTCAGAGACCTTAAGCTGAGACTGCCGAAAAGGATATCCAGTTGGATCCAAAGATCCGAAAAAACCTCCTGCCAAGTACTAGCTGAGGCAAGCACTACCTGTGGGATGCACACTGAGGTGAGAATGCTGGGGGTTTTTCCCTCCTGTCTTGCTTTGTAACATAAAATCCCATTCACTGAATTTGTGCAAACAAGACCGAATCTCAGCTTAGCAACGAGTAGAAAATGAGTATAAAAAGCACTTCTGAGAGGCAGGAGATGCACTGGCAGTGCCAAGCATTGCCAAGCATTGCCATGTAGCACTGTGTAACAGTGCCAACACACCACTCAGACAATCACCACTGTAAGTAACACAAAATGTTATTCTTCATTAAGTGATTAAATCCATCAGAGATAGGCAGCTCCCTGATATAAACTCCAATTTCAATTCATCATTTAAGGGTTAAAACGAGAGGGCAAACCTAACTCCAAGGAGGAAGCCCTTTGTCAGCAGGAGCAGGTTTGCTGTATGACACAAGCATGACAACATTGTGGGAGGGGACCCTTTGCATAATGTTTTGCTGACGGCACGGGCTTTGCTTGGAAAGAAGGTACAGATGAGCTGTAGTTTGTACTGGTGATGACAATCCAGATAACATCACCTTCTTGGCTCCATTTCTGCATGTTGCATGCACAGTATGCAATTCTTCCTATATGGGGCATGTAACGATGAATATAACAATTAAAAGCAAACCAGCTGATTTTATTTAAAGTTACTGAAATAACTACATAATTCTGAGAAAATGCAAAGTAGACTCAAACAAACAAATGACAATCCACAACAGCAGAAAAAACTTACATGCTCCACTCCATTATTTTACACAAAATAAGGATATTTCTGCTTCCTGTTGGGTATTTGAAACAAAGTTTATTTGATGTTTAATCCCATAGAGGCAGACTTTTTTTTTTGCTTTGCATGTAGCTTAAGAAATAGGTGTGTACCTATGTTTCAGATTCTGAAGGAATTAAGTAATTTATTAGAGTGATCAGGCATTGGATTAGGTTGCCCAGGGAAGTGATGGCGTCACAATCTCTGGAGGTGTTTAAGAGATACCTGAATCTGGTGCTGGGTGATGTGATTTAATGGTTACAGTGGCAGTGCTTGTATGGTTGGACTTGATGATCTTAAAGGTCTGTTCCAACCTTGATGATTCTAAGTAAACATGCAGCCATGTGCTTATCCGACTCCCAGTGAAATTAACGCAGGAACCTGACCTTCTCCAGTGAATGAAGTCAAGCACACTTTGCAATTTAACTCTGAAGCTCAGCAAGGTGTGTGGAGGCTGCTAAATATATCACATTTGCAGAACAAGTAAGAGGGGGTTTCCAAATGTATTGGAAAGAACAATACAAGAAACACAAGATTATTAAAATTCAGTATCATTATTTTGAATTATGAGAGTTGAAAATAATGGTGCAAAATGTATCAGGCTGCTAGAAATGAAGAAAGAAAATGAGATAAACAAGGAAGTTGAAATGCTGAACTAGAACACACGAAACTTGCATTACCAAAAAGAAAAAAGACATCCACAGGATAGGTGCAAACCTATGTGTATGAGAAAAATCTTATCTCAGACATTATCTTCACGGTCCACAGGCATACAGAGAATTACCACAGACATCTACTGAAATTTAAATTAGCCAGCTCAATTACGGATAGCAGTGTTTCTGCTATGTCAAGGCTTTAGCACTTGAGCCTTGTATTTCAGAAACCTGGCTGTATTTAAGCTTCTTTTCTTCTGCACAGGTGCCCAGACTGGTTAGGTTAATGGCAGGCTGGGTGTGTCCAGACAGGCTGCAATTGCACCTGCACTCTGTGTGTAAAAGACTCAAAGAGCCTGAAAAGGAGCTGGCAAGAGAAAAAATCCAGAAAAAAATCTTCTGAAATACATAAAACAGTGGAAAGTTAAGTCTCATGTATAGCAGCTTCTTTACCAGAGACTGTGGAACAAGAAAATTATAGCTACTACAAGCTGTTTACAAATATTATGTCCTTGCAAAGGTTTTGCAACCATATATAACAACGCAAGCTTTGATCTAGTTGTATTTAATTTACTACATAATTAAAACAGTTCTACACGCCAAAGTTAATTTAAGCACTCGTATGTTAACCCAGCATAATTTAAAAAAAAATCTTCCTTTACAATTATATTGCCGTATGTGTATATGATAGCTTTTAATAGATTTTTTACTTGCATACGTCATAACTGACCCACTGAAAGATTGTATGCTAGTAAAGTAGCATCTGTTCTAAGTTCCCCTGTAGCTAGCAGATTCACAGCAACTATTACTCTAACTTGCAATTTTTTTTTTGCATCACTTAGAGCTCAATGCAATTACTTTTTAAGTGTGCCATCTCTGCTCTACACTTCATTCAGTAAAATCTGTATTATAGATGTTTTAGGGGTGAGCTGAGCTGTAGAAGCTATAATTTGTGAGCTGGATGTGACGTACAGCTTGGCTTCATGATGCCTTGCAGGCATACCAATTTATTTATTTTGCTTATTACTGATAACAGTGAGGTGTGTGTTTGACGGGCTGACATGACATCCAGCAAGCAGGAGATTCTCCACCCTTGTTGCCTGCCTTGGTTTCCTCCCAGGGCTGGGACAGGAAATGCGGTGGTTGCAATACACGCAACTCCCAGCCCTCCATAAGCAGTGTCAGCACTGCAAAGGCTACTTAGTTTGGCCACAAACACGTAAGTGATTACTAACTTCTGTTTAAGTGTGGAAGATTTGCTGGGACTAAGCAGCAAGTTATTTATAACAGAAAGCAGAACGTTGTTTGCTAGCATCGGTGAAATCACAATTAGCTCCTAATATCCAAATTCTGATTTTTTGACACCTAAAAACACTATGAAAATTGAAAATGAAGAAAAATTACTTTCCTGTGATTTATAGTTATATCAAATCAAAGCATTTTCAGTTTATTTATATTTTGAAGCTACAGTGGTAGAAGCCATTCTAGCAAAACCAGACATGAGAATGTGTTGGGGTTTGCATTTTGAAGGGGAAGAGATGGGTACTGGAGTAAGGAGGCAGTGTATCTGTGCAAGGGAACTGTGACAAGAAGCAGGTTCAGTGGTTTATTCAGAGATATGCATGGCCATATCTCCTTGTTGTATCTTACAATAAGGCAGCATGACACTTGGATTCTCAACTCATGCAGCAACTGTGGATTTTGACTTCAGCTGGATGCTCCCCTGGTATGGCTACAGGCATTTGAAAACATTTATTTATCACCAACACAAAAGTGATTGCTTTTTTGTTTCTATATAAAGTGGTAATTTTTATAAATTTTTATAAATCATATAAAATATTTTTCCTATCTTTAAGTGAAGAGAATGTTGAACACACAGATTCTAGCAAAAAAAAAATCAAACTAATTTCCTTAAAAAAACCCAAACAAACCAGCTAATGTGCATGCAACATTCTTTAACAATTTACTGTTTCTACTCCTTGTTTCTTAGCTTTTCCTACTCCCAACATTACGTTCTATGTTTGGGTTTTTTTCCTGGATGCAACTTGCCTAAAATATATTAACTAAATTAAAATGTACAGCCAGTGGGTCAGAGGAGGTTACAGCTCCTTTTTGACCATTACACCCACAATTTCAAGAAGGATCCCAGCACCCATACAGCACTTATGCCATGTCTGAGGTGTCTAGGAGCTCGCTGGATCATTTTTCTTTCCAAACTCAGGTGTTAGCTTGAGTGACCCCTCCCCCAGCCCAGGGCAAAAATCCAGTCAGGAGCAGCAGGGAAGTAACAAGAGGGACTCGTTGCACTCAAGAGCTCTTTTGTGCCAGTGCTGACACAATTGGCGTTGATGTTTGCATTTGTCTTGATGTGTCTATTGTGTATTAATCTCATCTAATGCTTTTTTCTGCATAGGCTGCTATTGTAGGGAAATCATATTATTCAGCTTAGGCTGACATCCTTTTCCCCAAGTCACTTTTTCACAGCTAGCTGCATTTACTGTAAGAGCAACAATCACTCTCCTCTTTCCTAGGCTCCTGAAAGAGAAAACCCAACAAATTCAAGCCTGATAGTTCATTAGAATACATGCACCTGCAACAGGATCAACAAAGGATGCATCACCTGAATGTATGATTTTCAGGAAGAAGGGAAGCAGCCTGTTTTTTTTTTTAAACTACCAACTGAAAAGAAAATTTTCAATACCTCTTTTAACCTTCAGAAAGGCTGTGTCTCATCTGCTTGAGTAATAATAAGCTGATGCTATAGACTGAGCATAAGCTTTCATGGCACATGGCCTTGGCAAGTGAGTCTAAGTAACAGACAGATAGTTTTGAAATTACTGAGTTAAAATCTATTTTTGCCTTCAATAGCATAAGGACACATGGAAACCAAAGTAAACGAAGTAAAAGTTAATCTTTGAAAGGTTTAGTGAGTATTTACTTAGGTTAATGTATAATTTCTGAAGACAGATGCATTCCATGCAAAAAAATATCCACAAAATAATAAAACTACTGATTATGAATGCAAAATCTCACAGATGAATATGTCAACCCAGTTACTGTGTAAGAGTGAAGTATTTGCTCATACTGCTCTTCTGCTTGCTGAAAAGCAACATCTCACATGCTGTAAAGCACTGCTTTCACAGCAAGGACATCCCCTGTGCAGTGGCTCTGCAGACAGCTGCATCTGCTTTTGCTACACTTATATATCTTCAGACAACAATGAGATTTAATAAAAGATACAAAGAAAATACCTAAATAAAAGAGAAAATTTCTAGATAAAATGCCTAATGGTAAAGACTGCATCGAGCAAGACAATGGGACACCAGGAAACATGGAATTCTTACTAGGCTTCTATGTTTGCAAAATAGGAAAATCTCCTAAGAAACACAGTCAGTGCGTTTGCTTCTCGCATGAGGCTTTGATTTGGGTTCTTTCGGTACCTGAAGCTTGTTTTTTGACAGCGCCCTTGTTTTGTTTACAGCACATTGCTGGGATACTCCCTTTGATTCAGCCTGACACACGTGACACTCTGCCAGCTTCTGTTCTGCAGTGCTGCTGCTGCACTAAAAATAGCTTCCGCTTGCTTTGGCTCCACATCTAATTTATGGAAACTCACAGAAAAAAAGGCCCCTGTTAGTGGGTGAGCGACGTACGATTCTACAGCTTGTGCTGTTAATCTCACTTGGCCTCCTGAAATGCATCACTGAAAATTTAAAATTTAAGCCTGCAGTTAGTGGTGGTTAAGGGAAAGAAGATAATGCTTAATATGCTTAATTTATTTTTAAGGTGCTATAATGATAACTTAACTGAAAATGTCAGGGAGTTGGACCATGCTAGGTAAAAATGCCTAGAATTTAGAATAGAAATTTAAAAAGGCCTACTAGTGCCCACACTTGTTTGGGGAAAGTGCCATAAGGATTTTCTTAATTAGTTTACAAATTACAGTAAAATTACAAACCTCTTGTTTGCTATAACAGCTTTCAGATGTTTTATACAAGCTTCTTCATCGTGCCATAAAAGTCATCATGTAAGTATGTCCTTCAAGAAATGCTGATTTTACAAGCTTTGCCACAAAACCTGACTCTGTCTGAAACAACATTTGGCATCAACATAAATCCAATATGTATTTTTCTCTGAAAAAAATCAAAGATTATGTTAGAATTCAAAATCAAAGTAAGTTCAAGAAAGGGGTTATATTTTTTTCTACAAAAGAAGGGGTTTTAATTTTCTAAAGCAGAATTTTTCAGATGTTCCTTCACAGTACCACATCTAGGAGTGTCACCAGCTGAGCTACAGTTAGTTTCAAGGGAAAACCAAATGAGAAAGAGGGATGGTATCTGCCTGGTATCTGTATTAATGCACTATTTGTTTAATGGCTAAAATCTAAGGAGAGCAACACTGAAGTACTGAATAAAAATTCCAAAACTGAAAAGGAAGGCCTGTTTTAAAAGTTTTTAGAGTGTGTAAGGAAGGAGGTAAGGAAATCTGGATTCAGATTTTACTTTAGATAAGAACTTTTAAGTTAAGGAAAATTCAGATGGCTATCAGCAGCTTAAGCAGAAAGAGAATCCAAGGCTTTACTCCTGTAAAAACCAGCAAATAAACTGGCTGACTTTGTCCAGAAAGGCTCCCTGCATAAATTTAGCAGTCTGTTTGCAAGCTATCAATTTAAGGATTGGTATCTAAACTGTTATCCAAGTAGGGACATTACTTAGCAACTACCATGGCTAAAAAGGAATTTTCATAAGTCTCAAGAGGGGTTATGAGTTATTGACCAAAAAATTCCAACAGAATCCTGAAACCAGTTTAGGCTGGCTAAAGTTAGCTGTGTATGAGTTACATGACTAAATAATGGTCACACTGAGTCTATACCAACCTATTTAGTAAAAAAATACTGTACTGTGTTACCGTTAAAAGGTTTTTAACTGCACAGACAATTATTGACTTGAATAAATCTTTTTAGACAAACCTCTTTTTAACATCCTGCCATGGTGGGGAGAGGAAAGGACAAACAAAACCCATTACATGCATATGTGTTCAAAAAAAGGGTAGAGTTAAGAATGAAAACCAGCAGCTTTGCAATAGAGCTTTTGTATGTAACTGTGTGTGATGGAGAGGGAGAGGAAGAAAGCAAGGAAATGGTATCATTTAATGTTTGCAGGCTCGCAGGAGTGTCACTTTCCTTTCTAACCTAACCATTGAACTATTTTCAATGAGCTCAAACGAGAACTTTAAAAGCCTCTTTTTTTTTTTTTTTAATCTGGGGCATATAAACAAGGAATTCTGTTTACATTCTTAATTATAAACATGTATTGAAAATCCCTGGTCTATCTCCAGGCCCAAATCAGTTTGATAGCATTCAAATCAATGTTTACAGTCTGGCACTTGTTGCCTTCGCAGCCTCAGCTCTGTGCCTTTATGCTGCTGATAGAAGTGTGAAGCATAAAGTCCCACAGCCCTGCACTGCAATTGCTAGAAAGCAAATGAGAGATGGGGTGTAGATCAGAGGTCTTAAGCTTAGGACAGGACAGAGAGCAGTAGCAGCCATCCCTTTAACCATCTCACACCCTGCTCAATTCATCTCCCCTATCAGCACTAGGATAACAGCATGCAAATACAAAGCTCAGCCTTGCCTTAATATAATTCTGAATATTACATAAGTGCTTGATAAACAAAGCAAGGCAGCTAGAAATGAGATAACCTAGCCATGTGTATATTCAGCTGACTGCTTACTTAGATACCTAGCTCATCTGCTGCGACTGTGATAAAGGACAAGAAAATGGCTGTAAAGCAAACTCTAAAGGTATTCTTGATTCTTCTAGGACAACTTAGTTTTTAACACCATGTGTAGGATAAATATGCCAACATGTTAAATATGTCCAGATTACACTTTTTATTTTCTTTTTTTACCCTGCTTCTGAAGACTAAAATGGTTGGCAATACAAGAGGCGTTTCAGAACCATTTTATGGCCTACCCACAAGCGACACCGGATAGGTTATACCTTTTACATGCACCTTTACAGACGCGCTACAAACTAAATGATAGTTCTTGACATTGATAACTTAATTCCAGACAATAATTATAACGGAAGTTGCCAGACACATTATCTAAATATCCCACTACACAAAATACATGTGCAGTGTCATGAAAGAACAAAGAAAAAACCTCAGACACAATCTCTAATGTACGCCTTTCCTGGTCAGGTGAGAAACACTTAAAGCAATGTCAATTGTATCTGTTGTCCTATTACTGAATGAAAAGAAAAGCACGGGGCTGTGAAAATAAGGGCCATGAAAATAAAAGCAAACTGACCTCTCTTCCCACCGATAAGCGATTATTGAACATAGTATGTTTCTAGCCAATTAAAAACTTACTTTTTTAGAAAAAAAGCTAGAAAAGCCAGGGAAAGGAAAGAAAGAATGCATGGAAAGTGCTGATAAAAAAACCCCAACAAAATGAAACAAACCAAGAACCCCAAATGAGAGTTCAAACATAAGTTACACTTCTAGAAATGTTATCTTAGCTGTACTAAAAATATACATCAAAATGCCCACTACTGCTATCTGAAGCTCCCTTCTGTTGGGCCCTCTTCCTTTAGAGCAAACAAAGTCATAGTAATAACTAGCTTTCTTCCAACTTCCCCTGTGAACAAGATCCGCTGGTGGATATAAGCGGTCAACCACTGCCACCAGTTATACAAACTTCCATATTTCTCTAATCCTATTCCTTGTCTTGCCATATTATATTTCTAAGTGGTTTAACTGCACATGCCAGTGTTTTTCATAACTCATTAGAGGTGTGGTTGTTACTTCTCACAGTTGCCATTTCAGGTCAGACAGAAGGCATTGTCCAAAAGTTACACACTTCTTACAAAGTCCAGAAGAAAAAGATGATCCTAATCTTTTATATTCAATATGATCGGATTTGCACTTTCTCAAATATTACAACTTCTTTAGAACCACAAACCATTTTTGGCTGCCCTACACTAAAAAAAGGGAAGCACATTCTCCCATCTGGCACATGAAGCACTGTTTTTCATGAAGATGGTTTTCAGGATTGTTTTTTTTTAATTGGAAAATAAATCTAAATTTTTATACATGTGTCTCTAACTGATGGAAGGAAATTGCTTGCCATGGGATTTATCATGTAGCTACAAAACATGCCCTGTGGCCATCTGGTCATCTGCTGCAGACTCTGGGTTGCTGGAGCAAAGGGATACAGAGACATGTTCAATGACCTCTCCTTCAGGGCCAGAGAAAGGTTTATCAACCAACTCTATGCCTAAGTTTATCTCAGGCTCAAGTATGGAAAAAAGTAGAGACAAAATTTATCTATGCACACTATTTTAAAGGATTGCCATGGCTCATCTAATCACCTGCACCAGGATGCATAAGGAAAAATCTTTTGAAGTGATTTACAGTTTTCTCGACTGAGAGAATGCAATTTTTTACTATGACTCTGGGATTAAGTGGCAGGGTCCAGCTCTAAACGGCCAGTGATCACTCCTCAGAACTAAAAATTTGGTGGTAGCTATGGCTGTCGCCTTGAAACGTAGTCAAGAAACTGGCTGCTGCAGCAGATATGCCAGGCAGGCCTAAGGATTTCATTTCTGTCCCCTCTCAAGTTCACATATTGTAAACACTAAAATAAAAGCAAGCCAATAGAGCATGCACAGTGGTAGTGTACCATGCTGTGAGATTAAAAATAAGACATGGCATATTTGTGAATTCCAAATGTTGGCTGGTGCAACTCTGCAATGTGCCATCAGCACTTCCCATAAAGAGCTACCGTGTAATTCAAATATTTTACCATTTCTGCTACAACTTTTAGCCCTCAGAAATTATTCTTGTAGAGTCACCTTTGAATTTCCAGAAATGTTTGTTTTAGAAGGACTAGTTGCCACGCATGCACAGATCAGCCAGTACATGGGCAGAGCCTCCTAATATTAGGAAAATCCACATCAAAAACAGCCAGGATGGTTGAAAGTCCAGTGACAACTCTGGGAACTGCTTAAACATGAACCTCAAATACAGACATGATTTACTGTCTGGGACTGGCTGGGACTACTCACTACATGAAAAGGAAAAGAGTATGAGCCTCACCAGTGGAAAACAAGTTTACATTAGAGTTGTTATCATTATCAATTGCTTTCCTTCCCAGTTCTATCATATCACAAATAAAGTATGCACATCTTTTCCTAGCAGCTTTCAACTACCAATGAAAGCAACTGGAAAAAAATACTTATTTTAAGACAATGGAGTGTTATATATGAAAGTGAACTCCTACCCTGTTTGTGTTCTAACACTAGAATGGACTGCTCTATAAAAATCCAAGCCACGCAAAAGAGATTTTTTGAAAGGTCAGATCAAGCAACAGACTTAATAAAAATAATAAAGGTAAAGAAGACAGAGACAACTTAAAAAAGGGTATTTCTGAACTTCAAAATAAAGAAAATAATCTGAGCTATAACGATAGGATTTTCAATTCTTCTGGAAAATCCCTTTTCTTTCCGAAAGTCTTCTCTAACTCCAAGGAAGATTGTGCTGCACTGTCTGCAGTAGGTGGGACAAACAGCAGAGAGCGGCTGCACTGGCTGCATGAAGAGAGATTGCTGCAGGGCTGCTCCACTGCTAAGAATGCAAAAAGTCATCCCCACCACAACCTGTGGGCGGGGGCGATTACTGACTATGTTTCTCCAAGGCCTGGTCTGCAATAGAATAAGCCTCTACAGAAAACCCTCTTAGGAAGAGCCCTTGCATCAATGTAGCCATGTTGATTAACGATGTGACTCTTCTCACGTTCCTCTTCCAATAAAACATCAGAGAAAAGGCCAAGCCTTTCTGCAAGGCGCAGTCCACCCAGGTCTACTGCTTTGCATGCCTAAAATGGACAGATGGCAGATGAAACTGTAATATAATTTAATCAGCAGGAAACTAAATAGCATATATAATCTTAGCAGTCAATCCTACAGAAGGACACTCCATTCAAACACTGCCTACTTGCACTGTACTTATTAAGAGATGCCTTCCTGTATCTATTCTAAATGCAATAATCACAGATTACTTTGAGTTACCCTTTTAAGAGACATTATTGCATTTAACAATTCAGGGGGCCAAAGAGTCACTTTCTCCCTAGGCTTCTGGATCACTGGAAACTCATGGCAAACAGCTCATGCATGAACTCTTCTAAGTGACAGGATGGACATGCTGGTCTGCTGACTGCACTGATGCTTCTGAAATGCAGTCTGAAGTAACTACTGAGTAACCTTTTAAAGCCAATATTCTCTGGTGAGTTAAACATGTCTGGGTCCTTTCTTATCATCTAGCTTGGCTCCCCTCAAGCATTCTCCATGGAAGACACTCTTTCTATTAAGAGCAGCTTTGCATCTGAACTTTGGATGGCTGTATTATGTTTGTTTTACATAGTCTAAAGCAAATAACCCTCAAAGTCAGAGCCGGAAAATATCTACATAAATTAATACATTGTTCCCAACAGTTCTATAAGCATTACCATTAGTCATAGACTTACCACATTTAAAAGCTCTTTGGTGTCTGTATTTCACAATGAACAACTCAGGTTTTGTCTACATTTGGCACACAGTGAAAACACATTGACTACTGAACACAGTTTTACTGTTATTACAGATAGGGAAAATGGCTCTTAATGACGTTTGAATTGGTCACATTTTACACAGTGGTCCGTATGCATATTAAAGACAAAATTATGGGCTAATAATTTTCCAACATGGTGCATTTTATAGTATGGACAAAGAGTTGAGCTGGTTAGGAAGAAATGTTCCTCAATCAATTTCCAAATTTTCTCCGCTTGTTTAGAGGATCTTGCAACAAGCTGTGCATCACAGATTAGATTAGAGAGTTATGCTGCTTTACTTGTGTCCTTAATTGTAATGTAAATATTTTTCTAAAAACTTGAAAACATCTGCAATATTAAACCAAATTTTAAAATATATAAATTAGAAAGTGGAACTAACCGATTTTGGCTGCATTCATTTTACTTTCACTAAATCTGATTTATTACTATTCACAGCCCAGGTTTTAGTAACTTTTAATTTGCTCTCATCTAAAGCTGTAGTAAAATGGAGCAGAGTTCATTTGATGTGCTGTACAAAGAGAACTGAGAAGGCTCAGACCTGTATCTGTACCACCCTGAACACTTTCCAGGAAGTACTGAATCTGTACTGATATTTTTTAGACAGAATAATGATGTCTTTGGCAAAGAGAAGCACCAACAATTATTTCACAGCAATCAGAAAGACAAACTGGTATCTATGACTGCACTGTACTGAAAAAGCCTATGACTCCTCCACAATAACCTTTAATATCAAACACAGTAATAGCTTTTACAAGGTCTTAAAGAAGGCATTACCTATTTTTTTTTCTTCCCCCCCACAGATAGCTAGACTGAAAGACGTGGATAAAGTATTCAAGGCCAAACCAGGTGGTGTGTTCCCAAGTAAAGCTACATCTCAAAGCTCTTTTTCCTGATCTAGTTTGCCCTTTTGCTTCCCCTGTGTAAATAAGGAAGACAAAAGTCATAAGAAACTGAAATAATAAATAACAGATACCAAAAACCAGCATGATACATGATTACAGTGTGCTGCGAGCAGCTCACACATTGAGGAGAATTCAAACAATAGCACATGTTCTGTGATTTGGACATTGAGAATTCCTTGGACTCCTTTTCCTATGACCAAGCTATTGAGAAACACTGACATTTGGGCAATAAAAAACACACCAAGAGAACACTGATTGCCCAATACAACTGTCATTGTAGTTTTCCTACCTAGGGAAACCAATTCCCCCCTTCATCTACACTGCTGACAGCTTCTTTAACTAGTGCTGACAACAGGCCATTCACATCACTGTGCATTGTACCACACAGTTTCAGACTGATCCTGAGGAAGGCATCTCACTGTATCTCAAGCTACTAAAAAGCAAAATAGAAAGCAACATGTCATATTTTCCAAGAGTAGGGGATAAAAAGCCAACCAACCAAAAAAACCTCCAAAAAACAAACACCCAAACAAAAGAGGAGGAATGCTTTCATTTAATCCCATTCTTTAAATAGAACAGAATATTACACATAGAAGAGCCAAAAGATCCCCAAATCTATATACTTTCACTAAATGGGCTTACCAATAAGCCTGCTGTAAAACCAACAAATAAGATCAGTGAAAACGCAGTTTCCATAACATTTTATCTTACCATAATTAAGACAATTTACATCACCAGAATGAAAATCACCCTTGAGCTTTGTGAACAAATACAATCCAACATGGACGCAGTCATTCTAAGAAACCAAAGCCAATTTACTTCTAATTCAATCTTGCACAAGAACAGAGAGTAATGCAGTGACCTGAAACGATTTTTGTTTCTAAAATGGCAAAACACTGCTGGCTTGTAATATTCTAGGAATACACATAATACTGGACCATCACATCTCGTTTCAAAGTCTGCAGAATGTCTCTGGCATTATCTGAATACAGTGTGAAGCTACAGACTTGGCTCTATACTACATCTGTGCATACTCTTCTGAAAGGCATCCTCCCTAAATAATCCATGAAGTATTTATGAACTGAAGACTAAACTGTGCCTCAGGGAGAGAATGCCATAGGGAAAATTATACAGGGGACTGGAAGATATGATGAAAGTTAATGCAATTCCATATATTTCCTTTCCTTCACACTCTTATTGGTCTCCAGCACACAACAACCAGAAGATTAATTTCAATGTTCTATTTTCATTTTGAGAAACAACTAGGATTTGATTATTTCAGCTCTTGGCAAGAGAGAAATAAATGAAGATTCCTCACATTCCTCAGAAGAGAACAAAGGTGCTTCATCCAACTGGGCACTTGAAAATTTAAAGAATTTTTTAAGAAATTCTTAGATCTTAAAGTGCCCAGCTGGATGAAGCACATAACTGAGGCCATATGGTTGGAGAAGAAATACTCCTTTTACTTAAAAAGGTAAAAGACAGACAAAGATTTCACACAAATATTTTAAAGGCTTATGGTTCTAGGAAGTTTGTATCCCGAAGCCAGGTTCTGCTTCTTACTTTATTTCTGAGAAGGAGATATGCTACCTACCTACTTTTAAACTATTTCAAAGCCTAAGTGCATATAAAGATTAATCTTTGATTTGTCAATAGTTTGAAAATTTATGCACACTCTGCAATATTTGGGAATTTCCAGCATACGTCAGTAAGAGTTTCTGATGGATTTTTTTCACTTGAGACTCATGAAGCAAGAGTAGATTTACTAAAAAAATGGAAACATCTGTTCTGAAAGAAATGTCCATTTCTCCCCCTTTTTTTCCTGCTGGTATGCTTTGGTACTGACCACATCAATACATAAAGTAGAAAAGTATGAAATCATTAAAAAAAGGTCAAAGGAGATTTGGAATAATAGATAGATAAGTCAACCTTACATATACCCAAGTAGATACCCAAGACATCTTATTGTGACTGACCAGACTAACACATTACCTTGTATCTCAAGAGCCCAGAGGCCCATATCATAGCAAATAATCAATCTGTCAAGAGTAAAACAACGAACAAACAAAACAGGGTAAAGCAAAGAAACGGATCTGCAGTTATTATTAGTAAGGGGAGAGAAAAAAGGAAAATATGTCAGCCACCAAATTTAGATCAAGACCACAAGTCAGTCATAGGTGCACAGGAACAGAGGAAAAGGGACAATGCAACTGGATTCTGCTCAGAAGAAGCCTTTCAGCCAGTGTTGTGGTAACTGTTACACATGCGTACGGTGAAAAACCTCCAGAAAATAAGCAGCTTTTATGTTGAAAAATCTCCAAAACAGTGTGATAGCAAGATATGACTGTGACTCAGTTTTAAGAGAGAAAATTTTTGAAACATTAGCAATTCATAACTTTCCAAGGGTTGGAGAAAGCCACTGAGTCCTCTGAAGAAGTCATGATTTCTTTCACAGGTTTTCAGAGACTTCTATAGACAGGAAAATACAGAATGTTGTGCTTACAGGGCACTGTTCCAGACAACAATTTTTTGTGGTGAGCTTACTCTCTGTTTTGCAGGCAAAGAAAACAGTAGAAGACCTGTTAAAAGAGCAACTCCTGCCCCAGTGCTCTGAGGTCCACACCAAAGAGACAACTGCAACCAATCCTATTAGAGGCAGAATGAAACTAGGACTATTCACTTGGAAAACTTTCACCAATTTTCCTATGGAAAGAAGTGTAGTAGTGCTCCTAGCCTACTAGTGCAGACAACATCCATCTTCAGGAACAATGAAGCTAAATGACATGAAGAAACATGTCTTTACTGTGGAGAAAGACACTTATTTTAAGCTCATCAGCCAGGCTGAAGGGTTAAGAAGATTAAATATTTTGGAACTGTCCTTCACATACTTCTTTTCCAAAGAAATTCACAGAATGCCTATAGAAGATTACTTTTTGTTGTATTTTTTTTGTCATTGCCATTAAAGGCAATTTTTTTCTATATTTCAGTTGTAATCTTCTATAATTTTCTGATAACTTCACAGTATTTATTCATACTTATCTCATGTTTATGGTAACTGCCTTTTAGCTAGCCTAACTAATTGCTCAGAAGGGAACTGTATTAAAATTTATGCAAGTTTCTGAACATTCACCTGTGTTGTGTTCCTCATATATTGTGGAAATAGAAGATCTCACTACCAAAGTTTCTCTTTTTGCTGTTTCCAGAATCTTCTGAGGTAGTGAGGTTTTGTTCTCCCATATCCATTCTGCTCATTTCCATGAGAACACAGGTTAACCCACCTTGACATTGTGCAATCTCATATCTTTAACATTTGCCTTCACTGAAGAGACATAAGAGATTGCATTCCTGACAAAAAATACTTAGTGCTTCATTACTTTGGCTTTATTTGTGAACCCATATTTATTATCTTTGCCCAACTACAATCTTCTCTTATGTCTTCCTTTCATCCTCCAAAAAGGTATAAGTTGTCTACAACTTATTTAAGAATATTCCTAAAATAATTTTTAATAATAATATAAGAATTCTTTCAGCATATTGTATATTTTGTGATCATCTCTCTGAGAGAGGTACAGAATTGTGCACTTAATAAATAAACTCCAATAGAGGTCTCACCCTTGTCACTTTTACATACCATAATTTGCTGATTATTACTTTGGGAGTACTATCGAGTCAAACCCTAGATTTTTCCTGTGTTGGTTGGCACTGACAGGTAACAATGTGCACTCGGCACCACAACCTCCTCTGCAGAACCTTTCACCTTGACGTCAGACCCTACAGACATCAGCTACCTACAAACCACCAAAGTAAGAGGTGACTAGCTGATGCATAACACAAGATAAAGCAAACTAACAGAAAACCAAAACACCACAACCCAAAAAATAAACTGAAAGACTTCCACACGGTTAAGAGAAAATGAAACTCAAGAAAAACTAGTGACTACATTTGACCCCTTTTCTTTGAACAAAAGCAACAATGCTAATGTAATGAACTATAGTTTACTATGATTACTTTAGTTCTGTAGAATGTAGCAAAATGTTTGTTCACTGGCATCTGCCTCTTCAGAGAAAAGCTTTTCAAAGCAGAACCCAGTATGTTTGTGGTGAAAATCTAGCTTGTGGGAAACTAGCTGGAAAAAACGTTTCTAAGATCCTGACAATGTAAGATAATAGGACAACCAACTGCAGGGACCCTGAAAATAAGTCATACTAGACAAAGAAGTTCCTTTATCAGCAAAGTTTACTTCTACATTCCCAAAAACCAGAATAAATCCCAGGAGCAACAGTGTTCCTCAACACTCTACTGCTCTTTAAAGAACTATTTTTTAATAATTGCTATAGCAGTGTTGCCAGTTACAGGTCTGACATAGTTGTGCCAGTAAGTAAGTGGAGGCCAAGTAATTACACCCATGCTGACCATTAAACTTCTTCACACTGTAGCTGGAAGGAAACTTAATAAAGAATAATTATTCAAAATCTGTACCACTGGACTTACAGGATGCAGATCTTCCCAACCCCAAGCACATTCTCCCAAGCCACAAGAAAGGTAGTGAAGCCTTCTTAAACAAAGATAAAAAATAGCAAGGAGGCAAAGACATGGAGAAATGTACCAGCAGACTTTGGTGAGAAAAACGCATTTAAGGCTTACATTTATTTCTGTAATTAAGTGTCTGAAAAACAAAAAAACCATTCCCAACCTCCCTGCAACGTTCAGGAAAGGAAAATAAAATTAGTTCTCAGAAAACCCATATAACTGATTTCAAGATTCACCTTTTCCTGCACTAGCACTTAGGTATGAAAACTGCTTAAATTAATTTCTCTTTTTTGATTACAAATGGAGGAATTGTCAGAGAAGTACTAAACTGAGGAAAAATGATTTTTTAAACCAATTCTAGAACAAATGAACTTTCACAAATTTAATTCTGGAAGACAATTATTTGGTGTGTCTGTTAGACACACTGATACATCTTATACATATTTACTTTTCTACTGCTTAATTTAGGCTCAAATTAAACTTTGTGTGAAATACCACAAAATAACAAACATTTTTAATTAAATCAGAATACTTTTAGAACAGACATAACTGAACCAGTTTCTCTAAAGTCAAACAAACTTTTTAGAAATTCTAGCAGCATCACTGTTGTCTTATACTAAAATGAAAAAAATTAACTTTAATTTAATTATGAGAAGTGGAGAGACACCCTTGAACTGCTTAGTCTCTCAGTCTGACGTGCTTTAAAATTGGGATTATAACCAAATTGACAAATACAATGACTTTATTTTGGTTTAGTGTGAAGTGTAAAATTTATTTTCAAGAGGAGTTGCTTAGCCTTTACACTTTTCCAGCACAATAGAAACACTATTTTATTTTCTTATTGCTTAATTTCTGCATTCCACCATCTTTCTTTTTCCAAATCTGTTGGTGCAGCGCTAATTTAGAAAAACACCACCACTCAAACCCTGGCTTCTTGCAGATCCTAACATAAACAAGGCTGTGTACATATACTAGCGCAGAGGAGCCTGTGTACGCAGTCTGGCCAGTGAGTAGTTCCTTAAAGAAGAAGTAAGATTCTTGGCCTTTCTTTATCCTGTCATGTGAAACTATCTACTTGAAAAAAGAAAAGTTGACCATCCGTAAGTGAAAAAAATGCATGTGACATTTAAGGAAAGTCAAACCCCAAGTGTAAATAATTTGACAATATCCTGTATAATCTGTCATTAAACTTTTAGTGCTTTTCTTTCTTTTTTAAGCATTCAACTTACAGTTATTATACAGCTGTTATATTAAATTTATTACGTAAACAAGCATTTCACAGTAGGTTAGGTTTAAGATAACAGAATACGAACACATTTTTCTCTAGAGCATAGCAAAAAAGAAATTCCACAGAAAAAAATTAAAATACATTTGTATTATATAATTATAAGCTTATTAATAAGGTAATGCATACTTTAACCAACTAATCTCTGCCACTGAGAATGCACACACACACGACAATGAATTGTAAATGGACTGAATTAAACTCTGTATCAATGGACATAAGCTGGAGAAGTGGAATAAATACAAGTGACTCTCAACATTCCCTGCAATATAATGAAGCTGGCTTTGGTCATAGTTTACTCTTTCTCCCACGCATACACGAGAAGAGTCCTAAACCAGGAACAGCACATAAATAACACCACAACTGACAGAATGACCTAAAACTTCCTTCTGAAATCGACTCATAAATCTTGCCTGCAGATTCTAGATAACCAGCATCGTCAGTTTTATTTCATTGGAAGATGCTTTGAGTGGCTGATGCTGAACAATGATTCACAATCAGGATTTCTGGAGTTAAGCTGTATCAGCATGTTTCCTGTAAGTGATGCTTAGTTTTACTCTTTCTTTAACTTGCCAGTAGGGAATACACAGGTTTTAAGGTTCTCTTTATTGGCAGTTCTCTGTACTCTAGATAAGACATCAACTTTCAAGGCAGCTTTCAAAGTCTGCTTATTAGCTTTGTTATTTTCCATTCCTACATTTTAATGAGACCATGTGTTATTTTTAATATGCAATACTCCAAGAAAATGTCCCTCAATGAAGTCCAATCCCACAGAGAGGTCCTCCCTTCCTGCTGCTCAGTATCCAGATTCTGGCCATTTTTGCTTGTCACACTGGCCCACTGTACCAGTTCACTGACTCAGCCCTGTACCAGTGCCTATTCACATCTGTCCTCACAGCTCTGAGGCAAAATAAACACAGTCCTTTCTCTTTTAGCAATAAATGCAACAGAACACTCTTTCTTTGTTAGACAGGGTATTGATGCTTCAAGCACATATATATCAAGGGTGACGCTGAGTGTCTTGATTCTTCAGCAGACTGTTACTCAGGCTCTAAAAGCACTTGAAGTGTGTATTGCAGGTACAATTGCAAAAACCTGATGTTTACCTCTGCAGAAGGGATATGAAACATATCTCCAAATTAAACACAGGATACTAAGAGAGAAAACTAAATGCAGACAAGCTCAGCTGAGGGACCTACTTGCAATCCTCCAATTTGCTTAATGGATCACATTTCCAAAGGAGGCTGAGTTGCTGTGTTACACTATCCTGCACCTATTATTAACCTCTGTATACAAACAGACAGGAAAAATATTAAGAAACCTGTTCATCAGGTGTTCAGGAAAAACTGAAAAAATTGTTGACTAGGGAGGAAAGAACTGTTTCCTCAACAGAGGAAATATAGCCAGTTTTGCTACATTTTTCAAAGAAAACTACAAATGTCTAATAAAACATCTTAAAAACAGCCAAATTGTATTTTCATGCATTTGTCATAACTTTGTTTGGTCTTTAGACTTTATTGCTCTTTGAGATTAAGGAACATTTTATAATTTTCTGCCTTACAACTTTCTGCTTGTTCTAAAACTGCAGAAAACAGACCCAGTCATATACAGAGAAGCATGTGGGAAAATGTATGGTTTAAATTTATGTTTGAGCAGCCCATCTAGGGCTGCTTAAAGGCTTTGCCTATGGTAATTAGCTAATAAGTATTTGTCACATTGATTTTTAAAAGGCAGAGATGGTGCTCTGTTTATAAATTATCTTTTCTCATATTTTTTCTCTAGGTATGGAAGGCATTTGTGAACTGAAGTGGCTACAACAGACAGGTACATGCCTGTCTGCCATTCTGACTATTTGTGAATGGTGTTTTCATGTGCTACATTCTCCAAACTGAAAATACAATGGCATTTTGGAGATTTATACAGCTGCTTCTTCTCCATATTTTTGTATTTCTAACTAGTAGTACTATAACACCATGGTCACATTTTGAGTACCAAAATTAAGATAGAGCTGGTAGAGTCTAACCATTTTTTTTTTCATACATGAGGCCAAAAAGGGGAGCAACATCAACAAGAAATCAAAGCAGCACACGGAAAGGTTATTTCATGGAAATCCCAGTGCATATTTTAAGAAACCACAATTCTGCCCCTCAAGAGTGTGGTCTATTAGTTAGTAAACAGTGAAAAATGTAAGCGTTACACACTGCAGAATGACTCTTGTCCTATTTGGCAAGCACCTCTGTTTAGAAGACTCATCAGTAAGGTTAATCTGTAAATATAACCTCTCTTTTTTCTACCATTAAATAACAATTTACTGGTTGGTTAAGGTTTATAGTTCAAACCAGGTAAGTGGAGAAAACCATGAATTCACCAACAAAATTCTACCTCAAGTAATGATTTTTTAAGGTTTGAAAGTGATAACTGCATGAGAGATTCTAAAAAGAAAAAATGAAGAAACTTCATCATCACAGAGTTGTTTATATATGAACCGGAAGAGAATTTTAGATGGAAGAAAATCATGTTACGGTTTTCCTGTATCACTATAACATTTAGTTCTGAAAATCTATTTACATGAAACATTTAGAATGAATACTTTTTCTCATTTTTCTAGGTAAAAAGCATTTGTCCTGTATTTAATAAGCAGTTTGCAAGTTAAAAAAGAATCACTGCTTTAAAAAATAATATTCTCTAGATAATAACAAAAACAACAGAACCAACAACAATAATAGTGTTTAGTTTATCATAAATCCATCCACATTTACTTCACCACCAGTTACGAAGAAAGAACATACCAGTACACCAGACTGCAATGCCACACTAGACAAAAGATGCAAATAATGCCAAGATAGCTTTTCTGACTTCCAGCTGTAGAGAGGGAATTTAGGGATATCTATGTCCACAGTAGCAATTAAACCTTATGTCTAGGACAGCACAAGGAAAGTAAGAAATACGCTTGGTTACAAGAAGTGCTGCTGTTGAGAAAGCAATTATCTGTTTTTCCACATCAAGAGTTGAATCTGTTGACAACACGAAGAATTTTTTTTTTAATTACTCCACCTAATACTAGGATAGATGCCCCACAAATTGGCCAAAACCCTTCTCCAAGATAGGATAACTGCAAAGAAAAAGAACACGAGGTGTGTCTTTTCTATGTATATGAGCTCAAATATAAAATCAATTTTCTTTGGCCACGCTCACATCCGTTGTGTTTGCTTTCCTGAGAACTTGCATAATCAAGTTTTATTAGCCCAAATGTTTGCATAGAGACCAATTTAGGCTTTCACTACCAAGTATATCAGAAGTGGTGTATTTTATCAGGGAAAGAAGGCTGATAGACAAGCTGGGATAAAGTACTGGCTGATGGCAGGGTTCTTTTATATCCTTGGTCAACTTCCTACACTGAGGAACTCAGTGAGCTGAAATACAACCCTTCTAGCTAGGGCCACCCTAACACATACAAAGGGTTATTTCACATGAATGTAATGGCGTAAAATTCAGCTCTGGAAACTTCCAAGAAAACTGCAAGTAGTTAATTTTTTTTCTAACAACAATGTATTTTGCCAGCTGTGTGTTACCTTAAAGAGAATTGGATGTTCTGCTTTTGTCCTTTTTCTCCCCTTTCCAAAGTGCCTAGTTCTGCACGTCTACTCTTCTGCTCTAATACTACCACCTTTCCCTGACAATGTCTAAGGATTTTAAGAATCCCCACACCTTTTTTTCTGATCACTGGAACTAATTTTACCAAGTCAACTGAATAACTGACATTGGAGTAACCAAAACTAGGTTAACTCAACACTTAAGTTTTGAAACAACATAGGGAAGTCACCAGACTGGGGATGCCTGATATCCCTCAAGGCTGACTGTGTTCTGCAAAGGTTTTCAACTGCACTGCTGTCTCCAGGTTCATGTGTTTGATAGCCAAGAAAAAGTATCTTCAGCAGATTATCTGAGATTGCTAGAGCAGCATCAATTAGCATGTGGTACAGTTTGCAGTGAAGAAAGATGGCTTATCCTACAGAAAACATTTCACCAGCATTAGAGTGAAGTCAACCAACTCACAGATATAACACCAAACAGGTGCTACTTTGTGGTATGCTATTAGCTGAAATTTTATAGCTCCTCATTGACACATAAATTAATTCACTTAAATTTATGAAGCTTTTAAGGATACATAATCAATGCAACAACTTTTTTTCTGGGTCATTTTTTAATTGAAGGCCATCATACCTGAAATTTTATTTCACAGAAGCACAGAATATGCTGAGTTGGAAGGACCCACAAGGATCACTGAGTCCAACTCCTGGCCCTGCACAGGACCACCTCCAAGAGTCACATCATGTCCTGAGAGCACTGACCAAACGCTTCTTGAACTCTGTCAGGCTTGGTGCTGTGGCACCTCCCTGGAGAGCCTATTTCAGTGCCTAAACACCCTCTGGGTGAACTTTTTTCTAATATCTGACCTAAACCTCCTGACACAACTACAGGACATTCCTTTGGGTCCTGTCACTGGTCTCCATAGAGAAGAGATCAGTGCCTGCCCCTCCTCTTCCCCTCATGAGGAAGATGTAACTGCAATGAGGTCTCCCCTCAGTTTCCTCTTCTCCAGGCTGAGCACACCAAGTGCCCTCAGTCACTCCTCATATAGCTCCCCCTCGAGGCCCTTCACCATATTCGTTGCCCTCCTTTGGACTCTCTCTCACAGCTTAATGTCTTTCTTATATTGTGGATCTGTTCTACATTGATAGAAGTTTGCTTTGCAGTTTGCTTACATAGACACAACAAAATTTGCGCATTTGGGAAATAGTATGAAGAAACAAATATTAAAAATGGAGTTGCATTCATCTTATAGGAAACTGTTTAATTTTTTGAAAACTGTCCTAGAATCACAAGAAATTTTTGAATTAACGTATTTTTGTCTATTGTTTATGTACTAGTAATTTCAATGCCAAGACAGCACTAAATCACAATCTGAAAACCAACCCCCTATAAGATCTAGAATTTGCTAAATTCAAAGTATGTAAATATAGACAAAAATCACAATTCAAACAGAACTCAAAGCAAGTTAAAGTAGATATAAGATTTCTCTTCATAAACCCTGCTGAAATCTGGGTAAGTCAAATGGGGACACAACCAAATCAAATCAACTTTTCAAATTAAATATCAGGTTTTGAGATTAAACTCGAAATTTAACTTGAATAAAATATTAAACCAGAAGGCAGGGAAAACAATAACCTGCCAGCTTTATGATATTAATCTTGAAGAAATAGATGAAGGTCATTAAGAGAATAAGATGGTTGATGGCCATGCAATACCTCCCTGTCCAAGAGTTACATAAATGTCTTTGTAGCTGGTGATAAAGAACAATTCTGATCTTTGCTGGCCCCTGGTTTGGTCACAGATTTGTATTTGTTACAACTATCACATGATGCACCAACATGATGTGTGCACTAAATGTATTCCTTAACAATGAAAGAAGTGCAGATACATGGAGACTCATGTAAAAACACTAAAATGATCTGACCAGCAGGCCTCATTCTCATTCCCGTGAAGGAACAGTGCCCTCATAATTTAAAAGGGCATTGAAGATCAAGGAAAATCAACTTTCAGGCATAATGTAAATAAAACATTTTCCTTCAAGTCTTTCTACTCCCTCTGATTCCAGCAAAATATTTCTCCCACAGTAATAAAGAAAATTAGGTTAAGTTTTAAAAATATAGAAGCTCTGTTCTGTAGCCAAATTAAACTATTCTGAAATACACTGTATTTGTAACTCATTTAACAGTCAGCAAGTTTGGCCGCTGACATTATAATTTGCTAATAATGCTTTTCAGTATTTTAGTCAGCCACTCAACTTATAGTCCAATGATTTAGTAACACGTTAGGATTTTTTGGGTTTTGCTTTGACTTCTCTTAAGCAGAGAAATAAGTGGTGACCTACTGACAGTGTTCTTCCTTCACTGTCAAGTAAAAGATTAGGGTTTTGCTGCTGGCGTGGGATGCTTTCTCCTTCAGTCAGTGTAATGAAAACCAGTAAGCATGTGTATCAGCATTACACTCCTCTTTTCTCTTTTACCAGTTAAATATGACCGCAGACAGGTTCTGATAGAAATGCCACTAGCTCCTGCTGCGCCACAAACACAGCACCCTCACCCTCAGTATTTTCTAAGTGCACAAATGAATTCATATGTGGGCATCAGAACTGTATTTCTAACCCAGTTGCACACGCTCCGTCAGTTATGAGATGGACATGACTCCAACCACCCTGAAGAAAGTCCATCCAATCCTAGCACAGAAATGTTCTTCTGGGTAAAGCCACTACTGTTGTTGTGCAAGATATAAGTACATATGTGCAGCAAAGATGCACTAACTTTTAAAACTCCTTATCATTGATTCTATTAGTATATTTTTAATTTTCAAGGAACGCTAGACAAAAGTTGGGTATATTTTTAGCATCTTTCTTTCTGTTAAGATTACACTTCACTGTTTTAAATCATCAATGTCTGTGAGAAAAAGGGTGTTTAATCAAATCAATGACACTTGTTCCTGAGTTTCAAGTCTCTGCTCTAAGACTGAAGGTGTGTAAACACAGGTAAGTCACTTAGTTGTTACATATTTAGGTAGATCACAAAAGGAAAAGCACAGATACACTCAAGGGACGTTTAAGTATCAAATTCTACTTTTATAAAGGGTCTTGAAAGTGAAGAATTACACAAACATTGTATTTACTACTATAAAAAGTAAACTCAGAATAAAGCAAAGGCAAGACAGGTAGAAGATATGGAGGGAAGAGACACAGGAAAAAATCCCTAATAAACTTCTTTAAACCTTCTAGGAATAAACGTAGTAGGATTGAGTTTCATGTTTCAGGACTTAATTCTAAATATATCTTTTTTTCACATTTGAGTTTCAGTTTTGGACATAACATGAGACTGAACACTCTTCTCCTTGTCAAAGCCTGTAGAAAGGCATCTTTTTTTTTTTTAAGGGAAAGCACAGTACCATTAACACTGTAATTCAATGTCTTCCTGGTTTTGTCTGGTCCTTTCAGCACCATTTTTCAAAGTAGGACTGGGAGACCGCTACTGATCAGTAAAGTGTTACATTCATTTACTTTAAATATGTGTCATTATTCTATTTCCTTAGTCTGACGTCTTATTTGAATGTATTAATACATACCATAAACAGTCAGTCTGCACTTTTCAGCAAGCACAGCTCAGATCTGTACTACGGTGGTGGTGAGTGAGGGCAGAAGGGCAACAAACTGATCACATTTTAGGACAACTGCCTAATTTTATCTGTGTACAACCAACTGTTTCTATTTCTAGCCACTTCAGAACATGAGCAAATGCTCAAGTTTTGGTAAATTCAGTCCACTGAGGTCAAATGAGTTCCTTCGTCCATATATCTAATTTCCCTTGCTTCCACGTGCTGATGAGTAATTTTTTCCCAAAAATGGTCTGGAAAGAGGGAAAATAAACTGTGACCTGCAACACTGAAATTCCCCACTGTGGCAGAAGAATGACAAGTCGTTTTAAGTGACATGGACTGTTTCCTCTGCTTCAGGCTCAGCACCAAGAGCAGAGACGACAGAAAAGTAAAACACTGAGTGCTAGAACAGACTTGTGGCATTGCTGCTGACCATAGTGCCAATCAGACAAATCATAACACACTGGAGTGTGTTCTCTGAAAACCCTAAATCACATAGCAACTGTAAGAGTATATATTTTCGCAATAGCAGTTCATATGAAATATGTACTTTTGGTCAAAGTCTAATTCAGACCTGCGTTACTGCCGAGGACAGCTGAGTATGCAGCCCTGCAATGTTAATAGACTATTTTTTGATTAATAGGTTTTTATCAGTGTGCTATGTATTTATGATTTGCACCTTCACAATCTCCTACGTATCTTCTTAGAACACTTCTGACCAGATTGAACCTCTGACTATGTTACACACACATATCCTGCTTCACTTGATGTGTATGAAGGACAGAATACCGAATATACTGCTGCTCTTATAAAATGCTGTTTATAATGTTTTCTTCCTAGAAAATATACTAGTAATGCAGATATGTATCTGCTTATGTGAAAAGCTCAGAAGATTCAATGGAATGTGGAAAGACCGAGCAATTTCAACACAGTCTGGGTGTAAGAATTTTAAACAAAGCATTTTCTTTAGACTGGCTTTACATTTTCTAAACTTAATAGCTTCAACTGAAATGATTTTATATAAATTGATTTTGAGTGGAATAAAGATACTTATTAATGAATTCATATCACTTTTTCATACTCTTCTTTGTCAGCTGTGAAATGATTGAGGCAGAATATTTAGTTGTATAATAACGACAAACTAACAGTCAATTACTTTTGTTATACATATTCTGCCTATACAGAGAATGAAAATGTTAATTACTGCATTGCAAAACTCCTGAATCTTGCTGATATAAACATATTTTCTAATTTGTTATAGATGATCACATTCTTGGCTATAGATTTCATAAAAAGAAATACTTACTACTGTGCACAGTCAATCAGTTGATATTCATTTGACCTCTCGAAGCACGCTTTTACGCCTTCATCATCCCAGAGCTTTTTTGCATGTTCAAAGAATTCCTGAAAATTAGAAATGCAACAAGTAAGAGAACAATTCTCAACTATTTCAATCCTCAATCTATATGTGTGGCGTCTTCTCCCAATCTTCATGCTTTATATTTCTGCAGAATGAAAAATTTTTACAGAAGAAAATCCACAAGGATTTATTAGCAAAACTGCAATAACATATACCAAACATATGGCTGCTGAGTTTCAGTACACAACATATAATGAAGACTGTCTTCAAAATTCATGTCAGTCCATATATAAAATTTACTGTAAGTACAAAAACTACCTAGAAGCATGTTCACTTAAATTTTTGACAGAATTTATGCTTCTGTCATGGAAGAGCCATAAAAGTGATGCAGAAAGCTGCTCAGCTTATAAACATTAGCTTCTTAGGAAAGAACCAGTCTGTAACTTTAAAAAGATTGTGCAATTTTTCCTGAAAAACACAACTTTCCACTACTTGGTATTTTCTCATGCAATATAATAATTTGATTGCAAGACTTTCAGAGTCTGCTCAACACCACTTCCTCCAAACAGCTGCCTGGCACAATGTGCTTTTCCTAGCAGCTATCCCAGGCAACCCAATCCAGAAATGTCTGCCAATAAGCTTATTTCAGAATTATTTGAAAGAGGAATCAAAGCTGTCCTTGGTGATGGTGAAGCCATAGCTCTGCTGTATAAAATGCACACATGCAGAAAGGTAGGTCCAACCCCACCTGCCAGCTCTTCATTCCTCCAGTCCCAGCCCTAGAGACTCAATGATTCAACTTGTTTTAAAACTGGGAGTCCATTTTATGTTAAATCATCACTGGTAAGTGAAATTGTAACTGAATTTTCCCAATTACATCATTCTAAAGTCAAATGAAGGGTGGTTAGACAAATTAATATTTCCTTTATAATATTACTCTTTCCTCCCTCAAACCAAATTGTTAAAGTAATATGTCAACTCAAACACAGAAGTTGTTTTCTTAACACCTCAACACTTCTAATAAATCACCAGAGCCCTTTGGTTAGTCACAAATTTGTGAAACCTAACAAATTGCTTTTCCACAGTTCAATTTGGCTCCCTGTAAAATGGGCATAATACCACTGTTCAATTCATGATCCTGTCAAAATTTTGCATAAACATCTGAATTCTGAAACTCACTGAAATTACTTGCCAGTCTCTCTCCAGTCTTTTTCAGGATTAAAAATTTCTCACAGCAGACAAAGCTTGTAGTGAAAGATCTCGGCACAGTGAGTTCCTTTTTATTCTGTATGGGTTTCTCAACCTTGCATGCCACCCCTGTGATGTGTCCCAAAAGGTGACACTTTGCTCATCAGCAACTGCCTGTGACCTGCTGCTGATGTTTTCAGGGAGAGACAAAACACAAGACAAAGTTTTCAGAACAACTAGTATGGAAAATTTGGTAAGGCTTTTAACATAGCCACAGAGATTCTGAACAACCCCAGAAATGCTTTTGACTGTTTTTTGGTTCCCCTCCCCAGCCCCCCCTTCCCCCACTCCCACTATATTGTGCACAACGCAGAGAGAGAAAAAAACTCTGTTCTTTAAGAGGTTTTCAAAATGTGAGAGAAGAGATATTAAAGCAGGTGTGAAAAACCTCTAAAGTCTTAGAAGAAGAGAGGAAATAACACTAGAGATTGGCAGATGCTTATATTGCCCTTGGAATTTATTTCTTCACTTGGTGAGAGCATGTTTATTTAGTGTTTGTTATTTTAATGACTTATGTAAAAATTCTTTCAAACACCGCAGATCCACCTTTTGAAGTTATGCTACAGCTATTATAAACTCTCTGTTTCCACAGCAGAATGAAAGCAAAAACAAGCTCAAGAAAGACAAGACATCAAACTAAGTAAGAAGAAGGAGAAAGCAGACACACACATAACAGAAAGCATAACTACAAGAAAAAGAAAGAACTGGAAAAGTCAAAATGATAAATACCAGAAAGCATGGAACATTCCTCAAACTTGAAGTTTATGCTTGATTGATATTCAGGGCATCAGCTGAATGCATCTCACTTGCTGACATACTTGGTCAGAGAAAGGCATTGCCTTCTCAGTGGAAAGAGTGAACTCTGGGTAAAAGTCATCATCCTGAGACAAAAGGACACAACCCTGCCATCCCCTCCAACAGGTGCATGCAGAGCAATGTACACCCTCAGCCCTTCCTTCTACACACACTCACTGCTGCAGGTGTGGGGTCTGAGCACTGCCTTCCCCTCCTCCCTGCTGATGGGTGAGAATTCCCATCCACCTGGAAAGCCATCTCTAAAGTGGAACCTACATCTGAAAAAATGACTCCATTCAGCCCCACACAGCCTACAGGAAGGGAAGGGGAAGAGAAGAAGGATGTCAGTGTGAAGGCATCCTTTTCTGCAGGGTGGGATGGATTGAGAGACAGCTGCAAATGTAAGTAAATAAGCAAACAAATAAAGTTGCATAGCTACAGTAGTTTCTAACATCACTTTTGTTTTTACATCCTCTGAATGAGCTTTATTTACTCTGAAAAATCTCTTCTAAAAAAGAGGCAATCTTTTCAGCTCAGCTTCTGAGACCCTACAAATATGTTGTAAATACTGGCTTTCCATATTATATGCTTCAAATAGTTCCACCTGACCATTATATCTCAAAGCAGTCTATTTTAAACATCTTCCAGACTTCTAGTCCAAAGCAAATCCTATAAAATGTAGCAAATATACTTACCTCATTAAAATGTACCGATCTACTGCAGAGGAGTACACTTGACTGCAAATTGCCTCCCACACAGCTACTCGATCCTTCCTTCCCAGGTGACTAAAGCCTTCCAGAAAAAATCCTACTTCATTTCAAGACACCAAGTACCATGATCCAACTTTTCAGAGTTGTTTTTAACCCCCTTCTGATCTGCTCTAAGTTCTTCAGTATTTTTTCTGCTCATCTGCTGAAGGCCCCCATTGCCAAGCACAGAGAAGGATTCTGCTCACACATGACATACACGTCTGGATCCCAACTTCCTCTCCATTGCAGGACAACATCCAGACAGCAGTTACCATGTCAGATTTAACCTTTGCAACCAATCCCCTTATGCCTGACATATGCCTGGTCCCCTCTCCTCAATCTCTACGGACCCCAATGTCACCCCCTCCTCCTGCCAAGGCCAAAACATGGTCACCTTGTTGGCAACCAGGCACTGGTGAGCTCACAAAGGTGTGGGCTTTGGGCTCTGCCCACCCTGCAGGACCTGCTCTGGGGCTGCAGTATCCTTGGGGTGGCAGAAACAGTTGGTAATTCCGGTCAGGGGGAAGAGTCAGGGTAACTCAAAGTACAGAGAAGTCAGATTGGCTCCAACTGATAAAGGAAGATGGGATAAAACTTTTCAAAACATTACCTTAAGGTCAGGACAACACAAATACAGTTTTTAAGAGTAAGTTGTGACATTAGTAGCTTACATTCTGTGCTGGCCTAACTAAGATTTTCTTAAAGGCATGAATTCTGGAAAGTAGTTTTCCTTAAGTTCTTAGAAGTCATAAGCCAGGTCCTCTAAGAAACCTCAGTTGGAACAGGAGAATCAGGGACATGGTAAATCATTCTGATAATGTGGTGCACTATATTCGCAAGCAGATGCAGCTGACATCTATGGGAACAAAGTGACCAAAATCTACTGAAAATATTTAGTATACTGAAGAGAACCATGAATAATATACTACGCCTGGAAGCAGAAAAACACCTACATCATGACACCTCTACAATCAAACAATACAGAGCTGTTTCATCCAAACTCTTCCTTAGGGATAAAGGCATATAAATAATTGCATCTATTAATATACATACAAAATAAGTAATTTTTTTTACATAGTATTTTAATTAGACCATTGGAGAAGTAAATGGTAATGACTTGGGTCTCGCTAGTTACAGGTCTCATGAATTACAGGTATTTTTTACATTGTATGCATTAATTTATACCATTTACCTAAGAATTTGTAGTGATCACTAGATCATATAATTCCTTGGTGTGATATTTTGATGTGATCAAAATGAAGATATGACACATAACATCTTCAAGATTTACTAATACAAAACTACCTGAAAATTTTCCACTGTTCCTGAGAGAATCCAAAACCTCAGCCCCACATCCTTGAACTTCTTTCTCACTAGCAGTTAATTTTTACCACACATAAATATTCACATATGATGTAAAATTATGAAGATCCATAAGCAGGTTATAATTACTTTTTTCTTTTCAGAACAAAATAAGGTAAGATGTGCATAAATGTAGAAAGACCCTGAACTGTATGACTGATGTAAACACTACTGTATTTTTGCTACATTTTAAAAAGGTCTTGTAGAAATATTTTCACTCACCTATCCCAAGGTAAAATTTCTAGGTTGAATGTATTCCTATACAAAACATTCCAAAAAAACACTACAGGTAATAAATGCAGATGTACTATAGCCAAGCCTGAAGGCACTCTTTTCCAACTTTGACTTACTAGAAGTTACAGTTTGTTCTTGAAATTCAATTTTCCATATTTTGGAAATAAACATATTTATTGGTAGGTTACCTCAGAAACCTCCTCCCCCTTATAACTCCTACAAAAAATTCTCAAGTAGCTAAAAAATGGACTTATTTCACTTTTCAGCTGCCTAAACTGGGAAAAAATACTAGTGATGATTAAACAATGACATATCTTCATGAACAAATCTTTATGTGTTTTGGAAACAGAACTTTTCATTTAACTGCTTTACAAACCACAGAAGTTCATATTAGGTCAGGAACAAAATTTTTATTCTACTAAGATTCCTTTCTGCCTTCCTTTCAAATGGAGCATGCATTTAATAGCTATCCTGTCACCTTTCCCAGAAACTGGGAAGGCCCCACTGTATTTTCTATTTCACATATTTCTTCATATTGCAAACCTGGAAACAACAGCTTAGATCACTGTGAAGTTGATCTCCCTCAAGCCAAAATTTATGCTCTTATTGTCCTATGTTTTGGGATTGTAAGACAATTTCTCATCTAAAACACATATTAAACCTGCTTGATTACCTGAAAACCACTTAGAGAAGAGGCAAACATTACACATTTTCATAGTTTTGCCACCGTAGGTGTGAAATGAAGTTGTCACTTTTTTCTGAATTTTAGTTACTACTTTTCTCATGTACTTAACCAAACAAAAAGTAAATCACAGTGCACTAAAAATTCCCACCTAATACCTCCCCAACTCACAATGACAACTGCAGCACAAGATGACCCAGAGAATTCATACAGGAAGGGAGGTCAAGTGGCTCCATACTGAAGATGGTGTTACCCCTCTTGTACTTCACAATGCATAGAGCAGGGTGTATGTGGATAGGCAGTCCCAATCTCCCATCCACTGAACCATGGAAAAGTTTTGTGGAACAAAACAGTGACAACTAATGGGGAACACTCTAACACCATAAACACAACACTCAGTGGACTCAAATTAAGGGTGTATAAGCAAAGTACCCGCAGGGTTTTCCAAATGTGACATGTTTGACTCCGCGATCCAAACAATATCCTTCTAAACATCCAAAGCCAAAACTGAACTGAATCCATCAACCTGCAGCCCAAATCACTAAGCGTGACAGCAGACAGCAAGCAATAGGATGCTGTGCTGTTACTGGGGGAGGACGGACAGCAACATGGTCCAGGAGGGATGATTGGGCGCAAGAACTCTAACGTAGCGCTCCCTCCACTTCCTGGTGCGCTGTGAGGAAGCCCTTTTCCATATGGTGCCCAGGGGATGACCAGAGTGCATCCCCAGCAAATGGAAGCTCAGCCGAGTGCACTCACCAGGTTATGATTCAACATCCAAGATTTTTTACTATGTAGAGAAGAATAAATAAATCTACTTTTCGTTTTAAGAATGTAGAGTAATACCACAAATAACACTTAATAGAAGTGATCATGCAAACTTACTGAGGGAATAAACTTGAGGGAATAACAGCTGGGGTTTCAGAGTCAATGATGAAAATAAAAAAGATACTTCTACACTATGAAACATATCAGGCAGCAGGGAGGGAGAAGAATTTAAGTCCAACAAAAAACCTTTTATTGCCTCTTTTTGCACAGTATTTATTTTCCATTGTTTGGGGTTTTCTCTGCAATGCAAGCCTTATAGAAAAAAATCCAAACAATGTAAAAATCTATCTCTATAATATTGTATATAGAGGCATTGCATAGACAATCTTCATTTTGAGAACCTAACTTGAAATTTGAGTCTTAACGCAGTGTTTAACTGAGGTGGCTGTAAAGTGAAGTTACACAAAACCCAAAAGAGACAGTGAGCGGCAACACGCCCCAGTGACTCCAATTATTATTAGTTTGCTTGTACCAAGTGTAGCAAGTAATTTTCTATTTTAATTGCTCTTCACCTCCAAACATCTACTGAGTGCAAATGTAAGCTGTAGCAACAAAAAATTTTTAAATGGATTTAATGCAGAAACGATGGGGTGAAATACCAGGCAAGACACCCAAGAGAGAAGGAGGCTGGCTCAGTCACCTCTTCCACAAACAAGCATAGTCTCTTGATAATCAGTCTCTTGTTTATGAAACAAAAGTGTCCCTAAGGCTCAACAAACTCCCCTTCTTAATCCTTTATGAAATGTTCTTCTTAACAAGGGAGCTGTTTTGCTGCAGGTATAAAAACTGCAGTTGCTCAAACTCCTAATGCCGCAACAAAGACAGGCAGGTTTACAACTTAAAAAAACAAAAGCAGAATACATGACTTGAATGTTACCAACAGCAGCGTTGTCAAAACCTTCATTAGCACCAAAGCAATAGCACAAGAAACACTGAAACCAAGAAGAAGTGGTCAACTGGCAGGCAAGGACCATGCTCATCAGTAGGGTTCAGATGTTTCTAAAGCACCAGTACTTACAGTAGACTAATTATACAGAAACCTTTAGGAAAAGTACAACATCCACCCCCTGCAAAGTATTTTTCTGTTGTAATTTGTGGGTGTGCAAAAATCAATGCAATTACTTTGCTAGTTAGTGACTCATTCTGATAGGCACAGCAGTGCTTTGGCCTCTAACCCTCCTCTGAAACCTAACTTTGGATCTATCAAGGAGAGTAACAGGATAATACATCCAGGCCTACCTTCTATCCCTGTTCACTGGACTTGTTTTGCCTTTTTCAGGATGGACGCAACAGTCCTGAAGCAAGATCAGTCTGCACTAAGTATAACCTCAGTTCAACAGAAGTGAACATGGGATGATGGAAAATACCACCTTCACAGAACATAGTTTGTGTTGGGGCATCTTACATTCCAAGAAAACAAAATTAGTTTATTAACTCCTAGAAGAACCTTATCTGACTTGCACGTGTAAAGAAAGAAGTTGGGGCAATAAACAACATTTATAAATGTATAAAAGTACCATTTTCACATGGCCACCACATGCCACCCCATGGCATCACTAGACAAAATGTATCAGTTGTGGATCTCATTAAAAATGCTCAAAAACCAGGAGTGCAACTAGCACAGACATATTCTACAACCCTTTATTGAACTATTTCTATGACTTGACTTTTAAGCTCTTACTGTACCCTAAATTTCTAAGTGTGTACAGCTGAGGTATCAGCCTGATCGCCTTAGCAATTCTATTTCTGCCTGCTAGAAACATGTCCCATCTGCCATCTTATTTTAAAGGAATCAACAAGCTCAACTTTCGTAGAGCACAGAACTCATCTGCAAGGTCTGAGAAATGTATTAATACATGCTTCAAACTTGTATCTGTCAAACTCTAAAAAAGGGTTCCAAAGTTCATTAGATCATATGAGAAAAAATAAAAAAAAAAAGTTGTGTGCTTTTGCAATATTTTGGGGCCAGCACTGTGGTTTATGTAGGCTTTGAAGATAAGAATGCATTACAAGTCAAAGAACAGTTCCATGTTTTTCCTTTCCTACTTATTAAATAGTTGCCTTTTTTCTTAACTAGACAATGAAGCTTTTATCAGACTAAAACCAAAACCCTTTGATTCAATTTTCTAGTTTCCATTTTAATTGTGTGCTTCAACTTTCTGTCTGCCATCACAAAGCCTTGAAGGTTGCTGCCTACCTGCTATTTTAAGGGGCCACCAAGCTCTCAACGAGGGAAAGTCAGAGAGATAATTTAAGCAAATTACTTAGTGTATGTAGTACCTAAAAAATCTGTTGTGTCGAGGATGCCAAGCTCAAGCACATTCTATACCTTGAAGTTATTTTGCTTTTGGAGAGTCAGGACCTTTCTCTGCATGTACATAAAGCTTTTAATTTGAAAAAAAAGGCCTCTCAAATTATTTGTGAAAGTAATTACAGGTGTGTTATACCAAACTACAGCACTGCTGCCCTTTGCATTTCTGTAGCACTTGTGAAAAGAAAAATGTAAGTATTGTTCTAACTTCCTCAAGAAGAATTTTTTTGTGCACAACAGATGATGACAAAGTATTAGATTAATCTGCAAGTGCTGAACAAGATATAAAAAGAATGAGAAATATGTAATGACTTTACAAAATTTGGGAGCAGGTGGTTTATCCCTGTTTTCAAGATGCTGCTTACACAGTTGTCTTTGTAGAGCACTGAGCCTTGAAACTGGAAAATTACTGAAAAACACATAATCCATGTGTCACATGTGCTGGGAGATGTTTGCTTGCTGTTTGGGTGTTGTTTTTTTTAAAAAAAGCAATAATGGCACTACAAAAGAGTACTGACTCTGTACGTCAAAATTTGAATCTTTATCTGATTAGACAAGGCTAGACAGAGTCCACTTGGAATAAAGCACAGCAAATCAACACGCAGTAGTTTTGTTACTGCTTCTGGTTCTGCAATCATTTAACTCCCGGGCCTCTGCAATGAACACTGTATTTAATTTTAAGTCAATATAACGTCCAGTCAGTGAATAAGTACAAACCACTTCAGTCCTTGATGAAGGGACTGTTAGTGAAGTGAGAAGTACTGCCCTAAGACATTTACTATAAATTGGTAAACTTCAGGCATTTCATGGCAGGAAATATTATTAAGATTTTTATTTTCAAAACACAGGTCAATAATAATAACTTACATGCTGTAGCATGGCAGAATTCGATTTGAATCCCCTATAATTTTAAATCTCAAGTAGTATTTAGATCACATTTTTTATTAGCTGTATAATAAGGCAGTCGACTATTCCATGCCACAATGTACTTTAGCACAAATCAGTACAAAAAAATTGAGATCCT
This sequence comes from Campylorhamphus procurvoides, assembly GCA_013396655.1. NCBI lineage: Eukaryota > Metazoa > Chordata > Aves > Passeriformes > Dendrocolaptidae > Campylorhamphus > Campylorhamphus procurvoides. The sequence continues at coordinate 402,946 of WBMV01009028.1, read as the reverse complement.
CTGGTGGATTGTTATTTCACCAAGCAGTGAAAATCATGAAGTTAATTCTCACCCGCTGCTTTGAAGAGATGAAGCTAAATGTGCACTTTGTCACCTTTTGATGATGAGAACCTGACGCCCTACTTAAGTTACTCTCAGCCCTTCTTGCAAGCCTCCCTCTGTTGTCATTACTCAGAAGGTGGGGACACTCCCAAAGAAGTCAGAGCAGTGGAGTACAAAGCTGAGGGATGCAGCTCTTGCCTCTCCCCAGGCAGCTGTCCTGCCCCTGCCCATGGGAAACCCCTGCTGCTTCTGTAAATACAGTTTCTTAGTGAAGACAAGCATCCAGCGAGCTGTAAAAACACAAGCCTGCGGCTCGTAATTCCTCCAGTACAAAAAGTTTCTACTACTCACAGCTTCAACTGTTTTCCTTAAACCAGTTTTGAAGGTCATACATCAAGGAACTATTTCACGCTCTAATATGCACTTTATTATTTGTGAGTGATTTCCTACTAGACAAGTGGTTTGCAACGACAGAGAACTCTCATTTCCTTTTATAGATTTGATTCGGAAATAAACGCTGGCAACATCATGTGACTAACAGGCAGCATCCACAACTTGAGCAACTGTCATAATTGTATCAGAAAGTAATGGAAAAGCCAGCCTTCTGCTGCCAGATCTATTTAGCCTCCTACTCCTCTGCCCAAGTTTTATCTAAATCCTTCAACACTATCTCTCTCCTTTTGACACATTTTCCTGTCCTTATCTGTGTGCAAAAACTGGACTAGCATCAGCACACTAACATATTCATTCTGAAATATTTATAACACTAGGAAGAGGAAATACAAATTTTTATTATATCTCCGTGGCTGAATTAAACTGAGTTTCAGCAAACAATCTTTTTTTTCAAAAAAAAAATATTTAACAAACGTATATAAAGAGAGATTTCAAAGGGAAAACTTTTGTGTTTTTTTTCTGTCTGATAGCTGTTGCCATTTAGAGCTATTCTGGGAAATGACTGGATATGACTGCAGGAACTAGTAATTTTGACTATCCGAAAGTAATGCATTTTAAAAGAACCCCCTAGTTTGAAGACATACTCACAACTTTTACAGATGCAGAACTACTCTATCTTACTCAGTAAGACAAAGGTGTTTTAATAAAGCTCTGAGAACTAATATTAGTAAATACAACTAAATCTTGGCCACAACTTATATAATTTTCAACATTCTTCTAATGCCAGTGCCCATGAAACTAGTGCTGATGAGCCCCAGAAATCAACTTTTTCAGACTAATTTAGAAGAAATTTAGCTAGCAACTTCTGAAAAGTAAGATTTTTAATTCCTAGCATTTGGTTCTAAATTTCCATTCTGCAGATTAAAGTATTTTAAAGAACTATGATAATAACATCCTATTATGTATAATATGGAAAGAATGTATATACAGCAACAAATGAAACTCTTAAGGTATTGGAACCTAAGCATTTTTTTGTTAGCCCATAAATATTCTTACAACTTAGACATTGCTTAGAAGTCAACAGAAATCTTTATCTGTAGGAATAGAAATCTCTGTCTTCCTGAATAGAGATGATTAGACACAACAGACAACTTGTGGATGGGAAATTCTGTTGGAATTTCAGAGCTGAAAGTCATCCAGCTTATGGGAATGCAGATGTTTCGAGTACCTGAAAAACCCCACATTATATATCCTAAGCTAGCATCTTTCCTTTCTTCCCAGTCTTCTATTTACTATTTGCTACAGGATTATTTCTCACTTCAAATGCAATCTAACATGAAAGCTGCTGATCAATATTGTAAACAGATGATTAGTGTCTTGCGACTGCCAAAGAACTATTAATGAATCTCAATACACGATGTTTTAGCAGGGATATGAGATAAAATAATTGAATTGGGTGAGATAATAAACCCAGGTAATTCCTTCAGTTTAGAAGGCAAATATTACCAGACCTCCTTAAACAGAATGAAATTACTACAGTCATCTCAGAAATGGTAGGAAATGCACTTCTTTGGATTAATTAAAATCAAACCACCAACAACTCTAGCACTGCCTACTGAAGTAAGACATAGAACTAGTGAGTCTGAAGTCACTGATATTGGACTCTTCCAACCTGCAAGAACTGAGGTGATACCAACGATGCAAGTTGCCAGGGGCCTCCCTGCATCTTCTCTCTCCATTTCCTTCAGATACTCCTTGTGTTGTAGAGCCTGACAGAGCCACCACAGCAATCACATCAGCAGCCTCCAGCAAGATGACGGGTTGCACATGAATAAAAATGACGTACTGGATGTTACAACTGGCAGAAGAAAACTGTGAATGACCTTAATTCAACTCGACCTGGGCAGAACACCTCTGATAAATATGTGCAAGTTATGAGCAAGGCTTTGAAACAATGCAAAGACAATTCAGACAAGGGCTTTTGTTGCCTTGTGTTACAAACCCCAGCCAACCGAACACAAAATGAAACAGATAAATAATGTCTTCTAACCACTCTAAATTTCTAGGGATTTTCCATTCCAGAGACAGTCTTTTCAGATCTCTTGCTTCTTGGGAATGGCAGAAAGAGATGGCCGGGCTACTAATGCATAAAGGCTATTCCCAACTTTGTAATATCTCCTTGAAGGATACCAGGTGTAGGTGCATCTTAGACTACAGCCTTTAAGCAACCATAAACGTTTGAAAACTGAAGGTAGTAAAGTCACCAGTAGTTACTTTTAACTCAACAAACAACTCAAACGTCTCTTCCTCTCTATGTGCTCACTGATACATTGTTTATTGATCCGTAGCTTTTTTAATTTTTCAAGTTGAAATGCACTAGTGAGGGAAAGGGCCTTCATCACTATTTCCAGCAGACTTTTTCTGCAGTTAAACCAGAAAATGTATGTAAACACCAGAAGTGAAATTCTTTATCAGTTGTAGCAAGTCCAAACTTTGACACTGTGAAATAGTTCAATATACCTGGAGAATACCTACATTTAAAGCAAACAATAAGTTTTTAAGTGTATAAAGGAAAAGCAGTTTTATTTCCAGGAGATAAAAAAAGAATTGATTTGGAGAACTTAAGACTCCAACCAGTTCTTCGATCTGTCATGCTGGGCGTATGACACATTTGGTTAAACATAAATGCTTTCCTCATATGGAGTGGTTTCTGTTTTCAAGCTGTGGTTTTCTTATCTACTTTTTGTACATTGAGGTTTATTTTTAATGCAATATAATTTAATTAAACAAACATTTGATATACATTTTTAAGCTATTTATACAGATAAGCTTATGACAGATTTAGTAAGATGTAAGATGAGGAAATTAATGGAAAAACTTTGCGTTCACTATTTGCTTTCTACAGGATCACACTTTGAAACTGTATTTATGCTGACTTTTCACACAGGTTTCTTTACAAGAAACTGTAATAAAATATGGATAAAAAGCAGAGTGATCTTCACAATGATCCACAAAATAAAGTTTTGTGACTTTTCTGTTAAAAAATAAAGGACATCCATATGCCCTATATAAACTATATTTTTTTGTTGCTCAGGAATCACTATAAAAGAATAGGCTAATTCTCTAATATATTCATTGACTTTTTAGAAACCATATTGAAATCTGATAGAGAATAAGGAAGTATTTAAATTAATGACCCTTCAATATACTGTATTTGTACAGCTTCTAGTTTCCTAATGTTTACCCACACAGCTGAGTATTTATCTGTGTCCTTCAGTGATGGATGGTTTCCCATACAGAATGACTATGCACAGAGCAGGCTACAGACCCGCAGCAAATCTCAGCAAGGTTAGAAGACCTGTAGCTTTTGCATCCAAAGGCTCCTGGTTCAATGGAATCTTGAGGTTAATCTGAACCTTCCAATGTTTTTATTCTTTAAGTACATAAACTGTAACTCCTATGCAAGGCTTCAGTGGCCATCAGCAACTTCAAGCACCCCAGATGAAGCAAGACTTTTTATCATCACTTGCTCTTGGTGAGCGGGTTGGCAGAACTGTTTTCTCAACACAGCCTGAGCAGGCTGCTGCTCTTTCATGAACAATTATTAAAAATGTAGAGAAAATGCTGGCTTCTTAAACAGCATTTCGTACAATAGCAGTTGTACTTCTGTTGATGGTGACTGCTGTGGACATCTATGAATACCTCTTTTCTACATTTTTAATAGAAACAAGATGGCAAGCACACTGACCCAGTTCACTAACAATAGCTACAGGACCTATATAGCTACAGCACACATAAAGATAAAATGTAGGGGCGCAAGGAAACCTTCAAATAGCATAAACAAACACAGTTCTATTGTCAGTAATTGGTTCATGATCATATCTGTTTATTATACACTTTTAAATTACAAATCAACAGTGATAGTCCCTTGATGCACAATTAGTATCTGGTTCATTACTAGATATACTTCTAATGGTACAATCAGCTAAACTAGAAGTTATTTATTATCAAGAGAATACTGAAAAGTGGTTTTCCCTTTAGAAGCAAGTGACAAGATAAACAAGATAAACCTACCTGCTGCTACTGAAGTAAAACTGGCAAGAGGATTCAAGTGATATTTTCCTTTGTTTGTTAAAGCAACAGGCAACCAGAATATGTATTATTGCATTCGCCATACTTCAATTATACAAATTATAAAGACCCATTCTAAAACAGATGCCAAAGATGAGACAGCTAAGAGAACCAACCTAATATACCTCACCAAAAACGCTGAGTGGCTCTTGTCTGACTTCAGGTAAGCTGAGGGAACTGAACATTTCCAAAAGGAAAACTGCATTAAGTTTCTAAAAATACTGTAGACAACAAATTGCAACAGAATAAGACTACAAAGGTATAATGGAATATCATTAAATAAAAGTGTACTTTGAAATTAAATGGATATCTTTGTTAGGGAACAACCACAAGAACAGAGCTACTACATATTAAAAAAAAACACCAAGAATTTTTACAGCAAATTTGTAAACTGTGTTGGCTTCCTTTTGTTTGTTTGTTTTTTTGCTTAGAGGCAGATATGAGTTGTATACCACAAATCTTGCTAGAATAATTATACCTGATTAGTGTATAAGAAAATTCCAAAATAGCAGCAGTGTAAGGGCAAAAATCTATTGTGAATGCCAATTTTTCATATAAGTGAGCTTCTGATAGCTAAACTGCATCTTTCAAAAAGCAAGAATGATTACGATGGTGGAAAACCTTTGGTCAGAATACATAGCTAAGCTACCTTGATAGATCAATGCAGATACACTGCATTCATACACAATATGAATTCAATTTAAGAGATGTAATTCAATTGGCATCACATTTTCATATATTATGCTCCCTGTTACTGTAACAAGATGGTTATTAAAACTTCTTTGTGAAATGGTGACATTTATCAAGCTCCTCCATCAGTTTTATTTTTTATACATATATTTTTTATACATACACATATAAAACCAATTGGTCCTTGTTAACTTTTAGTCCTTAAAACATCTCTTTGCAAACATAACCTACAGTTACCTATTTTTAAATCCTATTGAAGTACGTATTTTATTGCAACTTTTAGAACAATTAAAACATCCTTCTATAAATATAAAATCACTCCTCATTACTGCAGTACAAATCTGGTACATTCTAAAATGCAGAGTCAACCTTCTGACTTGGAAATTTTCTGTCTGCAGATTTACAGTCACATTAGCAGTTTCCGAACGTAATTTACTGTTATAGCACTTTGTATTCATATGTAGCAACTATCTGCTCACAATGTTCTTAGCAAAATGAAAGAAAATGTTGAGGAACAAAGTTAGAAAACTGTAGATTATCTAACACACCTCACAGCAAACAGCTGCTGTATGACTGCATCATTAGATTACGTGTCACAAAACACAGATGTAGACACATCTATCTTTGAGTCCTTTAGTTAAAACATTAAGTCAACAGATAAAACAAAGCACTGAAATATGAAAATGTTTCCTTTTCTTATTTTGCTACTCATGTCAGACCCTAATAAAAATCAGAAATAAAACATTTTTAAAGTTTGCACATGCACGATTAACACAGCTATTTGCGTATCAACATCCAAACTGCTCTTTCAGATCCAGAATATTTACTGTCAGCAGTAACAAATTAAACTAACAAAAAGTCTTGGAAGAAAAGTATGCACTTTATTTTGTGGATGCACTGCCTCTTCCCCAGTGGCTTGTAAATCAAACCAGTCACCTCTTGTCTAAGCCAGGGCTCCCACGCTGTCATGCCAAACCACTGGGATACCCGAGCCAGAAGATGAAAGAGAGGCCACTCCTGGCTTTCCCCGGAAATCGCCCACACCCCACATGGAGCAGCTCCCTGAAAACAGGCCCTCTCCCCGCCCTTTCCAAGAGCCACTGCCCAGGAAAGGCAGCAATCTGCACAGACACCCTCGCCACCTGTCTCAGAGCTGGGGTGGAAGCCCAGCCGGGGGCAGGGTGAGAAGTAGGCAGGACATGGGGACAGCACAGGGATGGGGTGTCTAAGCTTTCTTGGGGCACTGACAGTGCCCAAGTAAAACACACGTTGATACACATGAACAGACTACATTTTACCTGATTTAGACAGAGATACAACACATCACTAAATAATGGGACAACAGATCCCATTCTCTTTGGCTTTATAAAACCAGGTGGAATTCTTAAGATGTATGAAAACAAAATTCTATTTTTAGTAAGTTAAGTTCTACACTGATTACCCACGGCAAACAAGTGTCTCCCATAGCTCTTTCTAAGCATAAACAGTAAGAGAAACTCGTGTGTACTTCCAAAATGACTCAAGCACCGGTCACAAAGTACTTCAGCTGCAACTGAAACATCTCACAGTTCTATGCTAAATCATCACACTCACTTTTCAGATGGTTCAATTTTTCTGGGATTATGTATTTTGCCTACCTCACTCAGAGAGACAGGGCAAGCATGTAACGGAGTCCAAATGCATCGGATAAGAACACGCGATGGGAGCTTGCTCAGTACAGTGACTGTTTTGGCCCAAGTCTGTTTATTTTCCTTTTTTTTTTTTTTTCTTTCCCCAAGCTAAAGCACAGGTTGTGGGAAAAATTTTCTTAGATCTACACATGTATCCTCTTTGAGAAATTGCCTGAAAAACATGTCTACACTTCAGTTTATATCAGATATAACATTCCCACATTTAGAGAAAGAAATTTTTGAAACACTTCTCAGGAATGTGTTTAGGTTCCACACTTAAACAGCACTGAAGTTTTAAATCAGCAGCATATTTCAACCTCCAGAACATTTAATTTCTTTAATATTTGTAAAGCTTCTACGATATGGATGAGGTCTAGCCTACGACTACTTATTTAACAGATCTTTTAGCACCAGCTAGTGAGCAGGGTCATAGCATTGACTAGTTTGAACTGCTGGAGCTTCACAGGCTCATCACAGCACTAGGGATACTGATACAATTTCTCTGGTGCCCAAAGGCTAATGGACCAGGGAGAGAGAAGAAGCCAACCCATTCTTTCTCCACGCAGGGAGCACAAGTAAATCTGTAGCAGACTAATTAAGGGTGCTCCTGCATCCTGTGGAGAACCAGAGGGGTTCTGCCACAGTGCTGCAGTTCAGTGCAACAAGTTTGGCTGATCTGCATGGGAAGGCTGGATACCTCCATGACAGTGAGGATCCAGGTGAGGAGGAGGTGCATATTTCTGAGAAAAGACACTGATCTGCCAGTCAAGCTGTAGGAAAAAAAAAAATAACTGGAAAACTTCTCAGGTGGGGAACTCCCTCTCCTTATCATGCTAGCTATCAAGCAAGACATATGTTTACGACATGATTTACTTGATGTAGTGTTGAAAAACAGCTTACTCTCACATAAGGAATAGTTGGGAGGTAGTTTTTTACTCTAAATTGGTTATCTATTCCACTATGCTGCTGGAAGGAGATAGAGAAGAGAGACAGTTTGAATAGAAATAAAGCACTCAAAATAATCGGAATAGGAGCAAAAATATACCTAAAAGAAAATTAGGCTTTCTTAAGAGGAACTTTTTGAAACTTGACAGAAAAAAGGTCAGTTTTAGTAACTAATTTATTCACTTGACAAGAATTCACAACCATCACAGCTGACCCTCTAGCAACTATAAAAATGCCCTGATTGATGCTATCTTGTGACTTCTGCAGTATTTTCCAAGAAAGCATTACGTAAAAGAGTGATTTTTAATTATTTTTCTCTGGCATTCAGAAAGCTTTACTTTTTTCATTCAACTTCTGGCATACTAAAGACCTCTCAATCAACAAAGAGCTTTAATGTGGAAAGAATTTCACTTGAGCCATATCAGTGTGTGTAACTCACTTAAAATTTGCAGCAGATATTCTGATTACGTATTTAAAGGGAGGGGGGAACAAATGTGCAAAATTTGGTTATGATCATTTATCTTCAGATTTTACCAATGTAACGTTTTGAGGAGAAAACAAAAGAACAGCAAGAGACATGCAAAAGCTTCTCAGAACATGTCAGGAGTGAATGCAGTCACTGAAAACCTGTTTTCCTCTTTCTTCACAATTTTATGAATATCCAATTAATCTGGTAGGGTATGTCATAACTGTTTTGCTGATAAAGAAAGGAGAAAATCTGCAATACTTAAAGTAGAGAGAATAAAATGGAAAAAAAAACCCTGTAAGCATTTCCAACATTTTTCATGGAAGTGAATCTTTGCTCTGTAAATCAACCTCGGCACCTACCCTAAACATCACACTTAGAGTAACTAAGGGAAAAGTGCTCACAGGACCATTGGTCCTCTGGAATTAGCATGGCAGCTAATGAGAAATATGGTGTTGGATCTTAGAGATTTAGCGCTACAGTTACCCGTCTTCCTAGTTCTTCTACAGTCAAGTGGCAGAAAAAAGCGTTATTAACAAAAACACTCTAGTTGAGAGGGACTGAAAGATCTATGCTTATTTCTGTCTATGACTCTGAACAATGCTTTCTGTAAAAAAACCAACAAGCCCAAACATTTGGTATCTACAGTGTTCTGCTCTCCTTCTGCTCGATGGGGTTTTTTAGCAAGCTTCATTTCACCTTAGCTCACATGTTATAATCTATCTCCATTTTATCGACTGGGCTTTAAGGTATTTTTAGACTTTCTAACTGGTATCATCATTAGTCAAATTAAAAAATGATCCTTGACTTTGTAACATTAGAGATAACAGAGAATGACATCACATCATAGTCTGTATTGCTAATCCTAAAAGCCAAAAATGTTCATATTATCTTTTCTTCCTACTACCAAATTTTACTTCACTTTTTAAATAATAACTTTAAAATATTTCTTGTTTACCACTGAACAATTTTTCCCCTTTTGACTTGGCATTTCAAAAGTTTTTTAATTAATACAACATAAATCAAAATTCAACTACAGCTAAACCTGACATTTTTCTCAATTCAGCAACACCACTGCATGAGAAGAATGCAAGCAACATCTTGATTTCTATATATGCTTGCATAAAGACAGGGCAAACATTTTGTAAAACTTCCACAGAATACTCAACCCAGCAATTCCTAATCATCCTAAATGAACCACACACATAACTGCAAAAATGCACTCAGTGGAATGTACACATGCTTACACAGGCAGATTATTATGAACGCTATCACTAAGAATGATAATTTGCAAATGATTAAACTGCAGAGATAAATAGAAGGTTGATTTTTATAACTTGATTCTGGCTTTGCCCAAAAGGATAGATGAGGAGCTGGTACAAATGTCAAGTAAAGATATGAATCCCCATTTTAGGCATCTATTTATTTCAACAACATTCCTAAGAGAGACTCCGTTTATAAGAATTAATATTTTGTATGGTCAAGGAATTTTGAAACTATTCTTTATATGAACATAACTTATTTATTTTTATTCAGTTTCTCATACAAGACTTGAGACCTTATTTATGCAGTAGTTTTACTTAAGGCTATGTTTTTCTTGAGATTCAGAAACAGGAATGCTCTTATATTTTTCACATTATTCTCTCAGCACACCCAAGATCCAACACTCACAGCCTCACCCTGAGAAATGTATCATGATTATTCTACATCCCTGCAGAAATATTCTTTTGCTATTCTAATTTTCTAACTTCTCTTTTAGAATGAGTCCAGAACAGTCATTTTCCACCCCGCCCTTTGCAAGTTCTTACAATACTTAATACAGTAAAACTTGAGACTATGGAATCACGTATGGAAGTATGCAGCACGTAAATGATTACAAATCAGCACACCACATCAACATCCAGCCATGCAGCACAGGAGCCAAGACCCCACCCTCTCCAAACCCAAGGCCCTGACGCCTCAGCTGTGATTCTGGGAGGAAACTAGCTGAGGGTGAAAGTGTTTCTAGCAAGTGAAAGGGATGAAGAACATGGTATCTGACCTTGTTATTTCCTGGTTATTGCCCTTTGTTCTGAGGAAATAGGCATTTTAGCAACATCAGCTCAAGTGAGCTCAGACTGTCTGCTTTTTAAAGGATTTAGATAATTTTTCCTTATAGAACAACCTTCATTTTCTGTTTGGACAGTAAAATGGCAGAACACCATGAACAGCTGTTCTGTTTGTTCCCATTTCCACCAGCAAAATCTTTTAAGATAACATGTGCTTAAAAAAACAGTATGTATGTTTTATCCCAACATACATCAGAGTTAAGCCTGTAATTACTCTCCAAAGCAGAGAAAGAGAATTCCTGCAAATCCAGTGAGCTGGTGGTCCTGTCAGTCCTCCGGGAAAAAAGAGATCTCGCTTTGCCCTCTGACTGAGAACCAGGCAGAGCAGAAATCTGAATTTCCCAGATGAGTGCTCTGACTGTCTGCCTTGGAAGCACTCCCTGGCTGTGGACTTAGCTGCCAATTTTGTTAGGAATTGCTTTTCCAAGTTTTCTTGGATTCTTAAAAGCTTTTGGTTTCATTGAGTCAGCATTTCCAGATGAAAGGCTGCTGCACTGAAAAATTAATGAGCAGCTGTATTTGTAATAACCAGTGAGATTATATTTATCAGTTTTGTAGTTCTGACTGAATAGTTAGCTGTGTATAGCTTGACTGCTAGAACATGCCCTCCTCCCCTCCAAATGCATTTAGGATTTAAATCAGTTAAGTTATTAAGAACTTTAACATTTTACTGATTCAAATACACTGTCCTTTCAAGAATGCATATTCTTATTTTGTTGATGTATTTGTGTCATTAGAGAGAAGGGGAGTATTACAATTCCAATATGAAATCAGTAATTTCCTTATGGCTGCAAAATATAACCTCATAGAAAACAATACTCCACTGTGGTAGATAACCAAGGTATATTTAGAATAACCAAGCTGTTCTCTTTATTTTGTAGTGTTTCAATACAAATAAACTGTAAAGGACTTAAATTATTAGAATGCTTGATTAAAAGTATATATACTTGTTGCTGTCATAAATGAAGATCCAAAAAACTGCTTACGCATAGTTTTCTCACTTTACAGTATAAAATGTTTCTTACGGATATGTTTAGCTGCATTTTCTGATCATTCTCAAAGGCCAATATAAATACTTGAGATTAAAGACTGAATATAAGTTTTTGTGGACTTCAGAGTGCCATTCATAATCTGTCAGAAGACCCACTGGGAGTGTGGGAGGACATTAATCCTTCTATTGCTTTGAAGATCCAGGTAAAAGCTCTTGTTTGCCTAGGCAAGAAGGCAAGACACTGGCAATGTAGTTGGCAGGCAAGAACAGACACTTCCAAACATGAGAAAAACACACCTCTCTACACTTGCAGCTCATGAAACCTACTATTTGTGCCAGGACTAATTCAAGGAGAAAAAAATGTGATCATTTCAAAACAGCGCTTCAAAATTAGTGGTGATGGGCATACAGATAAAACATTGCACTACAGTCCCATCCACACTGACTACACAGTAATTAACTGAAAATTGGTTGGTGCTTTAAGTGAAGAACACAGTAAGACACTAGAGTATTACTTTTTTATTACTGCTAAGATGGACAATCCCTGGTACACTTGTAACTAATATAATATATGCATTCTGATATTACCATAGAAAGCCAATTCATTAAGTAGAAGTAATCCTTTTAAACTAAGTTAAATCAGCTTATAGTAGCTAAGTGTAGCTGGTGTCTCTGAAACATCTGTTATCACATATTTTTTAAATATATTTTTAATTATATATTAAATCTGAGTATTCAGAAACACGGATTACGCTACTACAAAAATAAAATCTGCCCACCATGCTTTTACAGAAAAACATCCTCTAAATACAAGTATTTCTTCTTACACTTCAGTTAAGAGAATAGAAAAAATGAAAGTACTGTGTCATGGCACGCAAAAACATCGTCTTGCACTTTCCCATATGACTGCCCTCTCAAGACAGTACAAAGTTTCTTCAACAGTTGAATTTCTAAAAGTAAATGTAAGTACACAAATGGACATTTTCTTACAAAACTTTCTTTACTACTAAAATAGCCCCTGCAGCAAAATCATGTTCAAGCTTCTTCAGCTGCAGTGGTACCTACTGTTTTTTATGAAGTATTCTCAGAGCAAGCATTGTCTGCAAGGCACAACTGTGACACCTAAGTCTAAGTGACATCCAAGTCTAAAAGAAACACTCAGTACCCACAAAAAAGATATGAGCTCACCTGTTTTATTAAGAAAATAATTAAAAGTCATTGAAAGAAGTACCATGGAGAAGCCCAGCAGATTTTCACAAACACAAACACACACAAACAAAAAAAAGACCTGATGCATTTCAGAAAGACTAAGGAGTATTTCTAAAAACTCCTTCCCATCCAGTTCCTCTCTGTACCAATAAATGCAGCAGTAAAAGAAAGCACATATATGGTAGTGCTCTCACTGATCTAACTCACTGATCTAACTTCAGTTAACAGACTGAAGACAGCAATTACTGTAATTCCTTTAGATTTCAAACACAGATTGTCTTAATCAACATGAATACGTCACCTGATTTTCAAATAATCCTACAAAACACTTCAGGCACAGTATACCATGGATTTCTGTGGACCTACTGAGCAAGCAACGTGATTTTGTGAAGTTTTCCACTTCCCAGGGAAGTTATACTTGCAAAAGTTTATGCTTAAATCTTAATATTTTCTTTTGCAAATTGTCACAGATTAATCGTTCCTGAAGTAGTTTCATAGTTAATTACACCATAACTATACTTAGGGTCTGTCACTAATATTGCAACAAGCAGTATAAAAGCTAAGAGAATTAAGAATACAAAATTTTGCTCTACTTCATTAAATCTAAACAGACTTTTAAAGATAGGAAAGATTTAAATAGTTGCTGTAACATTAAACGGTCAGTAAAAATTACTGCACCCATGCAGACCATCAAAGCGAATTCTTCCACAAAAAAAATGAACATTGGAGACTTACTTCTGTTTGGAAACTTACTCCCATTTACTCATAAGACAACTGAAATAAGATTATTTCAGGTGTATGCGAACAACTGAAATTCTTAGCTGTTCATTTTCAAACATTAAAAGAAATGGTTCTCCTCAGGAGAAAAGGAAAACAAAATAAAAACATGCACAACACTCTTGAAACCCAATTTGTAACAGTTTCTAAAGAAGCCTACCTTTACTTGAGGGGAAAAATGAACAAAGCAACCCTCACAAACCAAGCACAGCAGCGCTTTAGAAGTCAGATGACAAAACTGGCTAAGCCAACTTCTAGGCAAATTCTGAGTACACAAACTCTGTTTGCCTCATACTACAAATGCCAGTGGTGAACTCTTGAATCTGGAAGCAGGAGAAGGAGCTCCATTTCCATGGGCCCCAGTAAATGATCACAGACCTCCTGATAAGAAACGCTACCAAAAACTTTGCCCAACACATTGCACTGCCAATATTCATGACTCCAACTCAGTATTGCTCGATTCCATTTGAAGACTTGACCAGAGTATCTTTTGCCACAGCTATACCTACCTTTCTCAAGTACATGTCACAGACGTAGGCCCACAGCCAGTGATTTTTTTTTAATAAGAAGGATATATAACAATAAGGAAGCAGATGCCCCTTTTCAAAATGTTGTTATTATTAATACAGAACAACTAGAAACGGTCTTTCAAAATAAACAAAACTATTATTTCAGATTTCTAATGAATTCTTAATTAAAATGCACTAATTCACACAAACCTTTGTAAGAAAACCCAGAAAGTCCAGTCTCTCCTGCACAGAAACATACTGTAAGTATAGAAAATATCACTTGAAACAGGGAAGTAAACAGTTCTCTTTTGTGTGTCAGGAACAGCTGTTAACTGGTTTATGTAATCATAAGTTTCAGATCTTGAAAAGGTCTTCACATGTCATTTTAATGATCAAAAGCATATGTAAATGGTGAAAAAAATTGAAACGCTGTCTCAAAGACAAACTAATAATCATGAAAAACACACAAACTTCATCTTCCTATAGTGAAAAAAACAACTTAAGACAGATTATTTAACCCTGAAGCAAGCTTAGAGGAAAAACAGCAGGTTTCTAAATGATTATGAGCAATGACATGTGCAGCAATGAGCCTCTGCAGTAAAGGCCAGTGGTATCTTGGTCTGCATTAGGAGGAGTGTTGCCAGCAGGCCAAGGGAGGTGATCCTTCCTCTCTGCTCAGCACTGGTGAGGCCACAGCTGGAGTTCGGGGTCCAGTTCTGGGCTTCTTGTTATGAGACAGACATTGGACATACTGAAGACAGTCCAGTGAAGGGCCACAAAAAAATGATGGACTGGAGCACCTCCCCTATGAGGAAAGGCAGAGAGAGGTGGGACTGCTCAGCCTGGAGAAGAAAAGGCACAGGAGGATCGCCTCAAAATCTACAAATACCTGAAGGTACAGTGCAAAGAGGACAGTAGCAGGCACTTTTCAGTGGTGCCCAGTGACAGAACCAGAGGCAGCAGGCACACAGTGAGAAATAGAAAGTTCTGTCTGAACATCAGAAAAAACTTTTACTGTGAGGGGATTGACATGGGTTGTCTGGGGAGGCTGTGGAGTCTTTGTCCTTGGAGATATTCTGAAGATGCCTGAAAACAATCCTGGAAAACTGGCACTGGGTGGTCCTGCATGAGCAAGGCAGGCTGGATCTGATAATCTCCAGAGGTCCCCTCCAACCTCAAAAACTCTGCAAGCCTGTGATACCCCGCAGGTGCACAGTTTCAAACTCCACAGTTCTGGCTTAAGCCCAAAATAGATATATATCTGCTAGAAAAAACAGCAAGAGGTGCTAGGATGGAACAATAAGGGAAAAAAAAAATCAGATTGTCCAGCAATTATATTTGGTTAATTCCCCAGGATAACTGAAATATACTAGGAAATTCTTATTTTGGTTATATTTGTATATTTACTATTTCTTTGAACAATTTCTTTTCCCTGCCCTCTGATGCATAAAAGGAAAGGCAGTTACAGGCATATAAAAGACTTTACTCATATTGTGTGAGGAATTCCAAATAACCAGATCAACTGCCTTCCCAGAGCAAAACCAGAGACAACTCACACCTTCTATGTGTGCAGAGGTGTGGATCAGACAGCACAGCAACATGAACAGTGTTTGTTACTGATTCGTGTATCCTATGACTACATAAAAGGATTCTGGTGTATCCCTGTGTACTTGGCTCACAAGCTGTAGATTACTGATTCCATCTCTCGAGGAGTGTGCCCTTTCCACCACAGCACCATCTGCTTCCACAGCTGAATGGGGGACACTCATCCCTAACCGCTTCCATCATGTTTTGCCATACAGGGGTTGCCCACAACAGTCCAAATTATGCAATGGCAGAGATGAAATAAAAAGGCTTGATGTGGCAATAGCTTGTTCTCAAGACCCGCAAAGCCTGAAAGTGTTGTGACAGTAGACATGAATGAAGTAACACAATGCAGCTGAGGAACAATTGTGTCATTCTGGATCAAAGGAAGTGACTATCTGATTCCACAGAGGTAGTGGGACAGATGCAAAGTGCCACCGAAGTCTAAAAGATGGAACTTCTTATTAACAGAAATTTGTATCATAACAAGTCCTTAGAAAACCTCCTCTTCAGGGGAACCTCTGTCTACTTGAGCACAGAGCAGCAAGACATGGAGAAAAAGACTGGAGAGCAACTGTGTTTCCTTCCAGACTAGACTTAACTTTTGTCTCTGAGAAGTTGTCTCTGTACACAGTTGTCTTAGATGGTATTTAAGAAATCTGAGTCAGGAGCTTAAAACTATGACAACATGTAAAGGAATAACTATATATCTAGTGAGAAAGGAATGCATGAGGGAGGGTTACTCTGTCCAGATGCCAGAACCAGCGAGTAATAGCAAATGGTTCAGACTGGAAGGGCCTTTCCCTTAAAGAACCAGTTGGCCTCCTTTGTTTGGAGGATCCCTGAGCATTTTGCAGGCTTAGGTCTCTGCAGGAATCTGCACTGTTCTTTCTGTGGATACTGCCCAATTCATTCCAATCCACTGGATCCTGCCTCACCTACTCTTTTCTGAGATTTAAAGCTGGAAACATATCCTTTTTGTTTTTAATACTTAGTAATCATCTCCCAGAAATAAGGGGAAATTTCATAGGATAAACATGTTTTTACTGTGCTATTATGTACAATTATACTGCCATGCAGCTGCAATGTCTTTTACCTTTACATCATTATACATCTTCATTGTTCATAGTGTCTAAGAGATTAAAAAATACATGTATGTTGATCTCTCATAATAAATGGAAATTTATCATTATGATAAACACAACGAACTACTACAATCCATACTTTACTTTAAATGATCACCAACACGTTTTACCTTGCATTTATTTCCTATATGGAATAATATGATTTTTAAAAAATGCTTATATGAGTGGTGGAGTTTCCTTTCCCAGCAGTTCATACTGATAATCTGATTACTGTTCTTGGACTTTAAACACTAAGGTCCCATAAACATAAAATGAAACACAACCATGCAGAAGTAAACAAACAGAAACATTCTAAGTTTTCTGTTAAGTGTTTCCTCTGATCTTTACAGATTTCCTTATGATCTGGGTACAAGCAAGAAATTTCTTTTCTTCACAATTGCTAAAATATAATGGTCTTAGATTATTCAATTTTTCTACTTTATATTCAGTTGTAGGTGATCTCCAGTTCTTTAAAGTTTTGCCTAAGCAGTAGTCTAATGAGGTGCATGTATGACCTGACAGTAATGGGAAATTTTTTTTTAGTACCTAATTTAACGTTCTGCTGACAGTTTTCCTATGCCTTCAAAAAGCATCTAGAAACTGATATTCTGTCTTAATGGGCACCTATCCTTCCACTGGATAGCGTCCAATTGTCCAAGACTTGATTTTAGAATAGGAACCTCCTCTCCTAGATCAATAAAACAATTTGTTGAATTCCTTCTTCATCCAGTTCAGGTTACTCCTCCCCGTAGCAGGAGGCATCCTGAACACCTTGACATAAACTCATAGAGTTTGTTTTCCAACTGTTTAACTTCAGGCAGACATCAACATTGCAGACATACACCAGTGTCCACTCTGACTGCAGTGGTTCAGCAGAGAGGCCCTCATCATTGCTTCTGCAGCCCTGTTTGACAAAGTACTGCTGACCCTCTTTTTGTTATTTACACTTGTTTTCTTTTAGATATTTTTGATAATATAGGTTTTAATTTTTTTTGTAAAGATTTTGTTTGCATTTGCTGTTCAAATCATCTCCATCAGATGGAACTTCTTACACCTCTCTTAAGTTCTGCAAAGTAGAATAACTTAGCAAAAAGTGATGCCTAACAGAAAAAAACCTTCACACTACAAAAACCTTAGAAAAATCAAAAACTCTGAAACATTTTTGAGAGCATGTTGTGAAACAAGTCCACTATGCAAAAATGAAAACACCAGTTAATTTCTTTTTCTCTGTTCTACTGAGATTTTTGCATCCCCTTTTCTTCCCTTGAAGACAACAGAAATCATGCTACTACAGCTAAACATTTGATCTGCTTCTGAGCAATATCTTTCTGTCCATGTCCTGTTCATAGACTTCTCTATGTAATGGTTTAAATTATGGTTGTTCACCTCCCTCTCTGAAGAGTCATACACATAGGGCCACACAGTTTGAGGGAAATGAAAGCTAATATACTAGTATATTTGGTGTCATTTATCTGTGTTCATGATTACTTTTTCTACACGTGTAGGAGTGAAAAAGATCGGTTTCCCCCTGTTTCCTGAGTTTCTCCAGAAATAAAAATATGATGTTGGAGTTGGAATGAGAACCTAGGATTACCTTGACTGGTAAACCCTGACTCCAGCTGATTTTCTTTTCACTAACCTATAAAGCAGGGGAGGTTCTTCAAAGGGATGAGGGAAGTGGGACTTCTTTTTTGTAGGCTATCTGGTCCTTTAAGTTAGGATGACTTTTGATAGCATGCCATTGTTCCCTTCCCACAGAGAAAGTACTTCTAAGAAGGTTTTTAAAAATGTTATTGTTTTAAATGAGATAGATGTGGAAATTAGTCTGCTTTTCAGTCTGATGATAATTCAGTTTCTCATGATGAGTTAATAGTTTCGGACAGAGCATGCTCATTTATTGAAGCCTGGTTAGTAGAATCACTCACATTTTTGTTTTCATATGCAGTGTGCAGCAACCTTTCAGACAGATACCCTTTGGAGATCAATAAGAAAGAAGACACTATGTGAAAAACTTCGTACTATCTCTATTGCCATCAAGGAAAAGAAGCAAATGCCATTTATGAATGTGGCAGACCTAAGTGAAGAAGCAGATTGTGGAGACCTTGCTGATCTCTTTCACAAACAACACTTTGAGCTTTGTGCCCTTTCTCAAAAGTTTTCTGAACTCAGCATTTTCAGTGAAGGGTTCCCCTTCAAACCAGCCTGTGTATTTTGCAGAGGCCTCAGCTGCCAAACAGAACCACACACATAAAGGGGAGTAGCTCCCAACCCCTTAAAATCAGGCATGATCCTTCAGTTGCCAAAGAAAATACCTGGAACTACGTTCCTAATACTTCTCTAGAAATAAAATCTGACACTAAATTTAATCATCAAAACCAAAAATCTAAGCTTAAAGCAAAGAATACGTGTAGCTAAAGCTTACAATTTAGAATTCGTAAAACTTTTTTAATCCATTAGATGTTGTAGAAAGAAATCAATGAGGTTAGAGTGCTATCTTCTTTTGTGGCCTCAGGTTAAAAATGTTTAGGAACAGCGAAAAGTAAGGCAAATAGGGTCGTGCATGCACGTATTTGTGTAAAAGCATGAAAATTGCTTTTGAAAGGCTCTGCAACTAGGATCATGGAGAGACCAGCAAAAAGGAAGGAAAAAAAAATAAAAACAACAAAGAAGAAAGAAAATACTAGCCTAGATGCCAGCTATGGGTTATCTGCACTGTTAAGACAATAGGTCCAGTGTTTTTAGTGGATGCTGTCAATGTTCTTAGTCTTAAATTAGAGCAAGCAGCTGTTTCAGTGTACAGCTGAGCATGACATAAGCCTGTGTAAACGCTTTTCTCTGTCACATTCTTCTAAGTGGATGAGGGTTGTATCTTTCTCCACTCATGCAGAATAATCCTCTTCTCCAAAAGTTCAAAATAAGTCTTGAATTGCACTTCAATTCTGCTTCTAGAAAGCAACCAAAACAGCAGGGGGACAATTTTGTCAGGTGGGGTGTGTGCATCAACATGTCCACTTTTAAGGATAGCAATCTTGACAGCATTCCACAAACATGCTATCCCTGTTCCTTTGACCCTACATTTTCCAATTGCAAGATGCTTGGCAGATTCCAAAATCAGTTTGATAGTAGTCATAGGAAATTCTCCGCTTGTGGTTCCTATGGATTTAGTATATAAAATAATCATAGAGCATGGTAATGCATGTCTATACCTACAAAGAGCTGCAAGAAACAACTGATTTGGTTTCATAAAACTACTTGCTGTCTTCACATCTTAAACGGACTCAGTTATTGAGGATTTTAAAAACAGAAAAATTAAAACTGCAAAATCAACACCCGTAAAATCTGAAAATCCTAGCAGAGTTTACAATAAACACTTCTCCCTTACCCTCCTCCCTTTAGTTTTTATATACCTTTTGGGGCATCTAAAGGTCAGGCAGTGAAACTTGAGAACAGACTGCAACAAATGTGCAACAATTTGGACAGTATAAAAATTATTAAGTTGAAACCATGACACTGATTTGCATGAAAAGACAGCTGACCTCCATCTCATGACTTATTTTTAAACCAAGTGAACTCTGAAGCTGACAGAGAAAGGCAGTTAAATTGCCCTATGCTCCAATTTTCAGCTAAAGCCTGTGGAGATGGAAGAATTCAGAATGGGCTTCTTTACTCTATTGTAGAGAGACAAAAACAGTGGACAACACTTGCTGACAAAATCAACAATTCTTGAAAAAGCTGCAGCAGAAGAGACATGGCACAGGAAGACATTGCCAATGAAGCAATTGTTAAAACAGGCCATTTAATATTTGACTCTCACTCTCACCTTTACATACTACACTTTTAAATTCATTGTCCCTTGAAGAGGGACCTGTAACTTCTATGGCATATGATTTCTCTATCATTCCGGCCCTGTAAAACTGTGCATCTTACTTCTAGGTGAGCTGTCTTCGGGTTGTTAAGGACAGCGCCCAACACCTACACAACAGCGGGAATGACAGAAGAAATGTACTTGCAGTGGGAAGGAGTTTCATCTCGGCTGCCTGAAGCAAAGAAGCAAGTCTGACACCAATTACTACCTTGGCTTTCTGTTACCACTTTATATCATCACCCCCCTGGCCACTTCTTCAGGTTTAGTCAGCTCTGGAACAACTGGGATATACACAGCTAAGTTATGACAGTTCATCATCTGCTAATCTAGATGCTTTTTGTTGATGATTCCACCCATATACCCTCAAAGTTGTTTCAGAAGTGTTCTTTCTCTGTTGCCAAGTTCAGGAAAATTTATAAACTCAGAGCACAAGCTCCATCTTCACATTGTTCAAGCTGTAAGTTTAGGTGAAAAAATATATGCAGGCTGCTTACTGCTTTAGGCCAATCTCACTGGTTACAGGTGCCCTATAGCCTGTTACAAAGGCCTGTTCATGTCTCTGGCATGAATCAGGTATAGCCATAGAATTACAGAGAAATTTATATTGGAAGTGATTTCAGGATCATCCAGTCTAATCTCCTCAAAGAAGGGCTCACATTGAATTTACAGCTGAGTTTTGATAGTGTCCAAGAATGGGGATGTCACAGGCCTTTCTGGGCAACCTGCTCATGTCTGACCTTCCTTTGTTGCAGATTGTGTCTGTCATCTCTTATTTTAACCCTGTGCACCTCTGAGAGGAGTATGCCTCTGTTTCTGTAATGCCCCTCCTCCTTTACATGGGGCTGGATTCTTAAATCCTGCCTTAGCCTTCTCCGTCCAAGCTAAAACAACCATCTTCCTTAGCCCCTCTTCACATGTCATGTGCTGTGCCTCCCTAACTTGTTAGTGGTTCTTCCACTGGACTTGCTGCTGTTTTCTGACATTTCTGGATGGGTGCAGAATTGAACACACCCCCTAGACATGGTCCTATAAGCGCTGTATAGAGAAGAATAATTCCTTCTCCTGACCAGCTGACACTCTTCCTAATGCAACTCAGTATGCACAAGACACTGCTGACTCATGTTTAGTGTGTTCATCAGACTTCCAGGATAATTTTTAGTGGAGCTGCTACTTGGCCAGCTGGTCTCCTGTCCATACAGATGCTCAAGGTTGTTTTGTCCGAGGTGCTTGACACAGCACTTCTTGTTGTTGAACAACGAGGTTTCTGGTAGCCCAGACCAGCAGAGAGTACCAAGGTCCTTGTGAATGGCTGTCCTGCCTCTAGCCAGCCAGCTGCTTTACCCAGTTTTAGGGAATACCAGTCAAGCATACATTCCAGTCAAATGTCCATTCCAGTCAGCTGGCTCATCTACCCTGCAGCTCCTGCACTGAATTCAGCTCCTGGAGCTAACTGCCTAGTTCAGAAGAAGCCAAGATTTTGCAAAATACTGGCAGCACAATGATGGCACTGCTGTGAACTCAGGAAAACTGCCATTGGCCAGCATTTAGATTTATGCTACTACACTCACCAACAGAGGAACAGCTGACAGGGTTAGTTCAGACACTTCTCTAGGAGGCACATATTATATAGGCAGAATTGTGAAGCAGTGAAGAGCTATGAATACCCTCACCAGGACACACAGATAAAAAAGGCCTACAAACTAGGAAGTGAAGAACTGAGTTACGAGATACTAGAAAACAGTTTGTTTCATAGTCATGAATGTCCTCTCCCATCTGGTATTTATGCTACACACACACAGACACACAGAGCCGCAAACGCACACATATATATTTCTACCCTCCGAATTTCAAGGCACACAGAAACAATTAAGTTATCCAGATTTAAAAAGCAGATAAAATATTTCTTGAGACACTTTTCAGACATCTGCAGGCAGTTATCAGTTTGGTTTTTTTGGTTTAAATCAGATTGTTTGCCTCAGGCATACAAAGAAAAGTTTTACACTAAAAATTAAAAAGCTCCTTGTGATAAAGAGAAAAAATACTAAAAGCAGTGGTAGAGAAGAAATTATTCTGCCTTGTAAAACCAGTGAACCTGCAGAGTAGAGGATTGCTCAATGGGGCCAGCTACAGCATTACCTGCCAAGTCAGCCACTCTCACAGACTGGGAACTAGCAAGCGTGAGACACAGCCAGTTGGCTTTGGTGGAGTATTTATGGAGGATGCAGAGGCTTATTTACTGAATAATCTGGAGACCATCTGGTGATATCCAGTGACAAGAACACTGAGCTGAAAGTAGAAAAGCCTGAGATCTATTTCTGGCTCTGCCAACTATTCTCTGTGACCTCCGGTGGCTCAGTTTGCCCATATACAAATCAGAAAAAAAAATAAATCTACTGTCATCTCTAGGAAATTTTGATACTTCAATAAGAATTCATACTTATTACTATTTTAGCAGTATTACTTTTTATTTAAATTATCAATAAACACTTTAGAGTTAATTGTTCAGATATTATTTTGAATCTGAGTTTGCCTTCTGTACTAACAGAGATTACACCAATCTCAATAGTGGTAGTATATAATTTGGAGTTAAACCAAAAGGATTTCAAAACAAGCTGGACGGTTTTCTTAACTATGACATTTCTAAAGTAAGAGGCCCCTTTTTTCCCCTTCAGAAGAAAGAAGACATCAATAAGGTGAGAGAAAGATCTATAAATCTTAATATACATTTCCCACACCCAGTCTAATGATCACTACCATAACTGAGTTGACAAAAAGATAATCCAAAATACTCTCGAGTTCTGAACTTGTACCATTTTGCTGAAACTTTAAAATAATCATCTGTAGGGGATGGGGCAATTGAGTAACCAGATCAATGCCCACAAGACATGCTGATTCCCTTCACCATCAATTTACTCTGTTCAGAAGCCCACAGACTTTCAGACTGATAGGTGGGCGTTCTTCCAAAGTGCACTGGCAAGTTACGATGGGGGTAATGCAAAATCACTCCTATGGGGGAAAAATGAAAGAACAAGAAAACCCCAAACCAACCAACCAACCAACCAACAAACAACAAACAAACCAACCCCCCAAAAATCCCACCTAGGAGCAGTGGCTCTTCAAGAAAATCTCCAGATGACTAAAAACTACCACTAGTCTGGACCCTAATTCAAGTCAAAAAGAAAATTTCTGCTGCATGTTTCTTCTGCTATCCCCACTGAAACAGTTTTTGTTGGGTTCTTCCATGGGTGATAACATAGTCGAAGGAGAAAGTTTCTGCCTACCAGGATTCCCATGCAAACAGAGCCCAGACGCCTCCCACTTTCTTCCCACAGAACTGGTCACCCTTGTCTAATCTCCTTAAGTCATCTGGTGTCTCACTGGGGAAGTGCTATCTAGGACAAAGAAGTCTGTAGGGATGCTGGCAAGAGTGGAAAGTGAATCTTGTGACCAAGTGCACCAGAGCTGAGCTGCTCAGGAAAATGATAATGAAGTGAAGGAGTTCTGTTTTTCATGGAGGAGCAGGACAAAGGAAGAAAGGTAGTACAAGGACCAGACCTCCCTCAGTGGGGAGGGAGAGGAAGAGAGAGAGGAAGGAAGAAATGCACTTCTCTTCACCGATACACAGGTCAATAACTAAACACATAACAATGAAGTTTAAATTTAAACACCAAGTTATTTTTTCAACAATGCTCCTGTATGATAGCTCCAAACTATTACCTTTCTTTGCTGATGCTGGAAGAGAACCAAGATATTTCAGGAAGAAGTTGGGTCTTCAGGTAAGTAGATTAACTTCTATGTAGTAAGATTTTCCAGACAATGTGTGGACTGGAAAAAGGCTTTTGTCGACATCCACATTTCTTAGGATGTGAAATAAAAATAGCCAGAGGCTGGAGCAACTAAACTGAGTCCTGGAAAGTCAGCACTAGACTTCCAAAATAAAAATAAGGAATACTGTTCGGAACGCATTTCAATGGGAGAATAATACGAACTTATAAAATGGAATCTCTTTTCGTACTGTGATCATACAACTGCCTGAGTCTGCATAATACCACGTATTTTACAATGTTTTGCAGCCCTGCAATCTTACGCATAGATTAATAAAGTATGGCAGGATATACTTACAAATTATTTAGGAAGCTTTAGAGTTCAACCAACCCTGCTGACAGGGGAACAGGAAGGGGGAAAGTACTTTATTATTCACTCAGTGGACTGAAAAAAAGACTGTATGAGCTAGGTAGAATGTCATTAAGAAGTTACCAGAGACACACAAAAAAAAATCAACCACCTGCTTGCTTGTATTTTTTTCAAAAGGACTTTTAAAATTTACATATTAAAGTCTGTTTATGATGATGTATTTTGTATACATTATAGTAAGATCATATTAAGGAAGATGACAGTCTTTCAGTGTATCTATTTTCAACTCTCCTAATCCTAGACTAATGCAGAGGATTTTTCTGGATGTGGAAATCGATCTCCACATTTCATGAAATAATTCTGTAGTGCAAAAAAATAATGCTACAAATAATTATCACTCACTGTTAATATAGTATAAAGGCTCAAACATATAAAAAACATACTTTTTCTTTTTCCATCTCTTAGTTCCATTGAAATTTCACTGTCCCCCTTGAAAAATTAAATCACTGCCAATATTAATGGGATTTTGGTTAAATTAATTACAGTATTGAATAAACACTCATCAGATTTTCTAACATTTTCAATCAATATTTTCACTCTTCTAGCCACACTCAACATTTTCAAGTAAGTTTTGCCCATAAGAAAATTAAGACAATGATTTGAAAATTGAAATTATATCTGTAACTTTTAATGAAGAGTTGTCACATTTGAAGAAAGCATACCTTCAAACTATCTAGCTATGAACTGAATAATCTCATCTCGAAATTCATTAAGTGTTCAGTAATCTGAAAAGCACCACACTGCTCGTGTCTTATCTGCAGCAATGAAAAGGAGAGCTCTGTGGTAATTCACTGAAACTCAGCGATATCATATTACACTTGCATTTGTAAAATAGCTATTTACTTTCACATGCAAAAGAGCAACCTAATACTACAAAATGAAAAAAAATGGCACCAAAGGGTATTGTTTTTCAGGCATCAAAACAAGCTTTAAAAGACCGTTCAATATACTAAAAATATCAAACCATCAGTTCCACGCAGGACGGAAGTTTTAGAGTGTTCCTACAATCAGGAACTCTCATTCTGTCAATTCCCCTCCAGCAACAACTTTCCCCTACTTTTAATAGCATAGCGTGAAAATGATGGCTATGTAACCTTGTATTCTGTACCACCCACAATCATTTTGGCCAGCCTGGGACAATGATGAATTCACACTACATGAAACAGACCTATGACAGTGTATCTTTTCTTGGATGAAAATAGAGCTTGGGTATGTTGGTGTATATTGATTTGCTCTCAATGCTGCTAAAGTCACTGGCAGTTTTGTCACTGGAAGGCTTTGCCACTGCCTTCCAACTAAAAGACATGAATGGCTGAACTGCACCTCAGGTGAATAATTTTTCAAATAATAACTCGAAGCATATCTGTTTAGCCATTAAGCTCTGCTTAATTTACAATAGCTACTGAAGGTTATTTTTGTTTTAACACACCATTAGATCTCATGTTTTCTGTATTTTGTAGTAACAACTTTTCATAAGTTATCTTCTTTCTCTTTTACAACCATTTTATGAATCACAAGAAAAAACAACACTGGACATTTCTAACTAGCAGCACACACTTCAACAAAACATTTTTTATGTGCATGTGTATATCAAGAACTATCTTACCGTGAACTTAATGACATGCAGTTAAAATCATAAACCTGGAAAAGTAATGTAAGTTGCTACATGTTCTACATACTTTTGCTTTTCACTGTATGTTTGAAAGCGATACCAAATTAAAACGCAGGAATTCATAAATTTGTAAAACTAGTTAAGGGTGCTGTCAGTTTTCTATTTTTCAAAGTTGTTCTTTGTAATGACTGTATTCTAAAGGTGGTTTAGCATTGATAAGACCTTAGAAACGAAGCAGTCACACTGAATCTCACTGGCACTTGTTATAATACACTTCAGTCCCAAACTCCATGCTGTTCTCCCCAGCAAATCATACTCTTTATGTTGATGATCTTGCAGCTGTAAGACAAGATCTTTTGATAAGTACAGGATGTAAAACATCTTTGTCCACTGCATACTCTGGAAAATAACTTCCTGATCTAAAATATAGTTCTAAACTATTTTAATAGTTAAAAATTATTCCATCTCAAATTAGCCACGCATAATTTGAATGTGCATATACTTCTGAAAATTAGTCTTGCACAATGTGCACAACTAGAATGACAGAAATTGAGGCATGTTATGCTTGACTGAAGAAGGCTGGCAGAAAAGTCCATACAAAAAAAATTAAAGGGCTGAAATTAAAGTTAACTAGTCAATATAAACATTTTACAAGTTGTCGAAAAGAGCAAAAGGATACATTAAAAACAGATGACACAAGATCCTCCTTTATACAGAAGGCTATTCAGAAGACACTGTACAAGACAAATTCCTGTCGCAATGCACTAGGGCAACATTGCACTCACATCCTGCACCTGGGTCCATTGTTCCACCCATGTGTTTATAAGAATTAATTTATTTAAACTTTTTATAAGCAGCCTATCTTCCATTCTCCTTGAGAAGGAAAAATATTATGCAGCACTCCACAGTTCTTAAAACACTATATTGAAGGACAAAGGTCATCTGCTATAAAATGTGACCTTAAGCATTAAATGCATATTACATTTAATTTTCAGTTGCAGCCTAACTTGTAAACTGTTTCAGCCCTACTGCCAAGGTATGCTGTCTTCTCAGCTTGGTTTCCTAAGGAATGGAAAAATACGCTTCAACTGTCTGACAGTTACCCATGCCTTCTACCTAACTCTGCAACATATTGGCCAGTTCCAACCAATGCCACAAAAAGGCAGAGAACTCAAAGGAAGACTCAAACTCTAACAAGGTCATTGTTGGCTAGCCGGAAGAAGGAGCTGGTTTAACAACTCCATACTGAGGGGAAATTTTTATCATCATCTCAACAAGCTACCAGTTTTTGCTGGATGAGCTGCTGACAGATACACATAGTCTGACCAGCCAGTCAGCACTTACCAAAAAGTGCCCTGACATGCACTGCCT
Organism: Campylorhamphus procurvoides; assembly: GCA_013396655.1. NCBI lineage: Eukaryota > Metazoa > Chordata > Aves > Passeriformes > Dendrocolaptidae > Campylorhamphus > Campylorhamphus procurvoides. The sequence continues at coordinate 375,265 of WBMV01009028.1, read as the reverse complement.
CCTGGCCAACTGGAAAGGGATTGGGACTACTCTGAGGAAAATCAAGCAACAGGAAACCTGAAGGACAAATGGGCTATTTATTGTCACTGGAGAAGTAGGCTGGGTATCTACAATGCATTCACAGGTAATCAGAATTTATTAGCTCCACTATTGACGGAAAAAATTACATTTTACAGGACTGAAAACAACACTTAGAGCTCCTGGTGAAGATCAAAAGCAAATTATGCCAAGCACACACTCCATTCTGCTTTAGCTAGGAAAAAAAGGTAGAAGGAATGAAGGCAATGAGATTTAAGATACTTGCTGGAATTGCACAAGAGATCAGAGATAACTGCCAGAATATGCCTCTTTTTCCAGTTAGGGACTACCTAATGACTCAAGTTCAAATGCTAAGTACCAAGGGTGGCAATATAAAACTATGTTAGCTCATTAGTATAATATTCATATATAGCTATGCAGAGTGACTCTTTAAAATAACATAATATATACTATGTAAAACTTGCAGAACTTTCCCCCCCAAACTAGGAAACTTTTATGATTATCATAATCATAATAATTCCATATAACAAATTTAAGATACAAACCACTTTGTACAAGCTTTGTTAAGAGCTTCAGCAACCTCAGAACACAGTAACTCTTTGGGCTGGCTATTTAACAGAAACTTCTGTAATCAAAGACATAAACCACACAGCAGTCCAAGATAAAGTCAAAATTAGATTTAAATTGGATTTCAAAACCTAAGTACCCACCGGAGATATACTAGACTTACTGCTGCACTGTAAAATGTTTGAAAACTGTTTTCACAGCAGCAAACACTTATTAACTAGACGGAATGTTCCCACTCCACAAAAAAAAAGTCTTTCTTTCAGAGAGTGTTCAAGGGTCCAGAACAGAACATTAATTTCATGCTTACTGTCTAAAGTCAATTCATATGGATAATCAGAAATAGTCAGAAGTTAAAATTTAGTTGAGTCCTAATGAACATGGCTTGCTGCCACCACTTGCTACCAGTCACTAAAATTTTCAAGATACGTAGTGAGTCAAGACTAAAAGGGTCAAATAGAGTAATGATTAAAAACAAGAAGTCTCATCTACAGACCAGAATAGGTAATAATTTTGAAGTCTACGACTACGTTTACAGGAAAGTTAAAGTCAGAAGTTATTCAGTTCCATATTACATCTAAGGGTGTCAGTTCACAGCAAACTTTTTTTAAAAGTGCAATTTCTTGTCTAGATAGAAGAATGGCTGCCTTTGTAAATGTGGCTGCTATTTTTTTTCTAGTATCACTGCCTGCTGCTTATCTGCTATTAAGCACCTTTTTTTTTTTTTGTAAAATATATTTTGATACTTTTAGACATGGGACATGCTTCCAGCTCCTAAATGACCTGCAGTTCAATTTACTGTAGTGTGTACTGTACAAAGTTCTTTGGTATCCACAGGAACAGTTACCAACTGATGTGAACTTCCTTCCCTAAAGAGCTTGTTTTGAATAACAAACTACTCCAGGGGGAAATACATTATCTTGTCTAATCAAATGTTCAAGCGAGGCTCATTTCATTCCAGGGTTTTACTATGCATTGTGCAAATGTGTGTGACACTGACCTTTAATTAAATCTCAGCCTTAAAGGAAGACAGTAAAAGCTCAGCAGCCCAGACTGCGCACATGATTTTAAACCTATATTTATATGATTTGAAGAATTAATCAAAATCTCCTAATTTTTAGTGACTTTGTTATCTGTTTGCTTTCATGTAATCTGTATTAAAAGGGTTTTTGAAAACGTCAGTAGTTGTTTGTTCTTACTTTCAGCTTTAAAATAGAGATGTTAAGCATACCACCTGACATATAGTTCATATTATCAACATACTTCCCTTTATCCAAGTGTATTTATCTTTCATTTTTTGATTACCTATAAGTGTTCCACACTGAGAAGTATGTACTTTAGACAGAACAATTTAACAGGACAACATCACATACATGTAGGGCAAAAGTTCATTTTTCACGTCAGAGATCTCGTGTCAGGTAAAAATATAACTTGGCCTCTCGTGATGTCTCCCCAGGTGGCACGGAGCAGGAGCAGCCAAGCCATTCCAGAGAGTCCTTCTGCTGAGGAGACATCTTTGAGGGAATCTCCTGCCCAGGTTCCACCAGGGAAGAGACGGACATGTCAAGGACAGGGAGGAAAGAAGAGGAAACCAGGAGAGATACTAGGGTGCCTTCTTCAGTGCCCTCTTTCCTTCATCTCAATCATCTCAGAGAAGATGTTCCTAGATACAAGAAGATAGCATCTAGCATGCTCATAGAGAATTGGTAAAGCAGAGCAGGAAAGTCTTTCTGACACTGTGAAAAGCACTACTTAAGAAGGACACATTACTCAAGTTTATATAGTGTTGACTACGTGTATTCATGAAAAAAACAAACCTATGTGATTCCTGTGGTTAAACAGGTATCAATACTGACATTTTTGCCACTTCCTTCAGACCACTGTCAGAAAGACAATATAATTGTACTATAAATAAAATCAGCAGTATAATAAAAAATATCTCAAAAGCTGGTCCACTACTGAGGTGCTACTATACTTTTGGTATTGTAACTGGTCAAATACAGTTTTTATAGTAAACTTTACACATGCATGCATGGTACAAAGGTCTTGGTAAATCAGAATAAATCCATTAAACCCGAAATACTTGCTTTTTTGCAACTGATGCAAACTAGTTCTATTACACCCCTTGAGCATTCTCTGCTTGCAAAGCGAAGAGTCAGAAGTTTTCATTTTGAGTTAAATGCAAATTCTTCTTTTCTTTTTTGTTTTTGTACTTATTTTGAAGAATAAAGTAACAATATTAGCTCCTATTGATATTCCATTGTACTAGTTTTGAACACATTTTTGTATATTTATATTTTAGATAATTTGTGTTTAGACACAGATGGAGGATGATTTTATTCTAGTCTACAGAGGCTTGATTTTTACTTTTTTGTAACAAACCTGGTGATAAGCATGCTCATGCCAATATTTTACTTCACGTAATAAAAAAAGTGAACTTCCTTTCCATGTGCCTCTTTACATGCTCAGGAAACATCACTGGCATGTTTTCCTTGTGATAACAGAGCACTCAGATTGTGGAGAAGTGAACATGGAAACTAAGGTAAAGGATGGCAACTTACAAATACTACCAGATGGAGAGAAGCATGGAGCTTCCCTCCACACCGTACTTGTTATTCAAGTATTCAGCTAAGATGGTGCCAGTATTTTTGCAAAGACAGATATATTCTTTTCCCATTTTTTTTGGTTACATAAATCCCGGTTGAAATGCAAAGAAGGGTTTATTTCTTCCTCTTTTTTCATCCATGAGAAAAGAGATGAAATCATTTAATGCCTGAGCTACTACAGGCGCAGATACTAGAGGTCATATTTAACATTTTTAGCAGGAGTTGAAAAGTTCAACTGAAAAGCTTCAGTGGACTTTATGAAGACAAAACATTAGATCTTATCATATTTGCTCCTGATTCATCTCCTAAACAACACAATTTAGCTTAACTAAATTCTGAATTGACCCTCAGGCTTTTTAAATGTATGCCTTAGATACAAGTGTGCCTCTCTGATAGCACTTCAGAGGTTGTGAAACTTCAGGAGCTTCACTGCTAAGTATGTGTAAAATGGCCTTACTCCTTTAGTAACTCCTATTGAGAGCAGTTTTCACTCTGGATAATCACAGGCTCTCTCATGTTATCAGACAACTGCTTTTACAAGGACAGGCTGGTAGAAATGCGCGGATGATTCTCTTTGTAGAAGCCTCTCCTAGCTTACAGAAAGAAAACCATCATGCATTCTTGGCAAGACAGGCAATGTGCTCTCTCATGCTTGCTACAGTGCAACTGGAAAAAATTAAATAAGGGCTAATAGGGGAATCTCACTGGCATATTAAGGCAAAACTTTCACCTGAACAACAGCTATGATTCATTTGTTCTTTTAGTTAATCTATTTAAAAATGAATCAGCATAGTGCTGATATAGGATATATTGGAAAGTAATCTCTTCTGGAAATGACTTCTTAAACTTAAACTAAGAAGGCTTCTGCAGGGTTACACCAGAGGTCTTTCTAGCCCACTATCCTTTTTCCAACAATGGATGCCCAAAAAGAGATGGGCAAGTTCAGGACAAGGATGCATAACACCACCTCTCTCTAAACAGTCTTCCAGGACTTCTCAAGAACCTGAGCCAAACTGGGTTTCTGCATACTCAGGAGCCCTCAGCTGATTTCTGTTTTGTAAACTCTGAACTCATCCCAACTCCTCCAATGGCCACGCGAGCTTTATTAACATAGCCTTAGTTCTACATACTGTCTCTGACATGGCATGCACTGGAACAAGGCTCCCTTTTCACTTTACATCCACAGGAACTCTATGACACTGGCTTATCTAATACCATGGAAATACACACACAATTTAAACACATATGCCTATAGGTACCATCCTCAGCCAAATCATCACTCATGGGATTTTGCATATCTGTCTCTTGTATTTTCAGTAAAAATAGTCAAGTAATAGAGCAGAACTGGCTTGCAGTTACACAACAAAGCCAAGAGAAAAGAGGTTTTGTGACACGACACTCAAACAGCTATATAAGTCTTTTGTATACTCAAGTTCATGTGAGTTGATTGCCTTTGAAAGGCATCAGACTAAGCCTTAAAACTCCAGTCCACAAAGTTAAGTTTAGAAATAACTGCAGTGAATGTAGCTGTGTTTACTTACCCAAAAGGGCAAGGGTGAGCAAGACAGACCTGTTCTTATACCACCTAACCACTGCAAGAAATGTCAGTCTTCACATCAGAAGCAGCAAAATCAACACACTGCACTGGGTTTCTTCTGATACAGAGATTCCCAGTGGCTTTTGGTCTGACTGTAATCTCTGACCATAGATACAGAGGTGGAGGAAGTAAGCCTGCTTGTTTAGATAGCCATCACCTTCCCATTACATCCTACTGCTTGTTTCATCTCTGCTTTCTTCATCCCCATTTTGTGTCACCCGCCCTCAGTTAAAACCACGGAAATGATCTGCACTAAAAATAACCTCTCCCTCCACCTCACTTGGTCAGGCCAAACAAACAGCTTTACCAGGACACAGCTGAGGGCACAGTGCAGGCATAAAAAATGGGAAAGCCGAGTGGAGAGTGATGGGGGAGGGTTGGAGGAAGGAGGATGATGGCTTAGCCTGGCAGCACTGCTGAAACAAATACACATGAAACTAAACAGTAAGTACTCCTTAGCATGCACTCTCAGAGCAGTGACATGATTCAAAGACTGATTACTTGCTTAAAATATAAAACGTGGAGAGAATAATAATTGATGTAGAGACACGAAAAAGTTATCATATGAGCATAAGCATTTCAAAAAACTAAGTAAATTTCAGTCACTTGGCCAGTGATATGCCCTCCAGTTCTGAAATATCAGGTCCCAACAAGAACCTGCCCTTTCCACACTGGAAAAACCTGCTCAAAAAGAAAATGCACTGACACAACTTAGCCAGTCCTTAAATACAGCAAACAAAGAGTGCTCAGAGCAAACTGTTCCCTCTTGCTAGAAGCGAATGCCTGGAATTCTCCCTAAAATCAGGCCGACTGTGAAGAGTCAGGATTTTCTCCCTACTACATTCTTACATTCCATAGGGCGGCCCTTTGTAAAATGATTATCAAACATCTTATTTTAAATTTCCCAAGCAAAGCAATATTGTTTGTGGCTTATTTTTTTTAACCCCCACCTAATTATGTTATTTGCAAGGATGTTTTGTTGTTCGTGTTTTGTAAAAGGAAAAAGAAAAGAAAACTTTGATTTACTATATACTTTTGATCTCTGTATTTCCCCAAGGATTGAAACCCCTAAAATTTAGTTATGTTCACATCTTATCATGTACGCATGGATCAGGAATAGTATTATCATGACATTTGGCTGTACTTGTAATATAATAATCACACCACCCCTAAAGATTATTGAACAAAAAAAAAAAGATATGCCCTTCAATGTGATAATCCTTTAGGTCAACAACACTCCAAGCTTCTTGTCAGCATTTTTTCCCCTTAAACCCACTTTGTTAGGAAAGTAAGAACTACTGGTAACAGGAATATGAAATGGGAGCTGTTTCTCCTTTCCACAGAATTCACTATCACAAGCAAGATTACTAATGAAAACTGATATCCCAAGATCTGTGTCAATAGCTCTTTAAATCTCTCACTAGCAAAATCATCAGCTTTGTCTTAATTCTACTCTCAAAGCCCTCTTATAAAGACAAATACACAATACACATCTCCAAACCCTGCAGACTACCAAGGGTGGCACTTGCCATAGGACTCACATGTCCTTCCTTGCTGCAATACTTGGGACCTGTCACCAACACTTCAAAGCTACTCACCTGCCACCCTGCACCTGGAGAACTTTTCCACTGATGCCACAGACTTGAGATAAACTTGTTTTATTCTCTAAACTCTTGTTTTCATTTCCACATGCTGAAGGGGCTACAGTTACCAGCCTCTGAACTTCATTTTTCAGCCCCCTGTTAGCCACTAGTCCTAGTTCTTGGATAGATAAGAACCTTGTACAGAAGTAGAAAAAGTCTTATACCTAAATGCATAAATGTACACCAGTGCACACACGTATGAAAACAAAAACAAGTTCTTGTTGCTTTTAATTGAAAATATCTGAATGCATGCTCTTTGCTTCCTGGAGCCTTTAGAGATAATACCTCTGACTGCATTACCTCCCCCAGACATTTTTTTTTTTTTTGATTAGAAAATGTTAGGCCCTGTCCAATTAGATGTATGTAACTCTCCACAAGAAGAACTGAACCTGTTTACACAACATGGCCATGACAAGTCAGGCAGATAACTAATGAAGTCTCTAGATTAATATAATACATGATTATAGAAGCTTTAGTTTTGGAAAAGAAGTCCCAGGCGCTTTCAACCAAGAGGCCCATAGGACCTCTGTGAACTGAAAGAAAAGTGGCAAACGTGAAAGACTAACTGACATAACTTTGTATCTTTCAAGGTTTTCCAGATTTTCAGAAGTTTATAACTTCTTCAGCATGAGCCGATTCATGTCACTGAAAATACGGCCTTAAATGCCTGAAACAGGGCAGTTGTATCTCCATGTATTTGTGAGACTGTGATAATTACATTCACTGTCATAAAATATCCCAAACATGTGGACTACCATTCATCACAGAAAAGAGGAATTTTCTGCTCTCCTCCACTTCACTTTCTCGTTCTGAAAAGACGGACACAAGAATATGTAATTACAGCTTTTTAAATACAAAAAATTGTATTTGGCTCCCATTCCCCTTCAACTTGGAGTGTTCTCTTTCCAACAGTAAACATACTCAGTTTTCTTTGTCTCCTCTTACTCTTGATGCTCTCCTCTGGACTCCATTTGTGTACTTCTTCTTAAGTTCAGTTCCCAAAATTAGACACAATACCCCAGCTGAGGATTCACCGTTGCCCAAAGGAACAGCATAATTACTTCACGTTTTTTTGCACAACAGCCTTGTTAATGCATCTCAGAATGAGTTGTGGTCCATTACTACAATAGAGAATTTTTTCTGCACTACAAGCAGGTTTTTTTTGCATCATGTATCCTCTTCCCTTCCCTTCCCTAGAGACTTTCTTTTTATTCCTGAGAGGCTGCCAGAAAGGGATGACTGGTTGGCCTGTTGGAGACAACCAAGTCTAACAAACTTAAATGTACAGATTTAGTATTACCAAGATTCTACAGCAACTTGTTCTTAATTCTTTGTACTGCTAAAAAACCTTGAAAAGTGAAACAGAATTGAATTATTTTCTTTGAAATATACTAGTCACAACTGATAAAATAAGCTAAACAGAGGTAGAGATTTAAAAATGAAAAAAGTGACCAAAAAAGATTTTTACCTGAGTAAAAAGATGCCTTGTCTAGTAGCCACTCCTTACTATTTTTGCTCCTCTAATCACAATCTACAACTGTTTTTCCCACAAACCACAAGTGCTGAATCATGTAAGACCTAAACTGACATAAAAATAACAAAATTCTGCTACTTGCAGTGTTTCCCCAAGGGAGATCAAAAAGTTCAGACCATTTTCTCTTAGTGACACACAGCATTAGGAACTGCAAAGAAAAAAAAATGGCATTTTGGTATTTTTAAACATTTTATTTCTCTAATGAGAAGGGTTGCAAATAATGGTCTTTTTTGCTAAATCAGGCAAACTGTAATGAACAATTAAGGAACTATGAGCAGATTCAAAAGCACAAATGTCTTTTCTGGTACTGTAAACATTCAAAAGCAGGCTGAAAACCAATTTATTTTCCATTTTAAGAATAAAAATAAAGTGTGTTCTTCTGCACAGAAGAAAATATTAGTCATGGTAGATCATTTTAAAAATGCTTCTCCATAAGTCATACGTGGCAGCATAGCAAATGAGATGACATGTCGTTACACATGAAAGAATAAAAAATTGAATGCAATGGGTTTTTTGAACAGACTAGTCAAAAAATGTATGACAGATCTGAAAATATCAAAACCCTTTGGGGGTTCTGCTAGTGTTGGTAGAGAGACCTTCACTCTTACCTGCAACTGTGTTCAAGTTCTCTTGGAATTAAGAAATAATCTACTATAATTGTATAAAGATATCAACTCAGTGTCAAACCCCCCCAAAAACATAAAACAATAAAATGACAACAAAAAGCTCTCCCACAATAACAAAAGACTAAATAATGAAAAAGAAAACATAACACCTTGAATGCTGTTTCTCGCTGCAAACAGGGTCTAGTAAAACTAGAATATATATAGAAGGGCCACAAGAATGAGAAAAGACATAGAATAAGACCCGTGAGAAAACCACTTAAGTAGACTCCTTAGTGAAAAGACAAATTTCTGAAGGGATATGATATGCAATGAGAAGGACAATGTAGAAAAGACTAAATATTTATAAGAGAGAAACTAGGGAAGGCCAGTGGGCAGCAGGCTTGAAGGAAAAAAACCCAACAAAACAAAGCAAGCGAAACCCTCCAAATCAATCAAGTGGCACTTCCTCATACAACACAAACTGCAGAACTCACTGCCATAAATGAAAGCTCACAGAGTTTGGGAGGGGAAAAAAATTTCCTGGAAGAAAAATCCACCACAATTCTTAAATACAGAAATACCACCCCCAGTCAAAAAATACCTCAGCCATAAAACTGCAGAGACGAGGACAATCAGTGTGGGAAACATCACTATGTGCTTGTCCCCTTCTTAAACTCTTGTTCCTGTTTCACAATCAGGCATGGTCAAAGATGAGATTTGGTGCTAAATGAACTCGTGATCTGAGCTGGTAGTTTTCTTATGGTTTTATTGAGCTGTGCAAATCAATTTAAGGTAAATTATCTAAGACTGTGCATGAAACCTTTCCTTCTGCACAGAAAGTTATGCTGGTGCAGCCTACTGTTCAGCAAGCCTTTTAAAGATATTATTATTAAAAAAACCACAATATGAAAATGAATCACAGTGATTGAAAAGACCTACTGTTCACAGCTTAATAGCATCCAGAGAACTGTCACTTATCTGAAAAAGATGTTGCTTATTTCAAGTTCTGTGCCAATCTCTAACCTACACAACTTTACCCACCCCCAAGAAAATCCATAAAAGTGCTCAGCGACCTCCCAAATATAAAATTAACAGGGAAAAATGATTCGCTTGTTTTGTTTTTCAATTGAAAGTATTTGTGATTTTTATATTAATATCTCTGCATAACCGGAAACTCAACTGCATGAATGCTGTGCTGGCAGTACTAGCTGTGCATTTAGGTCCATATATATCCATATGTTTAAGCCTTTTCAAGATTAGACCCTAGGGAATATAGCTGCTTAGGATGGCTCCTGTATTTATGGAATATTATAGTTCTTGCCAGGCTTTCATTCATCAGTAAGAAGAATCAAAACCTGTTCTGTAGAACTGAAGGCCAAAGATGAAATTTAATCCTGTATTTCTTCAAAATCTAGTGAAAATCTTCTCCAGTTTGAATGGCTGGCTCTGAGAAATGTCAAGAGCCATCTTCTTCTACTGACATGATTTTTAGTTCATAATCTTTTAATTATGATTTCTCATTATGTATTCCCTGACTAACTACTCTTTTGGTCCAAAATATACACTCTGCTGTTGGTTAGCATGTTAAATTTACTGTTGTTAAAATCTAGGGAGAAATTTAGCAGATAACAACAGTGATGAAAAATGTTAATTCTAGGGGTGGGAAAAAAAAAGCTGTACTGTTCAATTAAAAGTATGCTATCCGAAATAAGCGAGTTTTCTCTTCCCAAAAGGAACAGGCAATACTGACGTCCTGGGATGGAAAGAGAAGCAAGAGGACAGCTGCCTGCCAGAAAGAATATTCTCACTCAAATGTTTAAGGCTTCAAATCCTGCCATGAAGCCTCACTCTTCAGTGATACCTGCAGGAAATCTGGTAAGTAATGACATGGTTTCAACAGCAAGTGGTAATATCAGACCTCTTCCTCTAGCCAGTGACAACACAGAAGTGACCATATATTTGTTGCACAGTTTTTTCATTCACATTTCTCCTCCAATCTTTTTTTTCCCTTTGCCTGGAGCTGAGAACTCCTCAAGGAGCCTCCAGCAAAGGCACTCTGGAGCTGACTGGCAACGAAGTCCTGCTGCTATTTGTGGTCAGCTGCAGGTCTGCCTGCAAAGGGCAGTTACTTATCTGCGCAGAGGGTAGTGAGGACACGCTTTCCCCTATTTTAATTAACTATTCTTTGCCTTTTCTTGTTTTCCTACCTGACAGTTCTTAAATTTGATATTATTTAGCTCCCATGAAAGAAAGTATGTGGGTGTATGTTAAGAAAAGAATGATCTGCACAGCTCTGTCACTTAACATCCTATGGAAGTGAGGGTGGACGTGATCAAAAAGCATTCACTGAATTAAGAGAGATAAGAGGGCTTGCATATCTTTAGCCTATTTTATCTTGCTAAACAATTTCACAGTTCAAAATAGTGGGATAATTATTTGCATTAAAATATGTTTAAGTCGTACTGACAGCACTAAGAAAATTCAAATGGAATGAATTGGCAGAAGTGTCAGAAAACGTTTACTTTTAAAAGGCAAAGTTCATCTCTAACATCGACATAACAGAAAGAATTCCAATATTCTTTTCGCCTAAGGATAAGTATCCTTTCAAAACACCCAGCATAGGTTTTTAAAACAAATACTAGTAGATTGATTACAACAGTACACTTTAAACCAACCAAAATTAATCTACTGATTTAAAGCAAGAAACCATAATCTGCATGCTTCAAGTCATAGCTGGCATGCTTACAACCAGAGGTAGCTTTGTTCCAAGAAATTATTGCAAGAGTTTCCAAAGTAAAAGGCAATATAAACTTGAAACTGTGTTGTATAAATTACATTCTCCTCCTGTCTCCTTTTGAAGAGAAGATCCTAAAACTTGAACTGAATCTCATTAACTACAGAAAAACAAATTATGTGACGTAGGTGACAGAACAAACCCATAAACATTTTATGGAAATTTTTAGCAGTTAACTGCAAATGTGCATTGTTCTTGCCTTTTATCTGCTTTGGAGTCCTGCTTATATTTATTGTAAAGAGCTTCTTAGATACCCAGGGGAAAAAAATTTTCATAATACTTTTTGTTTTTCAACCTATTTACTTCACTTGATGCAAGGTATACATAGAGTAGTCTCCTGTTCGCACTGTTTAGCTTGTTCTCTATTCCTCAGGTCAGGTTGCTACCTTCTGCAAACAGACTATCCTGTCCGTTGATGCAGACTATGTTGACATTAAAAAAGATAATCCGCTGTTGACAATAAGTACAAGCAATGGCCAAAGCTATAGAGGTGATGAAAAAAACAAGCAAAGGTCCAAGCTGGCAATGCTCAACGCTGCTTCAGAAAGGGAAGCTATGACTTCATCAGGTGCTGGAGAAAGGGGATGCAGCTCTTTGCTCTTGTGCAGATGAACACTCACTTCTTTGAACTCTAAATAATGACACTAATATTATCTGAGTAGGTGATATCCTCTGTTCCATAGTCTCCACTGGCTTCAGTGACAAGGCACATGCATGTGATGATTTTACCCCGATCTATACCTTTTTATCATAGCCAATGAAGTTAAAAAAAAGTAAAAAATCTCCCTGACTAGTAAACACTACTTTGACAGAGCACTCAAAAATGGTAAAAGCAGCACATCAACCTGCTACTCTTGGCTTAGGAGACTGAATGGATTAATTGATAATAAGGACTATCGTGAAACATACCCTGCTATGTCTACCTTTTCTCTGGTTGTGATGGAAATTCTGTTTTAATGTAGTTCATAAATAATGGCAATTCATTAAAAAGTTCAATATCCTTCCTCTGAAAACTGCCACTTGTAAAAGTCTGAAATGTCATCATCCTCAGACTAATGGGACTGTGTCTTCACTAAGAGTGTGGTTACCTTTTGCACCTGTTTAATTTACTTTCATTATAATTCAGTTTGATTTACACATAAGGGAAGAAAAGAGCGACTTTTTTGCAAACATTTTAAGTGCATATCAAATCTTAATAAACCTTATGCTACGTTGTAATTAAATCTTCCACAGAGATTTCAATGCAACTCAACGTAAGTGGTAAAAATTTAAAAAAATTTATTTTCTGTTTCTTCCCTGAAGAAAGACTGGGAATGAGGACCAGTTTGCGATTCTGGCAGCAGCCACAGTCATGAAGGAATTCAAAGCAGCAGCCCCCCCAAAGCAACCATGGTTTAAACTAAATCAGTGTCCTTCACAGATCTGTGGCTGGTATGAAGACAGTGATAGTACAGGCTTTAACTTCTTGCTTCTGCCTTTCTTAAATTGAAAATTAGGGTGTACAAAGAAAAGTACATGACGAACAAATATATTCTAAAGCTCATAAATAATTCTCTAATACATTTTTGGTTCTGTGAGGAGAATCAGTCACTCCTACTTAAAATGATAATTCAAGTTATTAGTCTTCCCATTGTCATCAAATCAAATATCCAAATTTAGATGTAAAAATATTTTTATCCTTGTAAAATACAATAGAAGTATATGAAGTTTTTAGCTAAAATTGTAGTAAAAAAAGGCAGATCGTGAATTTTATTATTAATAATTTGCAGCAGTTGACTAGATGCTGGACTGACTGTCAAAAATCCTTAAATTAATTTGTATTCAGAGGTTCAAAATTTCAAAGTTGTATGAGAAAATGTCGACCGTTTTGGAGACCACAGAAGTAACTAAAGTTTCAGTTAGAAGTAATTATAACAAATGATACTATCTTCCCAGTTTTATAGTGAAAGTCTCTCTGTTGTATGATGACAATAAAGGCAGGTTGAATGAAGTGTGGAAATCAGATTCACAGTTTAAGATAGCAAACATTTAAATTGGTGTTACTATGATGATGTAATATTTAATGTAAAACTGCACTTAATTCATAAGCAGCACTGTTCATAAGACTTTCTCAAATAACTGTATTTTCAGAATGAAATTACTTATTTTACACTGTAAGCTGTGAAAAAAAATGTACTCTAAAAAACGTGAATTTTTCCCATATATTTTGAAGTTGAATCTGTTCTTAAAAATATTGAGATAGGAAGACCTAGAAACAAATGCATAATTTAATATCTTATTATTTTAATTTCTTTTTCTGAATACAACTTCTATTTATTAATTTGTGATCATGTACAGGATATCCTATGGCTCCCAATCTCTGTATTTCTACTGTTCATTGTTGGGGGCCTAAGTAGATCCCTGAGCTCCTTTCCTGGGATACAAATTTAATTATTTACTTATCATTGGTATAAACTGTTGTGGTTCAGTGAGTTTGGAACAAGGAGAGTAAGAAATATGTTGTTACACTTTTATTGAACAGAGTAGTGTACTACTAGAGCAAAAACCTTACTTTACTCTATGCCTGAACATAAGGAATTCTTTCGCCTAAAGCAAGCACCTCCCCAAATACAAACAGTGTATTTTAAGCAAGAAATCCTGAGCCTCACAGAAGACCTGTACTTTACAGAAACCACCCCAGTTTTAAGCTCCAGTTGTTTTCAGTACAGTATTTATTAATTATTTTTATTATTAAGTATTCATTAACGAATTCAAATAGAGGAATTAAAGAAAATCATGGTATGATTTTGTAATTTTACAGTTCCAGTATAAATTATAAACTGGAGAAGTTGAGAGGTTTCAGGGTTTGTTGGTTTGCCTTTTTTTTTTTTCCCAAATTGTCCTACACATGTTTATAGTAAGAGTTTTAGCTTTACATTTTTGAAACTACCCAGTTATCATAATGACTGATTATTTCTGAAAGCACTACGGAATTGACTGATCCATCAACAGCAAACTTAAAGCTTACAGAGAATAAGAAAAAGTAACATGTAACACTGAAGTATTGTTTTGATCTCACATATGAAATGCTTGTAACTTTAACATTGATTAATCAGAACATTAGGGATCCAGACTGCCAATCTGGTGAAAAGCAGACATGCTTATGCTACCTCTATATGCAAACAACTACTTCCTAGAGAAGGAAGAGCATTGCTGGGCATCAGCAGAATCTGCTCCTAACATGAAAAGAGCTCAACTTCAGTATCTGCTGTTAATTAATAGTGTATAGCATGAAAACAACTGCTACCACAGCCAGCACAACAAAAATGTCACCTTTTACATATCACTACTTCTGCCTAATATCCACTACTTCTCAGTATCAGTTTTCTTGACAATTTTAACATTTGTATGAAGACTAAGCAGCTGCCAACCACTGCAACAGTGCACGTTTTCAGCTGTCCTGCTCTGACAGCCTTCTTCATTAGTTCTTCAGGTGTTACTTCAGGATAGTAATAATACTGTTAGACCTACACAACTTTATCATTACCTGGTCTTTCAGATACTTTCTGTGTTTGTTTAAAAAGGAAAATATGTGTTTGTATAAGTATGGAAAACTACCAGCGAGCATCTTAGATCACACATACGGAAAAAAAGCAAACTACTTACTTAATTTTAAAAAGTCTAATTGATTTAAAAAAGTTAATATTGACTCACACCATAGTAATGTTATCATAGGTAGTTATAAAAACTTGAGGTCATGCTACCCAAGATAGTAAATACAGCCCTAGAGTAAAAATCTAGATATAAAGAAAAATCAAGTGAGGCCACTTGAGTGGCAATATTCACTGTATTCTCTCTTTTATTTTATGGTATTCTCAAGTAAAACATTACACGTATTTTCACACTCCTGAGAGACGGAAATATTTTTATTTCAAAATCAAAAAATGCAAGGTAATGCTATTTTGTAACTTCTTTGGGCTACATCAAGTATATATTAAAAGGAAACTTTAACTATTTGTGGACAAATTGGATACTAAAGTCACAGCATTAACTTCACAACACAAGCATGTTTAACCCTATATAAGCCATACTTACCACATTTTTAATCTTTTATTCAAACATTTATCCAGGATAAAGATTTTCTACAGCCCAACAATACACTTCACTAGAGCAAGATTTTCAGTTCCTTCAAACACTGAGACACATACTGTGAAAACTAGACATCACCAGGCAACAGGAGGTTGAATTCAAATACCAGGTCTCATAAAAATTTGAAATGCCTAACTGAAGTACACGTAACTTCAAATTCTGAGCAAAAATATTTTTCTTTCTTTCTTATGTCTTCATGTGATGAACACAAAGTCCTAATTTTTAAGAAGAACATGTGAAGGAACATCAATCAAATTGAACTCAAATTATAATACCTGAAAATGTAAAGCAAACCTCAGTCCTGATTAATCTAAAGTACTGTCAATGTCCACATTAACATTTCATTCTTAGGAGCTAAATTGAAAAGCTTGCCTGACTAGTAAAATAGCTACAAAAATAATATTTAAAACTCACATACTAAAATCAGCACAAGGGGCTACATCCACAGAATTCACTGTTTTATGAAGGTTCAACAAAATAGTTTGCCTCTCTAAAAAATTCTCTGCAAAGGAAAACGCATCTTTGGAAAACTCTCCCCACTCCCTAAAACCTGGGTAAAGTGTTTACATGTTCTCTCTTAAGCAGACGACCCACGTTCACTGGTTCCTATGGCCAAACATTTGACTACAGAACCCGGTGGAGGTACCGACTCCCTGCTACTGACCTACACACGACCAAGCAGATGAGCCTCATCCAAAACACACATTATGCAAAGCAACTTAATTTGGCCACGTTTTTGGAGAAGTCGAAGAGTAAAGGAATCATGTAGTGATTCCGAGCAGCTTTGTAGTGCCCACAAAAAGCAAATACTTTCATAGAGACAACTGAACTTGAGTAAATACACCCTTACATAATACACCATGTTTTTCCACATCTACCAGCATAATATGGCCTTAATATGTTCACTCTGATTCCCAAATGACAAAATAAATCCCGATCAATAAAGGATTAAAATTGGAGCGGGTCAGTTCCTGTTAACTTTAGCAACTATCAATCAACACTTTGCCAAAAATAATAAAAAATTCCTTTTTGATAGAGCATGCATGCTTCAATTTCAGTGTTAAAGCCCTTCTGCTGATTCTACCTGGACTACTGAGTGGAAAAAATGCCAAAACAAGTCAGATGAAAATTTATCTTGATTCCTTTCACAACTTCAAGGAAGAAAATACGGTGGACACTTGATTTCCTTACATTTATTAACTGCATAAAAACTCTAGCCTTGATTCTTATAATTTTTAATTAGACTCCATCAGTTACCCAGGAAATATTTTGTAAAAATTGTACAATCTTTTATAAAAGTAATAAAAGACAACATAAAAAAATATAAAAGAAATCAAGAAAGCTTTGATTTTGTTTTATAGCAACTAAATGAATCATCAACTAAATCAGATTAAAGAATAATTTTGAAAAAGTGAAACTACTGTGGGGGGAATTCACAGACTCTTAAAGTAATGTTAGAAGACTGTAGAGAGAAAACAGTTTGTTTTAAAATTTTTATCACTACTAAATGAAGTGTTCTGCTTACATATCGTAGAGAGCTATGCAATGAAAAAAACCAGACAAACAGAAACCCTGAATACCTGAGTCTAAATGTGAAGTCCACATCTTTACTCAAAGTTCTTGGAATTTCAGCCATAGGTTTGAATTAAGAGTATGATTTCACCCACAGGAAATCAGTATTTTTATATCCACTTATTTTAAAGGGCAATTTTGGCAATTAAATGTTTATTAGCTAATCTGTATGCAGTTTAAGAACGTCTGTCCAAGCACATCCAGTATGTCACAAACATATTTAAAATAGTGCCCCATGAGTGTTGGATGTTGTGCCACCAGTGAAGTTTCTGCATTTTTTGGGGATCTCTCTTTAAACACTCATGATAAGGTGCAGTCATTTTCCCACATTTGGCATGCAATATATCTGAAATGCATCTTCAGCTAACATACATCGATTTTTGTGACAAAGATTACATGGCTAATGTCATCCAAAAAATAACACATCTGTAATTCATATTGCAGCATTAAAGGTCTTTAACATCTCATTACCATCCACACTGTTAAAAACTCTAAAACTGATTCTTCCTTCTTTCAAAGAAAGAAAGGCAGCTTTTGTTACATGGTAGAATGTGCCAAAATTTACTCCAGAGTTGCCTAAGTCAGCATTTTTTCCTTTACAACAGTTTTTAAATAAGGATGATTAGACATTGTATGTCTACTGCTAAATACTGTATTAGTTTCTTGGACTCAGAAGGCCTTATTCCATACATCAGCTATTATTTACAGAATCAGTGATGCCTAGCAAAGGATGCGTAACTGATTACTATCCAAGTATTTATTTTTATATTTGTCCTTATCCAAAAATACTAAATGGGTCAAAAGTTATTTCAGCTGGAAACCTAATTTTACTTTATCATTGACTTAAACTGGAGTAGAATCAAGCCCTGAAGCACAATGGCACTTTTTTTTTTCAATCAGTCTTGCTCACAAATCTTCCTGGAGATAAATAACATACTAAACAAAGAAAACTCAAACCATAACGAAACAAAAAAAATCAAAATGAAACAAAACAAAAAACTAGGCATACTTTACATTTTACAAATATTCAGCCTATGAATCGAGCTAAGAAGAAGAAAAGACAGAAAATATAAAAGTGACATAGAAATATATTTACTTCCAAACTAGCACTAGATTTCTTCTTTTAAACTGGTAACAACTTTTTACATTTTTTTTTAAATTAGGTCTAGTAATTGACATTCTTTTCAATAAAGTGATGGTATTTTCAAAAAACCTACTTAATCAAAAACCAGATAGTAATATTTTTATTTTAAACAAAAATGGACTTGGAATCTGGATTTCAAATAAATTATTGTTTCAAAGTCCATTGGGTCCTATTCTTGTTCCCTCCTAGAAGACTAAGTTTTTCTCTCTATAAAATATCAAACAGTGAGTCAAATTTGAGTAGATATAGTCAACTTCTGTGAAAAAGGAGAACATTTGCAAACAATAAAAAAATAAATATCTTCAGTCCTATGGAAAGTCCAGTTTAGTTTTCTTTTATCCCAGAAACTCAAAAGAACAGATGTACTGTAGAGAACTGCAAAGTATATATGCCACGACTTATTTTACTCAAATATCTAAGGGTCAAAATTCAAGCAAAAAAAAAAATCCACATAAAATGAGCAATAAATGCCTCAGAACTGTAACACCTGCATAAGACAAATATTTCACGTCAAGATCACATTCCATTTCTAAAAAGAGTTTCTCATTTTCTCTAACTTGCATCCACCAATTGAGCAATTATGCAATATGTGGGTGTACCTTGCAGTCGTTTTCTTAACATCTGCATTCTGTGTTAAATTCTAGCTGTACAAGATGTCTGATAATTTTTCTTTATCTTGAACCTTCAAAGTGGTAGGTTTACCACAGGCAAAACCACACATCAGAGAATATGAGTCATATAATACAGAAACAACTCTTCCACTTCTCCCCCTTCCACCCTGAAGCTATAATAACCTAAAGACACTCTGTTGTAAATGGCTTCTCTGGTAATATTGATAGCATGTGCAACTCACAATCATTTAGCCAATGAACGAAGACTTTTTAAGTCCTTACTGCATCCATAACAAACTGATTTCAGTATCATTTTAAGACAAATTAAAAACTGTGCTACTGCAAAAATAAAATTCAGAATGTCTATGCACTTGCTTTCATATAATGCACAAAACAGGAAACATTCTATGCATGTTCCTATAAATAATAACATAGAAAGATAGAAATAACATCAGATGCCTACGCAAGGTAATATGAAAAGTACCTCTCACTTGTCAACAAAAGTCGCCTCCACACAGAAATCCTTCATTTTCTAATGATACCACATCAAAAGAAGGCAATATTTACATACGAGCAAACCACTGCTCATGCTAACTACAACACATGAGGAACCAAATCACCTTCCTTGACCACTGCTTACAGCAGTTTCCACTCTGAAGTGCAGTAGGTTTGGGAAACAACACTGAAGCCACTCCAGCCTTTTACTTCCTTTTATATCTGCTTCTGTAGGTAGACCGTAACTCCTCATGCTAACATCTTGAATGTAATTCCATGTAGGAAATCAGCTTTCAACAAAGTCTTATTTGACATGTCAATATGTATGATTGCATCAGAAAATTTGAAGAGAACTAAATGTAGAAACAGCAGCATTCACAAACAGCAGCAATTACATCCATAACAACAAAATTCTGCACCACTAAAACAGGCGCAATCACCAGTCTTGTAAGAAAGTTGACCAGAGGTGATGCTGGCATAAGCTCTTCCCATGACCATTTTTCAAAAAGTAAAAAATTCCAATGTTTCAGTAAATCAAAGCAAAGTAACATGTTTCCCCTTGAAGCAGAATAAATCAGTGGTTTCTACTCTTACCTGTGTATAGTCAAAGTCAGAAAGAGGAGCTATGCTCTTGATGTAGTCCATTCGAAATTGGTTTTCTGGGTTGGCCAATGGAACTGGGGGTATTAAAGTGCTCATAGCTGAAACTATAGTCTAGAATTGGATAAAACAAAAAAACAAACACATTAATCTGGATAAACCCCGGATACAGGATCAATAGAAGATAATCCAATCTGATCAGCAAAATGGGATTTGTCTCATCACAATCTTGGAGAGCATAATCCTTATCATTTCCAGTATAGCCAAGCATTTAAGAACAGTATAAAGTGTGTTCTTACCACAATCGCATCTTTAACATTTTTCCGAATATCCAGTATTTTCTGTTTCTTTTCTCTGCATTAAAACAGAAATATTAACACTTTGATTTTTTCTTCTAAAGCAGTTCAGTCAGTTGCATTTAATTTTTTTTTCACTGATCGCTTGTTTATCTGCTCTTCAATCATTAAAACATACTAACCAAAAAAAAAAAAGGCAAGGCAAACATATTTTCCCCTTATCTGTTTTCTTGCATAGCATGAAGAGCAATGCACATTCATCTCTGATATATTTTTAACAATCAGACAATCACAGCCACATCTGCAAAGCTTCCCCTGATGGAACTGGAAGTCATTCTTTCATTTCTACAGCATGCTGTAAACATGCTCTAAATTAACAACACATAGTTGAAGGCAAACATATATCTAAACTTAATGCTATGGATTAATAATGATTTCTGGCAAAGAGTTCTTCAGAGAGAAAATGATGTAGCCTCACAAAACAGGATGATTTCTAACAAATATGCAAAAATAGTTTCAGTTTTACGCTAACCCCAACACCGGAAAAACAGCACACACTGTCATCCTGAATATGACTTGACATGTATTTTTGTATTACAGACAGATGCAATATTTGGTTATTTGCTTCTATGTAAAAAGTAGTCGCCATGTTGTTGCTACACAGGGGCCTGTCAAGCGCTGCAGTAGCAACAGTGTAAAATACAGTAAAGGGGCCAGAAGGAGAAAATGCAAACATACAATAGCAGCAATTTCCTTATTCTCACTCCCCTCCCTCCCTCAAAACGCAGTGTCAAGACACCAAAACACAGGGATGAGAGAAGAAATTTCCTAGCCTACAGTGTCTTAACCTGTTTCCAACATACAAGGAAAAATAAGTCACAAAGTGTCAGTAATTCTTACTCTGAATTAAATCCATTGACATGTAGGATTCGCATTTGTTTCACAATAGTGCTTTTTCCTGACTCACCAGCCCCTAAAAGAGAAAGAAGGAAAGGGAGAACATTGTGATATACGTTGAGGCTGGGGGGGTCGGAATGGGTTTTTTTGGACGCGACAGCATCTCCCACCTCGGCAGCATTTCTGTATGTGTGCATCCATGTGGCACAGGCGCTGAGCCCGATCTGTGGACGCCTCGCTCATTGCTCAACACAACAGCCTACATTTTTCATACCTAAGGCGCACTCCGCATCTCCCCTCTCCGCTCGCCCTGCCGCCCCGGCGGGCTGGGGCAGATGCCCCCTCCTCGTCCTCCTCTCCCCGTCCCCCACCTCTGCCCTTCCTCCTTACCCAGTAGCAGCAAGCGGTGTGTCGCTTTATAAGCCAGCCTCTCTTTCTGCAACTGCTTCTCTATTTTTTTGTTGGCTTCTCGCTGCGCTTTCTCATCGATACGCTGATCCTCCGTTTTGCTGTTGCCCAAACACCCCATAGCCGCTGCTTAGGGTGGATGTCAAATCGCTGCCTTCACAGATTTAGTATTTACAAGGGGACGAGGGGTGGGGGGACGGGGGAGGCAGAAGACAAGTCTTTATATCCGTGTGTGTCCCTGCGACGGTGTCTCTCCTCTTCTTCCCCCCCGGCTGGCTCACATAAAATGGTCTCTGGCCGCTTTCCGATCGCAGCGGAGTTGGCTGGTTTGCTCCCCACCAGAGATGCGGAGAGCAGGCGGCTGAGGTGTCCCTGCCCCGGCGGGGAGGGGGTGGGGGAGAAATCTGTGCAAAAATGCCTAACATGCAACGAGAGGGAGAAAAGGACTCCTCCTGGAAACCAGCCGGGTGCCGCTCTCCGCTCTCCCTCCCCACCGCGCACACAATCCCTATATTTCTCTGTAAAGGTCTATTTTTGTCTTCCTAACTCAGCACTGCCTCTTTCTGCGAGACCAGGAAACAGCCCCGCTAGCAGCCCTACGCGCAGGGAAGCCGAAGGAGAAAGGTAAAAGCCGGGCGGATCTACCTGGATCCTGCGGGGCCAGGCGGCTCCGCGCCCCCCGCCCCCAAGCGCGGGGTCCGGCATCGCCCCCGCACACCCCCGGCCTGCCGCAGGGCAAGGGGCTGCGGGGCCAGGGCGCCTGTCCCGACCTTTCCCGGCGTTCCCCGGCCGTGCTGGATGAGCCCGGCCGCCACCAGAGCGGGGGCTGGCACTGCTGGGTCTGGAAGGCCAGGCTGGCACAGGTGGTGGCTGCCATCGTGACCCACCTGGGGGAGCAGCGCCGGGAGCCTGCCCGTGCCAGCGGGGTGGGGTGTGCGGGGAGGCTGCCCGCCCGCACCCCGACATACAGTGCACGCACAGGCACAAACACTCCGCCTCGCCTTCTTAACAAACAAAATGTCCCTGTCCACAAGTTGTCACACCAGCACACGGGCCTTTTTTTTCCACTGAATATTCCAAACTGTATCAGCTGAACCAGAAAATGAAGCTGTCCAAACAGCTCACGATAATGTTTAATCTGAACATCATAACATGCATGCTAACATCACCACAACAAAAAATCTTGAAAAGAAACCGCATCCTTGTTCCTTCATTTACCTCCATTTTAGGTCCTAAAATGAAACTTCAAGCTAGACAGTCCTATAGGTATTCCTTCTTGCTTCAAATCTCTTGCCTTGCAAGCTGGCATCTCAGTGCAAAAGCAGCACTAGAGTACCTGACTCTTCCTAAACTTCCACTGTGTAGAAACCACCTGCAGTACTCAAATGTGATCCTCGTTACACTGAGGCACAAGAGCACTAAAAAAAGGATGGATGTGACTTTTAGTTATGTCCCAAAATACTTTTAGCTTTCATTTCCCAACGTTATTATTCCCCCATACTTTCAAAGATGGATTACTGAAAAATTAGTGTTTTAATAGCTACATATGTGTGCGAAATCCTGGGTCCGACTAAAATCAAAGAGAGATTGCCATCAGCTTCAAACAAAACAGCATTTTTATCTAAAAAGTCTTGAGATGCATGTGGCAAAAAGAAACTGGTTTTTACACCCAGAAGGATTTAGTTTAGTTTTTTTCTCAATGGTTCTCACTCAGGTGAGAAGTGCTGAAAGTGGTGCTGTCTGCTTTAAGTGCACACCAGAGGAAGGTGAAAAGGGCAGGAGCCACAAAAGAAACAGGTACTGCTCTGCCTGTGGTTGGGTAAATGGAGTTTTCAGGAGACTATGGAATTCAAGTGCCAGATACATGGTATTATGGTGCTGCTTGATCTACACTCTGGAAGCTGTTTTTATCTTCGTTCTTACTTAGGTGGGGGAAGTGGTGGGGGGGCAGGTAGCATACTACAAATAAAAATTGTCAGGATCTGCCAGGCTGAAATACGCATTTTTGAAGCATTACTGAGCTACATTTTTTAGGACAGTCTGCTCTTTCCTCCTTATTGATATTTTCCTGTCTGGAGAGGCAAAAAGCACCTTGGATACAGATAGGTTCAGAAACACAATTCAGGGTGACTGCTGTTTTTGGAGTCTGTCAGACACAGGATACATGATGAACAGTTTTTGTGAAGAGTAGTCATGGTTGCATCCTGCCACAGCACTGTGAGGGCTCAAAACTGAACTGGCTTGGTTAGAAATTACTAACTGGGTCTGAATTTTCATAGTTCCTCAGTGTCAGAAGCTGTAATTTATGATACACAAGATGTGTGTAACCATATTTATTTCCTATGTAAATACCTCCATTTGAGACCTAGGTCCCAAATCTGGCTAGTGTCAGTCGGAACTAGCAGCTAAATCTGCCTTCTTTCCCCTCCTCTCCTCAGCTATTTTCTTCCTGCACATACTAACATTGGGATTTTTGGTGTAGATTTGTTCCCAGCTTTGAAATGGTTCAGTGCCAATAAATAGAATTTGACAGGATCCTGGTATATCCTGCTTTTACCTTTCTCCAAAAGAGGGAAAGTGTTTCTCATTTCCTCTCTCCCCTTCGAAAAACCCCATGACCCTTTTGGGTCTCTTCCTCCTGAGAAAAGATCACACAGTTCAAGAATGACACGCGCAAGCAACCGGTGCCCAGAAAGAACTTTTGGCTGTAATTATATTTCCAACCCTCCCTCTGCTTTTCCCAAACACAGTACTTATCCTGACATAATCGAAGTATAAAATCCTAGAAGCAATAATAAACACAAGAGAAATTTTTACCCCCTTTGGACACACCATTTTTTTTTTGAGAGAAATCATAGCAATCACATGAATGTGCACACAGATAAATCTAAAACTCTATAAAAGGTTTCAGCAGTGCTGCTTCACCAAACCAGCTTCTAGTACAAATTGTACACAGGAATAAAAACAAAATCCCGGACAAAGGAAAGGAGACTCTTCCTGCTCTTCCCCTCTTCCCAGGCAATTAATGTGGAATCGTCCTTGCATTCCTAGTCCTCCTGAAAATGTTCCCTCTGCCCCTGCAGACCAGGCAACATATATATATATACATACATATTTTTATAGATGCACATATATAGAAATATAAATACTGAGTGGGTAAGTGTGTGCAAAAATGAGATTCATTTTCTACTTCATTCTCAAGCTCAGTGCTGTCCCATCATGAAACCAGGCAATACATCGTAAGACCTTCTGGAGGCAAACCAAAGACACCTTTATTTCCTGCCCTCCTTTCTGAGTTCCCACCTCAGGCTGCACTGTTGAGCCTCAAACTGAATGTTGAGGAGCCCAAGTTGTTTGCGTGAGGCCATGTCCACATTCTTGTATGGAAGAGGATTAACAACCCAGCTTAAGCCAAGTTCAAGTAAACAGCTACACTGGGCGGCCACCCCTGCCACAAAGTTAGTCTTGTTTCTTATGCCTGTTGTGTTTGGGGCAAGGAGGGACAAAAGCACAGTAAGAATTGATGGGGATCTCCTACAGATGCAGCTCAAGAGACCTGGTTGCTTCTTGTGCCTCCAGTCCAGAGCAGGACTGATGCAGAGTTTTTTCCTACAAACACTAGGTAGAGGTAGAAAAAGTTTCTCTACAGAAACCCTGCAGACCCTTTTCAGACCATCTTCCCTTTGCACAGCTTCTATTGTGGCTTTGGTTCTGTTTCTCAAAAAAGAGCAAAGGGAAAGACAGAAGTAAGCAAAGGCATAAGAGGGATCTAAGCAACTGGTAAAGATTCTTTCTGCTTGACAGTCTTCCTGCCTCAGGGTCTCTGAACTCTCTGCTGACACCATCCTCAAGTATGGGCACTGCACTAGCTGGGTAACAGTGCTGACCTGACCTGAGTCTCCTCACTGGCCTCTCTTTTTCATGCAGCTCATCACTGCAAATCAGGATATGGAAGTCACTAGTACCAGTGGCTTTTACTCCACCTCATCATCAAACCAGGGTCTGAAAAGGGAAAAATAAATCGCTATTTGCATAGGTATTCAAGACAATTCTTTCTCTTTGGTAATAAATTCCTGGTAAGTTGGTCTCTCTCCAGATGTCAAATATTAACACAAAAGTACATATTCTGTGGAAGGCTACATTTGGAGTTTTATAAGATACATGAACTGGGAACCAAAAAAATACTGATGAAGGGTCCAGAAAATACACAGCACATACTTTGCAGAAAAGTGAATGTCATGCTAAAAAAGTCTAAACTTTATCCTTTTGTTTAAACACATGACCTCAAAAAAAAAAACATTAAAAGAATTTTGAGAGGAGCTCATCTGTTTTAAGAAGCAGGATGGGAGAGATGCCAGAGAAGGTGAGGTATGCATTTTCACAGTGACCATAAACCTGATCCTGAATTGCTTTCACATCCATGGATTAAGGGCGAATTCACTGATGTGGAAGAGAGTCAGGCAATGCTAAGGGGCATGTCAATGGTCTGAGTAGTTCCTCAGCTCCCTGACACAGTTTGTTGTCCTCAATCCCTTGGCATACTCCTTTACTTGGCAGCTGTCACCATGTAATTCACCTGACAAACCAACATATCCTGAGCCTACTTCTCTCCAATAAACCACACCCTGCCCCATCTCTGCACAACACAGACAAGCAGCAAAAGGGAAAAAGCAAGTGAAGTGATGTGGGAGAAGGCTGTGGACTGAAGATAAAGTCTGAAGAGAAAGAAAAGTTTTCCACAGAAAAACTGCAGGCAGCAGCTCACAGAAATTACAGTGATAGCCTCTTGCCCTGAGAACGCATTTGTGAAGGGGAGGATTACTTCAGAGCAGGAGCCAGATGCTCCTGGGGAAGACTGCTTGGAAAAGCATCAGGTGAAAAGCAGATTTGTGGTATGATTGCACTAAAGAAAGAGGACAATCCTCTTTCATTCAAGCTAGTTATTCCTCATCAATGTCCCACAGGAAAGCAGAGAGAATGGGGAACTTCTGCTATGGCCATCCCCATCAGCTCAGGGTTTCCCTTTAGATCCTTATTGCTAAAATAATTCCGGTGTTTATTACTTGTCTTCTACCACTAGAAATTCCTTATCTACGAAGAGAGACTCACATGGCAGCACTCCACACACATCCATCTGTTGGTACCAGAGGCAGAAGCCGGTGATTGAAACTAACATAAATCCAGCAAGGTCCCAATAGCATTTAAAAGACTAAGTAACCTGCTGTGGTTTAAATACTCTTACATATTGCAATGAAATAACATTGCTAAACAAAATGACATGGATGCTTTTGCAATAAGCAAAAGGAAAACCTCATCTGATGAATCTGCAAGATTGTTATAGGATATCTTACAATTTTGGCAAAACAGGAGGCAGTTTATGGAGAACTTCACTGGGCTGGACACACTAGGAGCACTTCCACCTCTTCTTCCCCCCACCACCCCCTGCCTCTCCCACTGAGCAAAGTAATACATTCCCATTTTAAGGTGGTGGGAAATTAGTTCTAATCAGTTGTTTAGCAGAGTCCTCAGGATGAAATAGATTTAAATAAAGGCAGGCAAAACAGGCTAATATTGCTTTAATTTAGAAGTGAATTCATCAATAAATAAAGAAGCCTGCTAGAATTATAGCTAAGTTACCACTTTCAAAAAATGGGGAAAATCTATACAGGAGACATGTCCTGGATTCTCTGCAACATGCTGATCAACATTTTGCACAGCTATGACAGCAAAGCCAAATCATTTGTCTGTAGTCTATAAAGGATTTTGTATGCCATATAAAATTCTGCATTTAATAGTAAATGCTTATCTTGATTATCACGATCTCCCTGTTTGGAGAAGAATAAAAACTTGGAAAGAAAGCCAACTTGTGAGACACTGAACGTATGTGAGATGGGCCTTAACCTCACCTTTAACTCTGAGGCACATGCCTCAGCAAAACACTCACAGTCACAGCATGCCTGCCTCCACCCCTAGTCTTAGACAACTTCTGCTGAGCTAGATTGTCTCTATATTCACCACAAACACATCTGACCTCTGACTTACTCGTGTTTCTGTTACCTTTCTGGCTTTACATAAATGTAGAGCTAACTTTTTAGTTTCTTCACTAGTGTTTAACTCCTCTGCTTGAGAAATTAACCTTTAGCTATCCCAGCAAATGGTTGATTTAAAAAAAAAAAAAGTCTCTACATAGTTAAGTTACTGACATTCAGACTCAAAGTTATGCTTAATTCTTATGAGTAACTGCATGGTCAAGGTTATCCCTCAACAGAAAATTCTTACCAATAAAGAAGATCCTTGCATACAACCACCTTAACGTGAATGAAAGAATTCTGTAACTGCTTCCTAACCCTGTTTAAGGATCCCAGCATGTAACTACACACAAGAGCAATCAGGAAAAATTGGCTTCAGGAAATTATGTTGCCAACATGTGAGTAACCTCATGCACTCACACCCTGATTTATATCAATAATATTTATCACAGAAATACAGCTTTTGCCTGACTGCATGGCTATTAAATGCAGATAAAATATCAAAACTTACTGAATAAACAACACTATAATATTTTTCTCTTCATTCATCTCCTTTTTTAACCTATACATCTACTTGTAACAAATACCTGTTGAGTCACATTCTGTTTGGCCTTTTGTGATACAGATCTTAAGTTTCCTATAGGTATTTCTGTGGTATATTTGTATAGAGGAGATGATCTTTGGATCACATAGCTCTCACGTGTTTGCTTATAATTGAAGAGACATGGCTTGTTGACCCAAGTGGTCCTTTCCAAAACCAGGTTTATGTTACAATTAAATTTCCACACTTCCAGAACGTGAATTTATTTATTTCTCTGAAGACATAAAATGGTCGATATGAAGACACAGCAGATAGATTATTATTAGATATAGATGACTATTCCATCTGCATATCTGTGTGGGAGAGGGGAAAAACAATGATAAACACATGGTGATATTTTCCTGGAAAGTAAGTCTAGTTTTTTCTCTTTTCTTTGTCTGTTTTCTTATTCACTTTATTCCGTCCTAGTCTCAAAATTTCAATGCTATTCTTATAGAATGAGTTGATGAAATTCAAACCCATATGATTTTACTGATCTTATTTTTAATAAAATAAATATTTTTTTCTAACACCTACTGGGCTTGAGTGTAACATGGATTAGATTCTTTGGAGCAAATATTTCTCACAGGACCATTTCACTTGGGATGAAAGGTGATAAAAGCGTTGGTGTGTGCAGGAAGAACGGGGAAAGGTTGAAAAGTCCACAGAACTTGCAGACATTTTGGAATGAGCTATATAAGTTACTAAAAAAAAAATCTGTATTTTGTCACATACTTTGGGAAAGAAGAAGTTTGTTTTTAAAATAAAAATGCGTAAAGAGAGGAAAGTTCCCAAAATATGGCAACATTTTCTCTGGGCTTAAAGTTTCAGCCTGACCTACAATGTTGTCATGTTTCTGTTACATTACAGGCGCATTTGTGTTGGGCTTGGATTTGGTTTTTTTGCTGTTGCTCTTTTTTTTTCTTTTCAAAGAAGAACCATTATAGCTTAATGCCTTGCAACATTCTTAAAATTTTAAATCTTAATGTCCAGATGATGCAGTGCAATGCTGTGCAGAGCTATCACAGCAGTGTCTGAGGTTAGCAATAGTACAAGTGCAAAAGGGGTCTAATCCAGCAATCTCAGATACTTGCACTATATGTTTTCAAACACTGAGAGGGTTTTCAAAAGCTTATAGCTGCTTGGAATATCTCACAACTTACAACACTTACCTAGCCAACCAATTTGCCTACCAATCCTAACACATTTAAAAGCCTCTAAACCTATCCATATGCAATCACTTCCTGCTCAGAATCAGCTATAGCAATCTGCCACCCACATCATGAAACACAATTACAAGATTATGCTTCCATGTCTTTGCAGCCTATTCTTCACAATATGCAAATCTTCAAGAACTGCATTTCTGATCCTGATGCAACAGCACAAAAGCTATTGTCGTAAGAAATGGTTTAGCCTGTCAACAACACTGTCATCACAATTACTACCAGTAATAAAGATATGATCATAATCTGCCACTTAAGGATCATTAGATACGTTATGACTATTGTATTCTTTTACATAGTTCTTTTACATGGACACTAATTGAGAACACTTGACTTAAATAAAATCATCCGTTATAAATTTTCATTGACAAATCTTTTCTTAACCTTCAGAAAGCTTAGAGTGCTGCCTGTTCATGTAGGGAAACAGCTATTAACAGACTAACCCTGCACACATTTATCAGAAATACAAACCAGCGTAACACTGTATACAAAGAAGAGAGCTTGGAAGAAGCAGACAAGGATGCTCTGTCTGAACATGTAAATGACTTACATTAATCTAGGTTAAAACTCCTCAGTACCATTCAAATGCTTGTGGTCCACACAATAATTTTTAGTGCGTTTGGGAATGAACAGCTGTACATTCAGAAAGATTTGAGGATTATATCTGTAAAAGGCACACAGTGCATGACAAGTTTATTCTGTGTCATTTATTTTTAAATTATTTTATTTAGGCTAGAAAAACTAATGATGAAAGAGATAGCCAATGCCCAAATTTGAATTGCTTGTGGATCTCAGATGCAGCTCTTCTACCTGTGTATACCATTATAGACTCATCCCCTTCGAAAGTTTAATTTCTGGATATATTTCATCTCAGAATGACCATGAGTTCTCAGACTGATTATGAAAACGAAGCCAAAAAAGGAACCACCACTCCCCCAAACCACCCCAAACTGGAGACCCAGAACATATCAAATAAGTTATTCCTCATACGAAGAAAAGTATTAACATTATACTAACAGGAATTTGTAGAAAACAGAACTGACACTGGGTCACAATCTGGCAGAGGTACAGAGAAGAGGGATGAATGTAAGATTGGATGGCTGGTATCAGAGAAGGAGACTAAGAGGAGCAGGATTTATCAGACATGGGATCCCTGTGGCTGCCTGCAAAGACCAGGCGAAACACGTAGTACATCTTGTCATCCTGGGCCACTAGGCCTGCAGCTTTCTAATACAGCAAGAACACTACAAAGGGCTGTTGGCACCAATGTTGTATCCAGAACCGCACGTCAAGGCCACTGGCAGAAATCAAAGGTATATTGTTGCTTTCCAGAGAAGTACAAGAGAGCTTTCCCATGACTAGATAAAACTATTTACTATATTACAGTGTGAACCATTTTACCTAATCTAATAATTCTGTCTTGAGATGCAGTGAGCCATGTGTAATTGAGAAAGGAAAAAAATCATAGTTTTGAGCTGCCAGAAGAGCCTGACTCTGGTAAGAGAATGACGGCAGAAAACAACAGCAATAACCAGACTGGTCCAGCTCAGAGAGTTGCCCAACTGTCCAATGGGAAGAGGGGGGACCTGGGGATGGAGAGGTCCCTTTCATCATGCTTCCACCTTATCATGGCAATCTGCTATTTCTGCTGTGGAAGTCCCATCCAGCGGAGGGAAAGGAGGCAGAAGATGGCAGACGTCCACACGCCTTTTGGAGCCTGTTCCTTCTATTGTGTCAGCAAACAATAGTCTCCCCGCTATCTGTGAATCTCCTCAGACTCCCTTCATGCCTTTACCATACTGCTTTCCTACCCCAAGTTACCTCCTCTGCTATTTACAGACCTCCGAATGCTCAATTATTTCTCTCTACACCCTGCAAGAAGGTAAATAGAAAAAAGATGTCACTGAGGCAAGTGCCTAAATTTTCAAGTTTAGCTTGGTCACTTTCCCTATGTTATGTCTAAAATTGTATGTGATTTATAGCGTGAGCCAATGGGTGTCCTCTCTTAACTGCACAGAGCACACAGTCAAAGGTTAATAAAAAACTGGTGCTGTGGCAAAATACTTCCAGTACTGCCAAATTCTGTATTCCCCTTCCTGTAAACTCTTGGCAATTTCAATTCCCTATGGAAACCTGAATTCTTGTTAGTGTACAATGTACAGTAAGTAATGTTGGCATTTACATTTATGGCATGTTGTTGTCATGAATTTCTTGAATGTGCATGGGGCCATGAGCAACCTGGTCCAGTGAAAGGTGTCCCTGCCCATGGCGAGGGGGTTGGAACTAGATGGTCTTTAAGGTCCCTTCAAACATAAATCATTCTATGATTGTTTCCTGTGCCTTTTTGAAAAAAATACTGAATGGATAGACTGCATTTCAAAAAGTCAAAATATTGACAGACATAAAAATACAAATGCTATATAACTATTGAGGTGGTTTTTGATGTGTTGTTTTTTTTTTTTTAATTACACTATCAGATTTTAAGAACTAAATCTTAGCAGATGACTGTTCTGCTTGTTGTTGAAAGTATGATGGTTACTTAAAAAGTCATTCTTTATACTGAACAATACTCTGGAAGTATTTAGATTACTTATAAACTAAGCAAAGCAATGCTATATTATCTATATACAATACCAAAATAATGTAAATTCTTTTAACAGCTTTCTCTATTCCAAATGTACACAATAGTAGTTTTTTAAGTTTATGTTTGAAATTTGCTCACTTGAACATTTTGGGGATTAATAGCATATTAATGAAAAGAAGAGAAACCTCTGTTATGGATCAGACGGAAAATCTGCAATAATCGTGCGCAGTAAAGACATGATGTTACACTCACTAAGGGTTAAAATGGTACAGATTATGCCAAACTCTTATCACAGATAACAATTTTAAACAACTGCAGCAAAAAAGACAATCTTATAATAAGTCAAAAGTGGGATGCAATGCATCTCATTGTAACACAGATGTTTAAATTCTAATTACAAAAATTATTAATTATTATCTAATCAATTCCTCCCTTGAAATGCCTATTTCTCTTCAGAGACTGTAAAAGGATTCAAGGTGAGTTCATCTAGAGATGTAATAATCAGTGCCCAGAAATCACTGTGAAATGGAAGAAAGGTTACTAGGAGGAAATACAGCTCAGGAACTGCACTGTGTGGCAGCAAGCCAAAATTAGTGTATTCTCAGCTATGTGTTAATAGCTTGGAAAGTAAAGGTGCAGAGCTGGTGACCAGTCAAACTTGCTGGTTTCCAGCAAGCAAAAGAACTTTTGTGTGCAGTTTAGCACCTCTGCTAACGATTCATTATTTTTTGTGGTATTGTTGAATTCACTTTTTTCCTTAAGAAGTTAATCCTAATATATTTTAATACTTTTCTTCACTTAAAAGGAATAGTTCTTTCAACACAGTGCTGTTTAGTTTGGTCAATAAGACATTCAATGACCTCAGGCAATGAGGAAATCCATATGGGCAAGCAATTCACATTCTCACATATCATGCAAGCAACCCCAACTTTACTGATGCTTCACAAAGGTGTAATTAAAAAAATGCTTCAACTGTGAACTACTCTGTATCTATTCACTACAGGGTTTCTGACAATACATGATTTTTTTTAAAAAAGCTAGCATTTTGGCCTGTTTAAATTCCTCCCCCTCTAAATTCTACAACTACAAGCTAGTACAATTGGAATAAAATGCTTTATGTGCACTGATGCCAACATATATGAAAATTAGCACTTACCTATCAACATACTGAGGTAAGCCCAAATTTCCCTTAAAATAAAAATGAAAAGCAAGCAGCAGATAAGAGCTTCCCTCTCCTCCATGTACAATTATGCAAATAAAAATCTACAGTAAGAGGTATGCTATTAGTTTGTTACCGACAAAATATATACAGTTAAAAATTTTCTGTTACCTCTTATGGCTCTCTTTTCTATACTTCTAGGATTATTTTTTCCTTTCTGTCATTCCCATCACCTCCTCTCTCTACCAAAAGAAAATCCCACCAAAAATAAACCTTTGCTCTCTGTGTGCCTGTCCTGTGTGTGAGTGAATGAATGAGGTGTACCAATGGCATATATTGCATGCAAGTTCAGAAGCAAATGCTTTGCGAGTTTGAAATTAAGAAATTAAATGGTAAGATCAACACTGAGCCTTTAAAAGTTTACTTCATCAGAAATGTAAACTAAACACAGTTCTTTGGACTGACCTGGAAGGGTAACTCAGAGATTAGTCTTATTGTTACTGCCCTGGGCACTGGTGCTGCAACAGGATTACTGATCCAGCCCAAAGTTGCAGCACTGCTTTTTAGGATGGCAACTCAGGAATTGGGTGTAGATCTAAACAGCGTTTTGATGATGGCAACAGCTTGCTTCTGGTTACCAGCTCTTCTGGGAGCCTAGAAATGTTTAAAGTTAGTGTCATAATCGTTCTTTATCATGGACTCCCCACCACCCAAATGCCAACAGAGTGTTCACCTTCACAGGCTGAGTTCCTGTGAAGTCTGATGAAAGTATCAGAAACTACCTTAGAATCCAAGGCCTATTAAGATTGCCCAATCATACTTCAGACATTTTTTCTCCAAATGACCACAGCTTTCATCACAATGCAAGACAGAGAATATTCAAAATCTGTACATATTTCTATAAAGTGAACAAGATAATGCATATGCCTAAGCTAAACTATTTGAGATAAACATCAGTTTTAACTTAAAAAAGATCACTGTAGAGTGCTGCAATGATGTTACAATGGACATTATGAAATTTTAGTTATCATTCTGCAGCTCTACCTTCCATTTTGTTTTGTATTCTTGTTAGTTTTATTTTTGAGCTCTTCTTCACTACTGCTCCCAACTTCCATAGCTTGTATTAAAGAACATTAAATCATGTCAACCCCCTTGCAGAGCAGGCATACATGTCCTCAAAAATCCCACAAGGCAGAAGACAGACAGACCTTTACATTAGAGTAGCCAAACTTGTAATACATGAAGAACCACTTTCAAACATGAACTTAAGATGTTAAGGTCACAGAATCTGTTAATATGTGCAAGTGATTGGAATCCACCTGCAATTACTGCAGGTTTTGTCATGGAGTTTCAGTGTGCAAGATGGACCTCTTAGATACTCCCTTTCTGGGGCGAGGAGGGTGCCAGAAAAAGAAGGATCTGTATTTTCTACATTAAAATGCCAGAAGACTTAAGTTGAAGCTACTCAAAGTCAGCATATGTTTAGCAAGACTAGTTGCACTGTAAATGACAGCCCAGTGATTAGATTACCTACACAAAGAAGCTGTTCCCTCACCGGGCTGCTTGCTGGAACAGCAGCTGCACTCCCGTTTTAATCCTTAGCTCCTGATGGGTCGGAGAGCCCAAATATGAATTATTCCAGGTGTTCTGAGAGCCACGGTGGAGCTAGGTACACAGAACTGTTTTGCTTTGAGCTTGAAAAATCTGCAGCAAATAGGATTCAGTACAACAGCCCAGAAAACCTACAGAGACACCAATGGGGGTTCATATAACCTTCTACAGCAGCCCAGAGAAAGTGCTGATCATAACACAGCTTGTTTCATTTCAGTCAACAGCTAGGCAAGGTCAGGTAGCTGGAGCAAACTGAATACATCCTGGTCTACAATTACTCTGTAATACCACCGACATTTTTATCTAGATAGCTATCTTTAGAATCGGAAGTAAGTGCATGAAGCAATATCACCTTCCTTTTCTTTCTGCGCCCTGATCCCCTTTACTTGCTTTCCAAGTCTAGTTCTCAAGACTAATATATCATTTGATGAAAGATCACATTCTCTAGTTTTTATAGATGCCTTCTTTGATAAATTTCTCTCTTTTTAAAAAAAATTTTCCCCCCTAAACCAGTCCTTTGCTCTGTACATTCCTGCTTGAGGATTCTTCAGTATCTGCCATCCACTGTGACAATCAATGCCAGCAGCATTAGTTTTGCAGGAAATCATATAGATGATTTCACACAGTTGTGTGAGAACTCATAACCATCATAAAAGAACAATATCAACTTTAAAACCCCCTCCCTCCAACTTTTCATGCTCATGAGATAAAAGCTGTCAGATCTTTTGATACCATGTTTCAGAAGACTGCACTGAATATGTAATTACTTAAAGATAGGAACTAGCCCTTTGAAACT
Source organism: Campylorhamphus procurvoides (assembly GCA_013396655.1). NCBI lineage: Eukaryota > Metazoa > Chordata > Aves > Passeriformes > Dendrocolaptidae > Campylorhamphus > Campylorhamphus procurvoides. The sequence continues at coordinate 339,750 of WBMV01009028.1, read as the reverse complement.
CTCCTTCCTGATTTACAGGGCATAAAAATCTCTCTCAAAAGAAGCAGTAAGATTCCTGTTTCCTGAAAAAGTTCTGCTCATAGATCAGTATATAAAATTCTAAAGAGCAACCCCATTTCTCAGTGCACCTCTTAAAAGGCAGATTAAATTTTGAATGATCTTGAACAGAAAAACAGACACACCCTACCCTCAAATATACTTTCAAGAAAAGCTTGATTAAAGCAGCTGAGGGAAGAAATTGGGACATTGTGAACAAAAGCAAAGGTATGTACCATACAAGCCTGATGTTAATAGACAGAGCATGTTGAGAGGTGTCTACTGCTCCTGAGAAATCAGACCTGAAAACACGAAAAACAAAGCCTTTTGATATTATTTTTTTCCCACAAACAGAAGTATATATCCATTTTAAAACACTTTCCCCATTGTTCAGTACCTTATCTATATCTTAGAAGCAATGATTATCAGTGCGTTTCAGTTCAAGTACAGAATGGGTAACCTTCAACCTAAGGCTGAAGGCCAGGTGACTAACCTTAGAGATATATTTACATTGTTATTTTTAAAATGCACTTTGTGTCATATATTTCATGACAAATTTTTAGATTCCAAGTGTGTAACAGGGAAATAAATGAAACAAAATAAACATGACTTATGGCGATGACCTCAGAGTTAGAGCATAGGAGGGGCTTGGCTGTGGAACAACCAACCTCTGGAGATGTTCCAGGACAACAAACTCCCTTTTTTTCAATTAGATGATCTAACAGACCCCGTGATGATCCAGCACAACAAACAAATTGTCTGAGGACGTGCCAAATAGTAAAACAGTAAAACATGATTTTTGTCTTTTAGCACTAGAAATTTACTCTCATTAAAAGGGGGTGCTTCTGCAAATAAAACCCAGCACTGTAATACACAGCAGTGAATTCCACTCTTGTCCTAAAAGACTGAAAAAAAATTGCTGCAGGATATTAAAAAGTTTAATATAGGGACTACCCATTCTCTACAGAGTGAAATGGTTAGCAGCCTTCCAAGTCAGTCACATTTCAGTGTTTAGGAAGAAGACAGTTTGAAACCAAAATCAAAACAAAACCAAACCCTAAACAAGATTTTCTAAGGACTCATCCTGTGTAAAAATAGCTCATGTGTTTTATCCTCAGTCATGAAAACACATTACAGAAACCTGAAAAAAAAGACACACAAACACTTTTCATAGTAATCAGACACATGTAGACTTTAAAACAATCAAAATATCCAGTCCAGACATAAACTAGAAGGTGAAAGGAACGCACAAGACATGCATCTCAGGAAAGAAACAACAGCAGTTTAGTATTGAGAAAGCAGTGTTAGGGGACCTTGGCAAGCTGCTTGTCTCCTGGTGTGCCCCAGTGCACAAATCATGTGTTTGGAGTGCATTTTTCCCCACTCACCTTCTCAGCTGTAAAGCTAATGAAGTCTTAACAAACAGACTTAAGTTCAAACATCATTAATTCTGCTATTAAGGTATGTCACTGAGAGGTTCTCCCACTTATATAGTTATGAAGTGCTTGGCAACAAGGACATTCATAAATCATTTCTCTAAAGAAGGAAAAGCCAACCTGAATTTTATTGCAGATCACTAGCTGTGTTATTCTTTACAGATCCAAGACCCAGAACAGTATCAAGAAGATGACAAATCCCTCCAAATTAGTGCACAAAAAGCTGTTGCCAAAATGGCATTAACAATTAAGCTACAGGTCCATAAAACAGAATGTATCAATCTTTCTCTTAAAGCATTACTTCTGATAAAAATTAACAGGGGCCTTCAGTCCAAGGCAACATCAGGCACTTCTAAAGGTGCCTTAAAATACAGGTTTCAGTGAAGCCATACTAATACCAGTATGGTTGCAGAGCACATCAAAGGGGTGTGCCCTCTAAAAGCCTAGTTCAAGACAGCACATAGCATCAGCCTTGAAGCCCTTCCCTCTCTTCCCCTACCTGGGAGCAAGGAATGAAACACAGAGGACCTGTTCCAGTCACCCTTTCTGTACAGTTCTCTCCCTTCTTCCTTCACAGTGACTCCAGTGCCACACACCTTATGGGTCCAAAAATATTCCCCCACCATATGTTTGGCACACTTCAGTTACTGGACAGCAAGCTGTTACATGTTTTCTTCAAGAACCAAAAGCATATGCAGTTTGAGATGCAAGAGTTTGCACTTTGGCCACAGAAGACATGTGCTTGGTTGTTTGATAGAGAGGGATTACGCTGCCCAAAACTTCCACAGACACTTTAGGACATGTGGGCTGTTCTAGCTGAAAGATAAGCATTCTCATTCACAGCAGTGTGGTTTCTGCAGAACACATGAAAAGGGCTTCAAGTTGTAGATCACATTAAAAAACCCTGGGATCTCAAGTTGCATGCAACATTTTTTTCTTGTGCAGTTTTCCCCTGCCTAAAAGTAGCTTCTTCAATTATAATAGTAAAGCTGAATACTATGCAAAAAACTGGAGAGCAGGAAATCATGGCTCTGAGGTGCCATTAGTGCAGTCCATTGTGGGTTCTCAAATACAAAAAAAAGGACTAGTTTCCACTACAGTTGCTCCCTAAACTCTCTGCCTAAATGAAAGGAAAAATAATAAATCGCCAGTTAGTTCTGGGGATTTAGCCACCACCTGTAGAGCAAGGTAAATGCCAAACGTACTATAAGGTGAAGAATGCAATATTGTACAGTGTGAGAATTTTAACTGTTTATCTTGGAGCTGTATTACACAAACTATTTTCACCAAGCAAGGCTTTCCCAGTGCAGGCAGGAGATCACACTGTGAAGAAGACTTCAATAATCTGCTTCAAAACTGCAAGACTTTGGAGTTCTTGATGCCAAACATTTAGTTAGTTTTGGTTTAGTATGGTCACCTTGACCATACTAAACGGTGGTGGCAACTGAAGTTCTGGTGTGATTAAGCTGAGGTATACAACCTTAAGACAATGACTTCTGTGAATACAGACCTCACCCAGTATATCTCTGTATGCTTGAACATGTGGTAAGCAGTAGTTCTTAAGCTAACTGTTCATTGTAGCAGCACAGAACTGGTAGGTGTCTCCATTACCCTACTGCAGGCACATACAAACTTATTAAGGAAGGTACTTCCCCCGCCCTCCTGCTGCTGTTTCTCCATTTCCAGTTTCTTCTGTTTTCCAGAGAAGTCATCTAACCTCAATGTTCCTACCAACACGCTGCACATCTTAGGGGTTCATCCTCTATTTTCAGTATCACCTGAGTCTCCAATGATGCCAATGAGATGCCCAGCTGAGAGATAACAGGTAGGTACAGACTTCACTTTATGAAGATAAATATGGTTCAATTAATTGTTTTGAATTTAGTCAGGTCACCTGCAAAGTGTTGTGTGACTAAAAAAGCCCAAATTACTCAGGTGAGCAAAGGTGGTAATTTTCTCAGCCGATGTTCAGCTAAAAAACAGGTTATGATCCACTGCTCCAGGTGACTTCCTTTCAAACAACAGAGCATTAAAAAGCATGAGAATGCAGAAAGGGAAAGAACTGATGGGTCAGAGATTACTTAAGGCAGTGTAGAACTCATGCAGACCTGAGGAAGACAAGTTAATATAAATATGGACTCATTAATACACATACCATAGAGTCATGAAATCATTAAGGTTAGAAAAGACCTCCAAGATCATCCAGTCCAATCTGTGACTGATCACCACCCTGTCACCTAGACCATGACACTAAGTGCCATGACCAGTCATTTCTTGAACACCTCCGGGGATGGCGACTCCACCACCTCCCTAAGCAGTCTGTTCCAATGCCTGACCACCCTCTCAGCAAAGAAATTCTTCCCATGTCCAACCTGAACCTCCCCTGGCACAGCTTGAGTCTGTGTCCTTGTTCCTGATGAAATGCATCTCTCTTTCCCCTCTCTTTTTGAGACATAACTAGCCCACCTAGAAATTTATTTTGAGTCTGTATTTGCAGTACTTTGTAAATTATGCAATTCTGACTAAGATCTGAATTAGAAAAGAGGAAAGGTAAATTAGGTCACACAGAGATAACCAACATGGCAATCAATCAAGGTTTTATAATTTAAAAAAAATTGAAACCATTCATTAGCCACCAGATTTTTTCTTAACCTCTGAAGAATACCTGACAACCATTAAGGTTGGAGGTGGCAGAATTTTTCCTACATACCTCCTGATTTCATTAATATTTAATTTCAACATTCTTTTGATCCCCTCTTTCAAAATAGTCTCTACAAATACCATCTCTACAATCTCTAGCACTGATATCAAAGGAAGGCTCCAAATTTTCTCTCTCAATCTATAGATGCATATGTGTAGAATTTTAAACTACAGACATCTTAAGAGGCATCTCTAATCTATTTACTGATTCTTTGTTTCAGCTCTAGCTTGCATGTTACTCAGCAGCACAGGTATGAAGGCAACTATTATTACAAGAATTTGAGGCAAAATTTTAATTCCAAAAGAATTTTGGTAGCCAAGTAGGTAACAGAGATAGTTGTGCAATGGAGGGAGGCTTAAAGTAAACCATCAAGTGGAACCGAGACTGAAGAAATACACACCTGACCAGAACTCAGAGCTGCCTTAATGGGGGAAGATGTGCAACAAATGGAATGCTGAACAAGCAGTGGTGTGAACACTATTGTGGGAAGTAGCTGAAATGCCGTGTGCCACACATATCAAAGTTAAAGTTGTTCAAGTGATGACCAGCATAGATAAACAACGCTGAGAACTGCCCAAAGCAAACCTATAAAGAGGTGTAAAAAGCAAAAGGAGTTCTTGAGAGGAGAGCTTAAAATGTGATCACAAGTTTTTGAACTGCTTCTGGACACAAAAAAGAGAAAATTCTGTACTATCAGAACAAAACAAAACAAAAAAGAAATGCAAGTATACCACTACATATCTCAAAAGCAAAACCCCCAATCCTTATTTTCTGTAACCGTTCCAAAATTACAGGCTCTCTGATGACAAAAATGCAAAAATCTTCCAGCTGATTCCCCTAGCTTGGTCCCTTTCCAAGTTCCTCAGCCTTTTCTTGATTTGTGTAGCGAAAATACCTTCTTTGCCTACTGTCAGATATATAAAGACATAAAACTTTCTTGTAAATCCATTGTTAAAGCAGATAAACATACAAAATATTCATATTATGAGAGTAATCTGTCACTCTCCCCATGACTATTTCAGTACTTAGTGGGCACCCTCCCCCCAATAAAACTTGTGAAAGGCCTTTGAAACAGGAAGAAATTGCCTGCTGATTATCTTTGCATCACTACTCTCTGAACACATTCAAAGAATTCTACAAAATGAGTGAGACATTACTTCCCTTTGCAGAAACTGTGCTCCCAAAATGAGCCCTTGCCTCTTCCAGAGGGGCAGACCAGTACATCCAAGCTTGGCTTTGTCTGTGTTTATTGATTGACCAGAAAGACCAAAAACATCATCTAGTACACAAAGAGAAATTTTGGAGATTCTTCTTGGTTAGAACTAACACATTTAGCAGCTGACAACCCCCCAAAATAAAAATACCTCCTCACTGTCTCCCCTAAGTCAAATTTCCACGGTGGTATGTGAACAGATGTGTAAAAGGGTACTTCTCCAACAGATCAGAAAAAAACCCAAAATATATGGGTTTTTTTGATTGCTCCAAAGTCAACACATTTACTGGGAAGCAGGGCAAAGGGAAGGAGAGGAAATTGGTAACATTAATGTTCTTAACTTGAACATCTATAATTAAATGCGTATGTAAATCTGAGATACAGCTAACTTTTTCTTTCCCCTCCCAAATGTAATTCTTCTAAATGTTGCTATTTTTTCCTGCAATACGAAGGTGACATTTCAAACCATGGCTCAGACTGTGAAAACGTTCTTTATCTCAACACTTTCCCCTGGATTTAGTGCATAGCATTCACTGTACAGTCAAAAAAGCAAAGAGAAAACAAGATTTCCAGTCCGAATGTTAGCCTAGGCACGTGCTTTATGCTCACAAGACAGTGCATTTGCAAAAACTATATATCCAAATGAATTTCTAGCTTATCAGTTTTCACTTGAGCAGAGTGGATGGAAGAGACAGGCTGAGCACTGAATTTGAACTGTGCTCAATCAGTATCAGTTTGCATAACATGACTAGCAGAAAATTGAAAAACAGTAAGAAAAATGCGGCAATTGGAATTTGTATGGTTTTATTTTGAAGAAAAGTTTGCAGAACATAATAAAATTCTTAAGAATCAAATTACCTTTGAAAAGAAAAACTGCATATGTGAATGCATGCTTGCAGGGCTAGGAATATTAGAGTGAAGAAAAGAGCTAATACGAAAAGGGGATTGGAGCTGTAGTGAAAAATGATGGGAATGAAAGGGTGATGCTCAGCTGCAGTAAAATTTAGTGCAGGTGGAGGGAAGAAAGGAGAAGAGAGAAGATCCTTATCTGGATGAAGAGAATCCAGATGACAAAGAAAATAATACAGGTATTTGACAGAAGAGGAATATTAGTGGGAGGAATGCTTGTCAGCTCCATATTCCCTTCCCTTGAATGCAAGACTGGAGTAACCCTTTCCTTTAAGTTTCCTTTTAAGTTTCTTTAAGATCACCTCCCTGCTCGTTAAATATGAGTGTCATACTCTGTTACTGGTAAAAGCAGAACAGGGAGCAAGGCTGGTGGCTGTGGTGGGGACAGGGAATATAAGGGACTTGGCTGTTCTTTAGAAAAGCCTTGACCCTTACAAAGTTTTAATTCCTTCCCTGACCAACATGTGTTTCACGATCTAAGGCAAGCTCAAAGAAAATTCTGGTGCTAGAGTCCTGGTACTCAGGGACTACAAATCTAAATGCTGTCAATATGTACTGTGTACTTCCCTGTAGAATGAAAGACCTGACAAATTTCACACTTTCTTCACTCTTATGCCACTAACAATACACTTTTCACTAACATCGCATTAAGCCTACAAACCACCATCAGCCCTTCATTGCTGACAGATTCATGAAATCACATCTTTTTTTATAACATATGCATGATCTTCTGCATTACAATTCCAGCTCTGCCAACTTCAGTTGTTCCCCACACCATTCAATAGAGCTGGAGTGTGGCTGCAGTATTTCCACGAAAATGTCCAAACTGCTGCTTGCACTTATTAGGGACAGAGCAAAGGTGGCATGTGTATATGTCTCATGTGTTTGCCACTGACTGTTATAAAACTCACCATTCTGGAAAACCATGAACTATCATCACAAGTCCTTTGAATGCTTCACATCTGGACTGCAAATTCTGGGCTATGACTCCTAACACGTAGCACATCTTCTCATTACAGCTGTCAGATTAGAAAGAGGTGCTGAGTCTTGAGATTTGTCTACTATTATGTTAAAGATACCTAAAATATTCTAATCAGTAATTTGCAAAGTGACACCAAAGATGTAATATCTGGTTTGGATTGAGAGCATCACATGTAGTAAATGTATGAAATTCAACTTGGTATGAAGTAAATTAAGGATGTATCAATCCCAATTGCATATGCATGTATTCTTTCTGCCAAATTTGTTTGTTGCAGACTTAGTTTTGCTATTTGAGAAAAGGATGTGGTTATTTTCTTCCACATCAGCAGCCCCTGAATTTCTATTGCAGTAATTTGAATAGAATTCCTGTACCCATATTTGCCTGAATTACATAAATACAACGTACTGCACAAATTATATGAATTATACATCTATAAACATGATGTATTATATATATCAATGAACTAGCCAGCTAGGAGCATTAGTGAACCAGCAAAGATGATTCTTTAAGTCATTAGCATTTCCATTGTTCTGCAGATTGCTGTGAGAATAGCCCTGTAAAAAACCTTGGCATTTTGGAGTGGGGGCAGGGGCAGAAGAGATGTAAGAAGAGGGAAGGAGAAGGAGGTTACGCTAAAGAGTGAAAAGAAATATAATAATGCATAGTCCTTGCCTATATAAAATTCAGTGCAGGTTTTTGAAGGGAGAGGGTGTTTATCCCAGACAAAAATCTTGATCTAGCAATTATATTCTCCTTAGTTTTTATCTTTCTGAGTGACCATTCTTTCTTCTGGTTGTCCTATCAAAAATAAGCCAAACTAACCACACCACATTTCAGCAGTGAGTAGCACCAGTATATTTCCCTCTAAAAAACCTCTTGTGATTCTTACTTTTTATGATTCAATATTACACTCATTAATACTGCCTTGAAACAGTATTTTAATATTTACGAGAGAATTAGAACTACTCTTAGAAAAGCACATGGAAAAATTTACATAATGTACTCTTAAGAGTAGGAAATATTGACGCTTTGCTCAATATTGGAAAATGAAGAAAATAATGGCAAGATGTTACCTTAATCAAGATAGGAATCACTTACAGCACTTAACTGGATGAATCAAAGCCTGGAGATGAGCTTAAATTTCTGAAAAAGTTTAGTTCAACCCCAGTCAGAAAAGCCTCAAGCAACGCCACTGTTCTGAATTGTTTTAGCTTTTCTAAACAAATCAGAACAGCAAGTGCTATTGGAGGCATAAACAGATTTCCTATTTAAAATGGTCAACTTTAAGGCTATTGACCACATTCCCTCCCTTCCTGTCCCAATTTAAACTTGGCTTTCACAGCTCCTGCTGAAACCTGAGGTGAGCCAACTTTGAACCAAATTTAGTTTTGTCTGCTTTTAATATGATTGGACTAGCTTTCAAAACAAACCAAGCAAACTCTCACAATATGGGGATTTCAAATTACTGAACTGCTTTTTATAATCTCCCCCTTTTTATCCTAACGTTACCCCTTATTCAGGGCTGAGAAAAAATGAAAAATATACTTTCAAAAGGAGGTTTTTTTTGGTTTTGTCATAGACCGTTTATATAAAATAAAAATAATAAGACTTGAAAATTAAATCAATATGCTCATCAACACTTGAAGCAACATATGTATAGGAGATGTGCAGAAAACATTGTCCAAAGCTACCTTTGCAAAAAACCCCTGAAGTCACTGATAGTGGAAATAACCTTAAATCAGGCAGCTTTTAAAAGCGTCATTATGAAAAAAGTCCCCCTTACCACAGGCCAGCTAGAAGGCATGTTCTCACAAACCAGCAATTTTGCCTTACTTACAGCCCTGCTCTTGGATGTCTCGCTGATTTATCCTCTACCTGCTCCTGTCAAAGTTTATTAAATCTTGTTAAAAACAGCCCAGTATGGTTACTGAGCTGAACTAAGGCAGCTCCTACTTCTGTGACAAGCTCAGACTGATTACTCCTGAAAGAGATCAGCCTTACGCAGTACCCAGATGTTACAACAGATGCTCTACTATGGTTATGGATTCATCACCTGAACATCAGCTCCCTGCCCTCCTTGGCATGAAGTTGTATAAGTTTAAACCATAAAGGAATGAGTTACTACCCATGAAAAGAATTCCTACATCACTGACGACTGAATCCTTACAACTCTCAGGCAACTCTTCCTGACTCTCATGGTCCTGCTTTCTTACATCACAGGATACAAGAGTAATGAGACTAAGTATTCCTGTAATGGAAAGCCAGAAAATGGACTCTCCAGTGAGTTTTCCCCATAGCTTGCTCTGAGTTATCTTACTCTTGGATAAATAGGATCTATACACTGACAAAGAAAAGCTTCTATTGACCACAACGCGCCCAAGATTTTACTCTTACTACTCATCTATTTAGAAAACAAGGAGAAAACAGTATGGTTTGGAAATCAGGTTTTAAGTTATAAGTCTCTTAACTGAATATCTAAGGTAACCTAAGCAAAGAAGAAGCTTGCATCTCAAACTGCTACTTAAAGTGATAGGCTAATTATATAGTTTTAAAGTGTTATGTCCCATATGCGGGTAATAGAATAGCTATATATATACCTGGGCTAGCAGTAAAGATATTACAAATATTTGCTTTGTTATATTATTCGTAATATACTTCATTGCTCTGGCAGCAGCACGTTAAAATCAGACAAATGGCAAACCAGTTAACGATTAACCCCTGCTATTTCTACTACTGCCAATGACTTGGCTGTGGAATACCACCAGCACTCCTGCAGAAGCAAAAGTTCGTGCAGCTACTACTTTTAGTGTTCCTACTTCCTCCAAGTGAGTTCTTTCCTGAAGTCCAGTCTTCTCCAAAGCTGCTTCCTGCCACACGGCCAGGTTCTAGTCTCCCCATGTATAAGTACACCCCTAAGGTTGTTCTGCGCTATCCTCTGTGAAATAACGTTTTTTGTTTCTCCAGGTTCAGTGCAGTCTTGTTATTTCTTTCCCATACGCTTCACACAGGAGCAGTTTCCAGCACCAAAATAGCTCCTCCACCACTGGGAAAAGAGAAAGTAGACCCATTTTCCTGTACACTTCTTGAAACGATCTTCTTGCCAAGCATTGTTTCTCATCTGTTGTGGAACATGACACCCTATTTAAATGTCAACATGAGTTCAACTCAGGCAACCAGCATATTTTTGAAGTGGTTCTACTCTGACCTTCTTCCATACTACCACCAGGTTACTAAGAGACCACATTTAACAGTCTCTGGATTAACAATAATCCTAATGTGCATGTTATTTTAACCTTTATATACACCAAAATTAGATGAACTATTAAATTCAGAATTTCTCATCTGTGCACAGCTATTCATACTCTGCCATATACACGTAGCACTGCAGCTCTAAAGTCACAATCACTGAGCAACTCTGTGGTCTCTGAGTTAAAACAGTCCCATGGGCATGTGTGATGTGGCTTGTGAAGACTCACTTAAAAAGTGAAGGGAACTAACACAAAAGTCTGAATCTGCAGCTGCAAGGCTCCAAGTGTGCATTATGAATGTTACAAAATGAAAAATTTACATTAAAACCAATGCACAAAATTATTATTTAGGTAGTCACTAAGGAACTTACTAATTTCACAAAACTAAAAGTGTGAGAAACTCTCACATAACAGAAATAGACTAATACTTAAATATTACTAATACATTCAGCCTCACATTTCTTAAATGTTTGCTCAAGTGATCATAATTGATTATTTTAATAAGGTGTACATTTCCATTTTTTTTCAAAAAATAGTGATACTCTAACAAACATAATTATTATCAACTGAATTGGAAAGGAATATTTATAAATCCTTACAACTTCAAGCTCTTGGTTAGCTTCCAAGAGAAAAGCAAACCATTTAAACACACATAACTCCCCTCCAAGTAATGTGTACCATTAATAAAACTTCCAAAAAACATACTTACTTAAGATCCCCAAATATCGTGGTTTTTTACCTGTTCTGGTTTTCTGCTTTTGTATCATAACCACCAAAACTCAAAAAAAAGAGGACAACTCTCTTTTGTATCATAACTGCCAAAGAGAGGGAAAAAGAGAGGAAAAATAAAAACAGTTTTTCTGTTTGTTTATTTTTAGAGTTTCTCTGCCTAAGGAAGCACTGCTCTCACATACCCTTGTTCTTGAAGGAAAAGAACAACAGCATGTCAACTGATAGTTGCTGCAAAATAGTTGTTGAGAAGATCAAAGAAGATTCACTGTACTGAGAGTTAGCATCCACTGCTGTCCCAGTGTATTGAGAGTATTTCAGAGGTGTCTTTGAGAAGAGGATTTTCTGTTGCCCAAGCACACGGTTAACAATAGTCAAGCTTTAGGAAAAAGTTTCTCAGGATGTCTGGAGGTGCAGTACTTGGTCACAGAGAAGAAATCAACAAGTACCAGCTGCAAGCAAGCCTAACTCCTGGAAGCCAAAGGAGTTTCTACATTGAAATCTCAGGATTTTGGTAACACTGCAACTTGTCAGGTAGTTATTTTTCAGATAGTGTTGATAATGTTTACTTTTCTTTCAAAGTTCACATTTGGGTGGTCTGTAGTATGAAACTATAGAGCTAAAGCTCAGTGAGGTAGTCCTCACGTGTGCTTCAAAGCTTCTTTCAAAACAGATGCTAAGATTCATAGAAGTATCTTCCAAAGAAGATACATATCATCTCTAAATCAAGAACTCACAATTAAAACCCAAAAATCTTCTTTGAGAGTATACAATACCTTTGGAGAAATAGAAAAGGAGGGCAATTTAATGGGAGGCCAATGTACTGGAATAACCCAATTTATCTGACAGTCAAAGGTGCTAGAATAGGAACAAAATAGCCTAAACCAGCCAACACACAGTAGAATGAGATACCAATACTTTCCACAAGGTGATTTCAGGTTTTAACAAAAGTTAGGCTTCTGAAAATATTTACAGTTCATGGCTAACAAAACCAAAACAACATAACTGATAACTGTGCACCTAAAAAATTTGATACATTACAGTAACTCAGAATTTGTGCGTACTTTTCCACTTTTCTTAGGAATTGTTTAATTTTTTGTCCCAGACAAAACAGCCTTTGGTCATCAGAAATGACTATTAAATTACAAAAACTAAGATTCTGCTAAACAAACCAGCAACAAAAAAGGATTATAAAAACAAAAAAGGAAGCCAGAACAATCTTATTTTGGTCCTTTGCATGGACAGGAAGATCTAAGACTGTAATTGAAGATTGGTGTATCAACTTTTCCGTAGGTCATCAGTGAGCAAGCCAGCTGCTTTCAGCATGATTCAGGGCAAAGTTAAAGACTGTTTTCTCTGAGTCCTGCTTCACCTTCACAGAAGCAGCGTGGAAGTGCATCCATACACTACAAGGACAGCAGCAAGGAAAAGGCTACAGAGCTAGTTCCTGGTCAAATAATACAAGCAAACAGGTGGACAAGAGAAGGACTGTGGACAGACAAAAATAGCTTATCTTGTTTCAAATATTTGAACATTGTTTTGGCGAACTGGAGTCTATCCTTCTCTCTAGATCCCTTTGTAAGTTTGTCATTGGATGGTTGTCTCATTTGAGAAACAGTGACCCTTAAATAAAAATAGTCTGTCTGAATACCTGTTTGGTTGGTTCTGAATTTAGAGATAGCATCTAAACACTCCATTGTTAAAACACTACATTTGCTAACAAAATTAGCAGTTATTAATTCTTGTACTATAGAACCACCTCCTGGCTCTGTAACTAGAAGCCTCTTGCCTCTTCTCTGGGTATTAGCTCTAATTAAACCCTAAATTATCTCATTAACGAGAAAATGTTAATGCATTTAAAACCTCACGTAAGGTCGTGCACTTTACACAGTGTGACTTATTTCTTTTGATCTCTACTTCTTTTGTGTTGTATATCACCAGAATCACAGTGATCTGAAATTGTTTTACAAATTTCTGACAAAAGCACAGCTGAACTTTACTCTGGTCTCCCAAGAACACTGAAATTTCCAGGACTTGAAACGTATGTCAATTCATTATCAAGAACGATGAACTTTGTATTCAATTGTTACACATACATTTCACTCATATTCAAGGTTTAAATTATTTCTCCCTCTCTCAGAGGCTTTAGTTAAATTCTTTAAAAAAAAAAATCACCCATCAGTGACTTGCATTTGGAGACCTAACATTACAAAATGCCTTAACGTAAATAAACGTTTGTAGTCAGCAGAAACCAAGTGCCTGTGATCTGCAGGAACAGCGAGCACTCACAGCTACAGGCAAAGCCAAGGGAAGGGGAGGGGGCAGGGAAGGAAGCTGTGCTCTGAAGATATGGTGGAAATTTTGTAATTGTTTAAAATTTGGCAAACGACAAACATCTGGCAACATTCGCAGCAGCAGGTTCTGAGTCCTGCCTATGCTTTGGTCCCTTATGCAGTGCAGCAGGAAGACAGACACACATTTGATATGGCCTGAAATCACATATAATTTTAGTAGTAATAACTAATAATAACTTCTCCGTTTCCCAGGCAAGGGGAAATCAAGCCTAAACATACAGTTTTGCTAGCTTATGTGCCAGCATGGAAAATCCAGGCTCAAAGGGTCTCATGCAACTTGAGAGAGTAGACATATGGGTAAACTATACCTCACTTCTGCATATTTAATGAGTATTTACTTTTAGGGACAGAGATTTGAAGAGTATCTTTTTCTCCTTGGAATCACATCCCCAAGGAATTTCGGTCTGCTTAAGCTTTGCTTTTCACATTTTTCTACTTATTTAGAAACTATATATATAGTTAATAAATATAACAAGTCACGTAAAACATACAGTGTGCCAAACTACCTTCTCTTTTCAATATTTTTAGATTTGGCTTAATATATTAACATGCTTAGACCACGGTTAGGTAAGGGCAGCTTTCACTGCAATAAAAAGGACAAAGTTTAACTTAAGTGCTAGGCATCATGTCTTCTATAAAAAGAAGTTACTCAATTTAGCATTTTTAAATTTAAATATGTAGTTTGAACACTATTTAAGGGCTGTTTTCAGACTCAAATGAGCAAGTATTGGATCTGAGGCCATTGGAGCTTTAGAAAATTTTTGAGAATAATTTTCTTTAATGAAAAAAATGTATTCCTTATTTAACAAATTATATTAAATATATCTCTGATATTACAGCCTTCACAGAAAACCATTCTTATGGATTTCTACCATGATAAGTTTGTTTTCTGAAATATTTCAATCCAGGTGTGTATCTCCATTGGAAGACTATCTTCAGAAAATTCTTTCACTGTCTTCTCTTCACTTGAAGCTGGAAAATTTAGAGAGGCCTGAGTGTTATTTGAGGGATGGGAAAAGAAAATACCAGACAGTGGTAGGAGACAAGGCAAAAATACTACTCACCACTCCTCCGAGAAAGGAACATACTGCAAAGTGGACCAGGAAAAATTTTACCATGTAAAAATTTTATTCTACTATTTGTTGAATTTAATTATATTCTATTGGCAGAAAACATTTGAGAGCTCTTATGTTTTTGACTTTTTTTTAAAATGAAGAAAAAAAGTTTGCTTTTTGTCACAGTTAGGGCAGATGAGGCAATCCTCAAACCCTTGACTAAACAAATCAACTTGCTGAGGGTTTCCCCACTTGCCAAAATTAATCTCATTACAGGCAAATGCCTGGCATCTGCTTTCATGGTGTATTTCAAATGTCCACTTTCACTTTTTTTTTAAGTCTGTTTCCTTGAATAGGAATAATTTCACAGATGAGGCTGAACTACATGGAGAGCAAGACATGGTGACACAGTGATATCATGTCACACATATTTGTGAAAAATTTGTTTTAAAACACAGGGAAACAAAAACTGTAGAAATAAAAAAAAAGGTAACGGAGTTCATACAGCAAATGCACCGTTCTTTTCACACTTTCTACAACAAAAAAGAGAAATAATCAGTTCTCCACAACTGAAACAATTCAGCAGGTGAAATAACATCAGCTTAACATAGTAATTTCCCAGCTAGTGCCAAATACTCAAATTTACCACAATGTGATTTTAGGAGCTCATCAACACGGTGCCTGAGAGGGCTCCTTGTGGGTGCCCTGTGCTGAACTACCCATCCCATGTCTGCAGTAAGGGCACCGAGTCAGTGCAGTGCCTCCCAGGCTCAGCCTTTTACAGAGCAGCGAGATAACTATCATTATTTGGCCAGCCTTCCTCCAAACAAAACTTCCTGCTCTGAGAAGCTGCCCAAAGTCCGAGGCTGCCTGCAGCCACCTGGCCAGGCCAAACCAGCCTGCCTGGGTGCTGCATTTGTGACTCCACAGACAGGAGGAAGTCACCATGTGGTATAGGCAGTGCTGTAGGTCAGGAGACTGCAGCGCGGGCTACAGTGCATTGCATGTAGCGAGGGCTACAGTGCATGTGGCTGCGCCACAGGTGAGTGCAGGAATTGCGCTGGGGACCTTGTCTGCACACTTTAGATGGGAGTGGGAAAGGGAAGGAAGAGTGCAGGGCTGTGCTTTGCTTTGGAGAGAGCAGGACCTCCAGTGGGATGTGAGAGAGCATAAGGTTAGATTGGCTTGTGTGACAAAGCACGAGCTGGGGTTTAAATCTGGAGAAGCCAGAGGCAAGAAAGCATGGGGCTTAGGATGCTGACATGGGCACTCCGGATCAGGGAGATGAAGGGGAACCAGAGGAGGATCGGTTTCTACTTTGAAAGAGAGAGGCTGCATGAGTATGCTGGGCTACTATCCTTATCTGGGATTTCCTGGACAGAAATAAATGCATATGGCTTTTCCTCCTCTGCAGGTCATACTGCAGCTGTACGATACAGCTGATTTACACCCATGCACAGGAATGCCCAGGATTCTTCAGTTTATGGCAGCCTGATTAGAGGCACACCATATAGGCAGCCCCATTAGAAGCACTGTATCATAGCTTGAACAAGCTTCCAAAAGTTTGAAAATCCTTAAGAGAAACTTAAGATGCTACTTTACGCCTGAAAACATTGTGAGAGAGTCGGGCATGAGTGCATAGTTGTTGCTGCTAACAGCAGCAGCTAAGCAAACTTGATCTGGAAATTCCACATCCATCCTTTAGCCCAAAGGCATAATTTCTACATGGGGAAGAGTTAAAGACGACAATACCAGGCACGTTAACACAATTACACAGCAAAGCCTTCAATTGCAAAAAAAAGCAATTGCTCTCTGACCATCCAGCCCCAGAACACATACAGAGGACAGATGAAATGTCTGCTACAGTGAACAGGGCTTCACACTGTCTCTGAAGTGATTTGGAACCCCTCAGTGGATCAGCAGCTGCCAAAATCTATTCTTAGGTATTTGAAAAAGTTAGACCATGTTTGAAGATGGGATACTTTTCTCATTCATAAGCATAATTTTTATTTTGTAGGAAAGTTACGTAAAGTGCATTATTATAAGCCATATTTAGTAAACCTCTAAGGAAGAAGTGCAAATCCATTCCATACTGTAGGAAAACATTTTTAATAAAATAAGTTTAGAAAACATTAAAGTAAGTTTCTGTTTAAATTCCTAACACTGCTTTTTTCAGGCCAGCCTATACAGATTTCAACCTTCTGCCTAAAATGAATAAATAACCTGTCCCAACATTAAAAAAACCAAAAAAACCTGAAAAAAACCCACCAGAAAAAGAGGGGTAAGGAGAGGAGGGAAGGAACACTTAGGGGATTCTGCTATGGCAGCCACCTATAAAACCAGGTGCTGTCATGAATTTTGTTATGCACACCCCTATCATGCAAGTTACAATCCAGTTCCAATCCTTATTTGAAACTTCTGGCAGTAACACAAACAACAGAAATTCATAGAGACGCACTAAGTGAAATCTAGGAGGAAAAAAGTGCATGTCAATGATAGTAACGCAAAAAGTCATCTTAAGCTTCAGATGCAAGCAAAACTTCCTCAAAAAAAGGAAACATGATGCCTCATACAGGTAAAAATAGCACAGCAAACATTTTACCAAATATAAGCACACAATTATTAGTTCACAGAGTTTAATGGAAGGTACTTCTACACATTTCATAAAACCGAAACCATCTGTTTAAAACATCCACAATGGAAAAACACAGATAAGAAAGAAACCCCCATAACCAAAATATTTCATGCATGGGTAGAACTGAGAGCAAAATTTGTTTAAGAGCACTTTCTTTTTGGAGCCAACAGTCATAGAATCATAGAATATCCTGAGTTGAAAGGGTTCCACAAGTATCATTGAGTCCATCTCCTGGCCCTGCACAGTATGGCCCCAAAAATCCCACCATGTGCCTGAGAGTATCATCCAAATGCTTCTTGAACTCTGTCAGGCTTGGTGCTATGACCACTTCCCTGGGGAGCCTGTTCCAGTGCCCAACAACCCTCTCAGTGAAGAACATTTTCATAATACCCAGCCTGAACTTCTTCTGACACAGCCTAGGGCTTCACTCCCTCAGGTCCCATCACTGGTTTCCACAGAGAAGAGATCAGTGCCTGCCACTCCTCTTCCCCTCAGGAGGAAGTTGTAACTGAAATGAGGCCTCCCTTCAGTCTCCTCTTCTCCAGGTGGAACAGACCCAGTGACCTCAGCTGCTCCTTTTATTACCTTTCCTCTAGACCCTTCAGCATCTTCATGGCCCTCCTTGGGATGCTCTACCACAGCTTCCTACCCTTCTCAGATTGTGGTGCCCAAAACTGCCCACAGTGCTCAAGGTGAGGCAACTCCAGCACAGAGCACAGGAGGTCGATCACCTCCCTTGACTGGCTGTCAATGCTCTGCCCAATACACCCTCAACACGATTGAGAGTGATTTTGCTTGCGTTCCACAGACACCACAGTGCCTAAAACAGGTTAGAGAACACACTAAGAAAAATGATCACACATCTATGGATTAGAGTAACAGGACGTTAAATTCTGTACACAGCTTGTCTGAGGAAAGTCCTACGTTCAGACCAGTTGGCAGGACTGTTCTGGCACCCAGTGTATGTGGTGATTCTCTGTGTTCCTTCTCTTGGCAGGGAAGAGTGAAATTTCTCCTGAGAAAATGCAGAAGGGGAAAGCGTGACACAGGAAAATTAAACTTGTATTGCTGAAACATTTACTGCTTTGAGGCATCTACTTCAGCTGCTCCACAGAAACTTGTTTTATGGTCAAGATAGTTATATCGTAACAGCCTAAAACCAGGCATCAGAATACCTTTAATTGGTGATTTTATCACTAATTATGTAAAACCAGTTCTGTTAGCTTAATACACGTACAGTGGTTTTTCTGGAGACAGACATCTATGCAATGTTTTATTAATTTCTTTCTCTTGTCTTGCTGGTTCAATTGTCTGCCCACAGGTATTCTTTAGTAGAAACTTCACTGCATTGAATACTAAAGTTCTTCCTTTTCTACTTATTTACTACCTTTTTCTTTAAATATCAAATACCACCACTTGACATGACTATATATGGAAAATTAAGTCTGTTTTGGATACTAAAAGAACTCACTAAAGTTTGTTAGATTGTAATGCTGTGGTAAAATAATTATGAAGAGTGCCTTGCCTTCTAATAATAACCTCATCTGACCTCACAAAATTCTTAGAAACTAGAACTAAGTTTTGCTCTCCTAATATAGATTGTTAATCAGTTTTTATTATTCTCTTCATTCCTAGTTTTCAGTAGTTGTTTCTTAGATTTTCAGTATTTGGTATCGTGATAATTCTGTATTTCAAAATGAAAACTGTGAAAGACTTTAAACTGACTCTCAATTTTAATTTCTTCTTAGAATAACTTTGTTCCATTGAAAAGTAACTTTAATGGTCAGAAAAGCTGATTTCTAATAATCCAAGCATTATAGTTGCACATTTTGCCATACATGCCTTAATACTTCTGATGTTTTTAACTCTACGGATTTTAATTTTAAAGGGCTGTACGAACAGGTAAGTTACATGATTACTAAGAAGCCTATTCTTACTAGGCTTGCCAAGGAACTCATTCTCTAGAGTTCTAGCATACTTATTTCACTTCAGAATTTTGTTCAAGCAAAATATATAACCAAGTTACTCATTGTCGTTTCGAAAAATAACTAGAAGGGACTTTTAGTGTTAACCATTTTAAGGAGTTAAACATGTTTCTGTATACATTTAGTACGTCCTTGTACAAATCTTTTCAGGTTCCCTTTTTTACCATAAGTTAAATACATTTAAAACCTATTATACATACTCAATATTTCTTCATTGTGGTATTTTTGACATAATTATAGGTTCTTTTAAAAACAGACAAAAACATGTTTACTGTTTTCTCCCAAATTAAAAGCAAACAAAAAAAAATTAAAAATCTCTTCTAAAGCCACATGATCCTCCAAATCAATTACAGCCAGAAAGGACAGAAACCTTTCAAAGTCTGCTTCCCCTTCATGATGGAAATTAACATTGTAAACACAGTCTGACTGAAATAAATTTCAAAGGTTTGGCTAAGAATAGCCTATTCTGTATTTGAGTTTACTTTTTAATTGATTCAGCCTAAACCTGCAGCGCTACAGTGTCTTGAACAGATTCACATATTACATCTTAGGAGGAGGTACAATTCATATTACATCCAGGAATCCAAAGGCTAAGGTTGTTTTTAAACTTAGAATCAGTATTCAATTTGAATGTGGGTGACATTGCAGGAAATAGAAAAAAAACGCAAAAAATTTAAATAAGATTATACTTCTGGACAATGTATTAGCATTATGCAAGGGCAGCACTGATGCAGTTGCAGTAAGAACATCCATTTATTGTTTCACAATGGGTAAGATTAGAGCAATACATATATGTGGACTCATGTTTTAATGACTTCTGGGGTTTTTTTTTGAAACTCAATAAGACTTTCCACAGTAATTTAGAATATATGCTTTCTAAAAGCATGCTACGTAAATAAAGTCTATTAATACATGGCTGAAAGCAAAAGGTCCTAGGACAAGTATGCACAATCTTCTGCATAAAATACCTGAAGCTACAACACATACACTTGACCATTTCTGAGACTTAGAATCTCAAGATCTGGCCCTACTATAGAAGGATGATGCTATGTTTTTATGATCTAAGTTGGTATCTAAAGTAGACTCTTGACATTTCACTGCTCTGCACTATCAGTTGGAGAGAGAAAAAGGTTTTCAATGCATATGAGTAAGAATGGAACAACGCCAAGGTTCCAAGCAGTTTCAAGCAGCAGCTATGTCTAGACTCCTGCGTATTGTTTTGTGAAACAAGTCCATCCATAAAGGAAGTCACTTCTTTAGCTCAGCTAAAGAAGACAATTTAAATCTTGCTTGTGTTTAAATACGGTGGACTATTTCCATTTCAGTTAGGACATTAAAGGAGACATTGAAACATTGAAAGTTTCAGATTCTTATTAGGTGGGAGGTTTTTTTGTGTTTCTGGTTTGGTTTGGTTTTCTTTGCACTGGAATGAACTACTGGTATATCAAAAATGTTCTGAATAAGTGAATTTTCAACACATGGACACAGAGTAGGTGAAAAAGGAGTGCTCCTAGGAAAAAAAAAAAGGCACAGCTCTAGAAGAAAACAAAAATCCAGATAAAACCACCTGCAGGCATAATTCAAGATGGAAGGTTAGAGAGAATCTCATGGTATCTGAAGAAGCAGACAATAGCAAGACATGAACAAAGTTATGAGCTCATGCAATCACAGACAATCATTCAATAGGCAATTAGTTCAACAGAGTTGAGAGTACACTGGTAGTGCTTGCTCGGCTCCACAGGCCATAAACACAACACACTGATCTAAGTGAGCAGGTCAGAATAGAACAAAAGTCTTAACCTTAAAATATTCCAGGAAGAAAAGCAAGGTCAAGGGCATTGCCAGTGTCTGAGGTTCCTGCAACGGCAGGAAATGTGTTAAAGAACTTGCAAGCAGTACACACCAACTGTACTTACTTATCTAGAGCAAGGCAATAAACCACAAACAGCAGCATATTAGACATCTATATTTTGTCTCTAACCAAATCTGCATAATCCTGAATACTTCCCTAAAAGACAAAATTACATGCCTGAACTCCAGTTATGCACTAAGTGTAATTAAAAAAAGAAGTTCCCCATGATCCCCTCCACAGTCAGAAATACCGAAACGGAATTAATGTCAGATAAATATAAAAACTATGAAGTAAACAAATGAACAGTCTTGCTGCCTTTCAAAACCCATTGGATATGTCAACACAGATAAGCATCCATATCACAGATAAGAGTTTTTTCCTCAGAGGAATTTCCTAATCCATCATAAACTGTTTTGTGCAAACTTGATAACGTAAAGTAATTCAAGCTTACCATGAACTAGACTGCTATTCCAGTCAACACTGTTCAGGTGGATAAGAAGCTTTCAGTTTCTAGTCTGCATTTACTTTGATCAGGCCACTTACAACTTCTCTACATGCCAGTCAAAAGTTAAGACTCACAATGTCAAGAGGTCAACAGGTTTACACAGCATTTAGGTGATCCTGGCAATGCTGAAGTGGTTGTGTTATTCATTGGTCACTACCCCATCTGTTAATACAAAATTTTAATCCTGAGTGTTAAATACAGATCTTCAACAGAGCAGAGAATATTCCAGTATTAGGTAGAGGCCATATTTCTTTAATACGCTTTACAGGAATTACTAACACGAATGGATGGGATCTTCTCAAATCAATAATGGAGCGTCCAAAAACGGCAGGATGTATAAAAAACTTTATCTGTGAAGAAGGACTGAAAGAATTGTGTTCAACATGGAAGATATTAACTTGAAACAAACACAAAATACTTTTCAAGATTCTGGAGACTACTACAAAGAAGATACTGATCAGTTCAGTCAGAGAAAATGGGAAATATTTACCTTAATTTGCAGCAAGAGAGAGTTCAGTTTGACACCAGGAAAAGGCTTACTTACACTAATCAAATCATCACTGCAACAGGTTAATTCAGGACATCACAAAAATCTTTAACACTGGAGAATTGTCAATACCAAGTTGGATAAATGTCTGTCAGGTAGAGCTTAAATATACCTCTTTATTAGGGAGGTCCACCTGAAAGGTCTTCTCTAACCCTGCATTTTTATCATACTAAGATACAGCTTATTTTTGTCTAAGTTCAACCTTGGCAAATCAAATGACTTTATAGAGCATACTTTGAATTTCATAATAGTGTATGGAACATGTCAACAAAGTGGATTTTTCAGCAGTTAATCAAGAGAGCCCATCATCACAAGCCTAATCTGCATTGCTCCAACAACAAATCTGATCTTTCTTTTGACAAAAGTGCAGGTTCAAGTTTATTATGATGATTATTTTAAATACTGACAAACACCTGAAATTTTACAAGACCAAATTCCCCTGCAGACAGGAAGTTGTGTCCTGGCTTAAAACAGCTTAGGCTGTGGTTCCTAGACCAAGAAGGATATGCAGGCTGTCAGCATCATTGAGAAGTTACAGCTGACATCTCAACCCAAACAGTGTCTCCTTTTTAATCCAGACTTCCTAACAGTACTGCATGAAACACATCCATCACCAAACTACAAAAAACATTTTCAGTGAACTGCCTAATAGCAGACATTTAAAAGTCGCTTCTAAACTTTTACAGTCCTTAGTCCGTCAAAACCTTACCAATGCTGAGGCATTAAAAAAAAAAGTAGACAAATGCATTACACATAAGCATAACAATGTCACTTGTTATGAATGTGTAGTTCAGTGACTATCATCAATGACTACATACTTAAGTTTTATAGAAAAGTATTTATTGTTCCAGTCATGTGTTTGCATATGATTAAAAAACTTAAAAATTGTACTCATGCCTTTGAAAAAAAAAAAAGAATCAACATTACATACATCTCATGACTCTTAGATACATCAGTGCGATAAACTAAAGGGAGCTATACCAGCCCAAACCCAAAGAAAATTAAACAGCACTTTAAATAATTATTTTTTTCAACTGATTAGAGACATGTTAGTTCATAGGAGGAAGTGTACAAAACTGGAGTCCTTCACAACAAGAATATGGCTGGCAAAACTTCCACAAACTCTTCCTTTTATAGTAAACTGTAAGATGGCATTGTGCACTGCAAAGAGAAGGGATATTTCTTACTGCCACTGCAGTGCATCAATTAACATTGAAACTACAGTAAGTCCAAACTCCTTTCTTCAATTAGTTAATAGTGTGAACTTGGATTAATTTATTTGAAGCCTTGAATTCTGAGGAACAGAGGCATTAGTTTCATATCTGGAGTCAAAGGTGCAGTAGCTGTAGCGTCAGCTCTTATACCTTTCTCCTTACACAGAACAACTTTGTGCTGCGGAATCATAATGGTTTAGAGTAACATTCAGTCTTTGGGGTAGAAAACACCTGGGCACCTCAAATTAAAAAGGTCTCTAGATGGATCAGCAGCAGTGCTTCCATGCCTGCCTATTAATAGGATTGTCTGACAATTTCCATTATAAGACCCTGCTTTCAACTGCTTGTGACTTCACAAATGTTAGCTGCTGTGCAGAAATGTTCCATGCTGAGAGGCATGTCAGACTGGACTTTTTGGAGATTTTAGCCAGAACAAAGCAGATAACGTATTACTTTGCCTGGTTTAATATATTCTGATGACATCTCCTCAAAAAAAAAAAAGCTCACAGACACCATATAATCAAATCTGAACAACCATATGCTTTGAGTCAAGATTTGGAAGTCTGCAGGGCAATGTAAACTTTAAGATAATGGGACCCATCTGCTATCCATGTGAAAATCTGCCAAAATTAGTCAATTTTCCAGGCCTTTTCTTTTGAAGTGGAGTCAAGGAGGAGAATAATGTTGCACCTGCTTGGTACATGCTTGCTTTCCCTAGATGGAATGCTTCAACCCACAAGAAATTCTGTATTCCCAAAACTGCAGTTGCCCTTGATTTGGGACCAGAAAAGTCTAGAACAAAGATACGTTCCCCATGTCTCATGTGCAAGGTTCAAGCATCATGGAGTTATAAGTGGTATTGTCAAAATGCAGGAGCTGGGTCTGCTTAAAAAAAAAAAGCTACTGGGACTGCAGACTAGTTGAAAAGCATAGAAAGATCCTAGAACTGGTAACTGTAGAGGACAGATCAGCTAGGAGCAATGCCTGCCATGTAGGAACTTGGTCAAAGAAAAAGACACACTCTTTCTGGAAGGAGACTGAGACTAATGAAAAAGTGAGTGGAAATGAATCTGACAACTACAGACCTGAGACCGACGAGTATCTTGATAAGCACAGAACATCAGCTCAGAGAGGCCCTGTGAGAATTAATTCATTTGTGGCAACCTCAACCACCACAAGAGGGGAGGAGGTTAGAGAAGTGAAAACAGAAGGCATTTCGATCACACTGATGTGACTGTGCTTTAGATCAGAATGGGAGAGAAGTAAGACCAAAATACAGGTAAACTGGTAAAGGAGTAGAAGAAGCTTTGACAATGGAGAAATCATGTGATAGTGCCTATGCTCATTGCCATCTACCTTAGCCAACAGCCAGATTCCTGCAACTCCTCTACAGCTAATGCAAAGTACCTTTTCTGAAGCCCCGAGTGCTATCCACAGGGCAGATAACATTCCACCTCTAACAGCAATTTAGAATAATAGAATCACAGAATCATTTGGGTTGGAAGAGACATTAATGATCATCTAGCTCCAAGCCCCTGCCATAGGGGGGCTGCCCCTTCTACTAGACCTGGTTGTTCAGAGCCCCACCCCCTGGCCTTTAGATGTTCAAAGTGCGCATAGGAAGCACAACAGATCAAGAACCTTTCTGATGGATCACATGAAGCTGATGTAAGATAATCTACAGTGTCTCATAAGCTTATTTTAAAGCAAACACAACAACTAGTAAGATGCAGACTCTTCTAAACTAAGAATACCTGTGTGACTGTAATTCCCGCCATGCCATTCTCCCTCATGAGTCTGTTTTATGATGCAACATCCAAGTAAATGCCAATGCCCTGGTTTTCCCAGTAGGATTTCTTCCTCATGCTAAGCACAAAACTGAGTTCCTCTGGGAAGGAACAAGTGTTATGCTGTAAGGGATACTTGTTTCTAGGACTCTTGACTCCTCTCTTGCAAAGCTGTAGCAAATGAGTTCATGAACTGCAAGAGTCATTAAAGCAATTGAACATTTCTTCAAAACAAAACAGAACATGAAAAACATTTCCTCTTCTAATTTCACAGGACTTCACTGTGAATTTAGGAAAGTAGTTTAAATCAAGCATTCATCTCACCTTTGGTTTTTTCTTTTTTTGTTTGTTTTGTTTTGTTTCCCAGATGCTGGACCTGGCAGCCACACCATTAATATAGTGTAATTAGCTTAATACATAAAATGTAACATAGAATTCAAAGTGCTTACCAGAAAGTGTGAAAAGATTTAGGAGCCCTAGAAAAATAGACCCCGCTTCAAAAAACCCAAAACAAACTCAAACCCAACCCATTCCCCAGATAAACAACAAAAAATTCATAGTTAGAGAATGTATTTTTTTAAAGGCTGTGAGACTCAGTTTCCGGGTGCATATGCTATTAAAATCTCCTCTCAATTAAGTGTTACGCACATCAGTTTATCGGTATTTCTGAAATACATATTCATGGTGGTAGCGAGTGCTCTAAGAAGCCTCAGAACTACAATTCAGCCTTCAAAGCATTGTTTAAACACTTCATAGCACCATATCCCAGCCTTCCAGTCGTGAAGGTCATATAACACCTTTCCTCATGGTGTAATCAGGATTACTGTACATGGTCATCACCTTTCACCTGTGAAATCTGTGCAAACAGTGCTGGGCAAAGTCAGAGAGGAGCTTGTCCTAAGTCAACCTTGGTTCATGTCAAAGATCCCCCACAAAAGGCAATGTCTGAAGAACAGGTGCCAGAATCGGAGCAATACAGAGAGCTTGTAAGGAGCTTACTCTTCACTAGCAGGCCTGCAGGCCACAGGCTGCTTATCCCAATGCATAAAATAAGTGCCCTTACACATATCAACAAGGAAAACATGAACAGTCTTCATGTATTTTAAGCGAGCACTGGTTCTGTGTTCACAATATTAATGGTTATGAATGACCTAACATTTTGTTTCTGCTTTAAAAAAAGTGACAAAATGTCATTAAGTTCAATTTATGAATGTGAAAATGAGTTAGGAAAAGCTTATCACTGCCCTGAGTATTCACAGCAACATACTGGTACTCTTCTGCTAGAGATGTAGATGTGCTGTCTCTCAGGGAGTTATTGCTCACGCTTATGTTCATCTCACTTTTTCAGATGAGAACAATTTCACTTATTTCTGTTCATGAAATTTAAGTTTCTCATGCGAAAAAGATTAAAGCAAGACTTCAAGGATGTTAAATTGTTAACTGACATGTGAGTTATGACAGCCTATATAAACTTCTTCTAAAGCAATCTTTGGGAATTGTTAAAACACATTTCCAACATTTGACAAAAATAGCTTTCAGACCAGTAATATTTGCTAAAATACATGCAAATCTACTGCATTAATATTATGAAACAAAGAATCCAAACACAAGAGTTCTTTGATACCTTAGACAGAAAAACATGAGATTCCCAGTTCACAGCAAAAATCCAATAGTCTGCCTTGCAAATCCTATCTGCAACCTGATCAATGGAACTGCCAGTTGTTCATATCAGGTCAGATCCCAGGATCTGACAATTTCATTTCCTATTCTCTCTTCACCTATTTTCCTGCAGAGATTTCCACCGCTCTGTAAAGAAAATGCACACGATGTTTTGTGAATTCTAAAACATTTAATGAAACATTACACAAGCATTCAGAGTGACAAGTTAAGTAACCTTAACTTAAAGCAGACCTTGAGCTACAGCATACCAAAAAATATATTTGGCTTTTACAACAGCATAATTAATAATTTGAAAACCAAGATTTAAAAATTGTGTGCTTCGTTAGGTCAGTATTTAGCTTTCAATGATAATAAAGTGTGTTGCTCTAGCACTCGTTTCCATTTGCCTTCTTCCACCCTCATGTGAGTTCACATTTTACTAAAGAAGCTCTGAACCCTGAGACCTACAAATGAGTTCTCTGAAGTGGGGACTAATTTGCAGCTGCATAAACATATCTGCACTGCTTTTCCTACACCTCACCTCTTCACAGAAATTTCCCATGTTTCAAATAATAAAGGCAAACATGGCACAGTATGGGAAACAGTCCTGGTGTTCAACAATGGTTAGCAGAAAGACATTTAGTAACATAAAACGTTAGTCTGTTTTCCCTCTGTTTTTTGGTAAAAGAGAAGATACATTAGAAACAAAGACAAAACCTGGTTTTTGTACAAAAATTTGTTAGAAATTGGTCGTGTGTTTGGATGGTTTGCTACAAGTGCAAAGATGGATTAGTGCAACCACTGGCTAAACCGCTTGCACTGAGCCTTCATGGTGCTCTATGAAGAAGCAAGGTATAACAGTGACCTAAATATATTATTTATTAGGTAATATTCTAATATTCTTGGCCATCGGCTCACAGCATACCACTGTCAAGGTTCCTCATACCCTGTAAAACAGCTACCAATCCTCTCTAAGAACTTTTTTTTTGTTAGAAACTGACTATATTAAAAAACCCTTGGATTAAAAATTAAAAGATCTAGTATTTTTAATCCAGAGTTATTTTCTTAAAACACATTCTGAAAGAAAAGAATGCTTGCATTCAGTCCAAGTCACATTAATAAAAACATTAAAGTAGAACAGATTTCCCTCACCCGGGATAAGTAATTGAGGATCACAAGGTCAGGAGTTCATGACTCAAATCCCCTTTGGATGCAAAGACTAATATTTCATCATGTTTCCTTCTTAACTCCTTACTATTCCCTTACGGAATTCACAGTCTAAGCAAGGAAGAACTTTGGCACTGATTAAAATAAATCTGTCCCATTAAAAAAATACACATTAACTCCAGCTATTAACTTGGAGGACTATTAGCAACTTCTCCTTTGCAAAATGACCATAAAGTTTGAAATGATTCAGTCTTTATATAAATTACTGGTTTTCTAAGTGACACTGTGTAAGACTACAAAGATGAACCTATCACAGTAGAAACATATATCAAAGATAATTTTATTTCCTATTGAAAAGCAACGTTAGCCACTACCAGTGTCATATGTTTAGAAACTGACAAAAACATAGCATATGTATATATGTAAATGTGTAAACTTATTACATATTTATTCAGGGCCCTGAAAACACACACTATTTCTCAAAAAAGCAAATCCCAGCTTTAATAATATTAATTTTCATACTGTTTCCATAAGAGATTTCCAACCACTTTTTTCGAAAATGGTGAAAGAGTGGTACAAGAGAAGTGTCCTTCATAAACAGAAAATTCACCACCATGTCGCTAACTGGACATGACTCCTAGACTTATTTTTCAAAACTTGAATACAGCAACAGTACTAATAGTAACTTTCTCATGTAATTCATGGAAGGGGAGCAACTCAGTATCACATATTGTGCAAATGCACAGTCATTCATTATAAATTACAACACTAATTTGTGGCAGAACTGAAATATTCTCGAGTAGCCAGAAACCCTTTGTTTCATCTTAATCACAGACCAGTATTCCCAAATCATGGCATATGTCACATAGCACAATGTCAGCTAGTTTTCTAGCTTAGCACAGGCTAGTGCCTTTCTTAGAGGCAGTTTGATGCCCAGCCCTCCGGGCAGTGAGGCACCTCACAAAAAACCCAGTTATGAAATCCCGATACAGATGACTTATGCCATTTTTGGTCATTCCACCCTGCATCCCCAGGCACTTACATACAGTCAAGAGTTATTAATTACCAAAGCATGGGAATAACTTTATTCCTAACAGCCTGTCTTGAACTCTCTCAGGGAACTTGGGGTAGAAGGTAAAGCAATAAAGAAAAGCTGTCTGAGGCAGTAGTTTCACAGGGGGGTTCTCAGCAGTCCTTAGTCACTACTGTTTGATGGGCTGCCTCGGGTCTCCCATGACCTTTTATAAATCTTCTTAATACCTACTCATACATACTATTCCCACCAAGGCTGTTGCAATCCTTAAGCCTTCATTCTTGCATCACTGGTGCTGAGTACTCCAGAAAATAAAATGGTTTCAGGATCTTCTTGCAACAGTTAAGCTATTCTTATAATAGACCTACTTCCCCTTCAGCTTCAAACTGCCTTTTAGCTCCCTAAGAATCATCATGCCAATTCTCTTGCAGCAGCGAATGACAGAAGATCTTGGAGATACAAATGAAACCTGGTTCTGGAAATCTACCTGAGGTGGGCTCTAACAGTAGAGAAAGTGAAGTAAAATGGTATGGGAGTGTATTTAAAAGAAGGGGGTGTACACAGACACACAAAAGAAAAAAACAAAACACCCCAAAGCTATGATAAGACACTGCTAAGATTTCAGGAAAGTGCATTTAACTGTCATTAAGTCTGGAAGGGAAAACTGATCTACAGTCTGAATTCCCACAGTGCTGGTTACAGCACCACCCTTGTTACTAAAAACACACACTGCTCAGCTGCATATGACAGGAGGAAGAAGTTGGGTGACACCACCTGCATTCACTGGCATGGATTTTAATGTAGAAAAGCATTATAAACCACATCTTTTTGCATGATCACAAACAGGCTTCAGCACATACTATTCTCCCAAAGGCCCTAAGTAGGCAGGATTTCATCCGACTAGTTGATTAAAGAGATTAGTTCACTGAGTCACGTCATTAGAATGAGTGTCACATTTCTAGCGAGCACAAGAAAAGGCTCAGGCTCTAGCAGAAAAAAGAGCTCACTTTACCAACACCAGTGAAGATGTTTTCTATTAATTACAGTGAATTCAAGGGTTGCCAACGAGGATTTTTAAACAACCATTTTTAGGCAGAAGAGACTTTTCTAGAAACAGTTCACCTCCTCATTATGTGAAGAAATAGGAACAAAGCAATATCCTGGGAAAAAGGCAAGACTGACTTTTCCTGGTTTTACTATTACCTGTGTTACTCTCAGTTCATTGCCTCCTCTACCACAGTTTTACTGTGAATTCTGGGTCTTTCTAAGACCAAAAAAAGCAGCACTCTATCAACCAACCAAAGAAACACTGCTGTGTCCTACAATCCCAGGTGCTCCTTGGATATATTCCTTTTCCCCACGTCCCCTGGTCCCAGCCATCCATGCTCAATCTGGTCTTAGGGCTTTTGTTACTGCTAGAGGCCTATGTCAAGAAATCAGAAAATGGGAGATATTTCACCACTGCTACCCCGATGAAGCTGAAGACAGCTATAACAAATAATTGTAAAGGGGATTTTTATGTTTTAAATTGTATAATATCTACCTTATGAAGGCGTTTTTACTGAAGATTGACAAGTGTGGGAAGTGTGAATAGTGCAAGTGTTCACAAATTATAAGGATCCAAAAAAAGTTGAAATGCATGTGTTATAATATTGGGGAGAGGGGAAGAGAGTGGAGGTGTCAGAAAAAAAGAGAAAAAAAAGGAAAAAAAGGGAGGCATTTTGTGAAAAATTTACCTAGAAAAAAATAAAATGGCACCATTTCTTCAGAGTTTCACATTTTGCCAAACAGCACCTGCAGCGTTTTTCATGTATTTATTTGCATATATGTTCTACAGACATCAACTCTTTAAAAATACCCTTTTGTAACAAGTACTAATAGCAACTTCATCATTACATAAGAAAAATAGAGCACTCTCGTAACACATATAGTTTATCTAAAACATTTATCTGAGGTCCATAGCCACATAATCAGAGTAAAAATTAATTCGCCTACCTCATGCTTTCTTTAGGAAGTGAAAAATCCTAGGAAATTCTAAACAAACAGCTATTATTAAAAGACATGACTCAACATTAATGAGAAATACAACCAGACTGACTGCTTTAGTACTGTCATAACTGAAAAACACCAAAACACATTTTTAGGAATACTGCATATAATTCCCTAAACAGCAAAGCTTCTGTAAATTTAGATGGATTACTCAAATTATCCTTACAGCTGATTCTACTGATCTAGCTTACAGCCTCTTAAGCTCTAATGCTGTAGTCTGTTCATGAGACTACTAAAATGGCTTACTAAACACAAATATTCAAACACAGGCGGAGGAGTGCCAAGGAAGCTGCAGAGTTCAGTAAACCCTTGCTCCACCTCCAGCAACGTGCCATGTGGATTGCAAAGGGCACTCGTCCAAAAAAGATTAGAAAGCACAGTCTGGAGCTGAGAAATTCCTCTGCAGGAAAACTGGAATAAAATTAAAAAAAAAAAAAAAGAAAAAAAGAAAACATGATGATGCATGTTGATTGTAAAAAACCCCAAAAGACTAACATGGAAGAAGAGGGTTGCAAAGGAAAGCTGTTTTAACTTCTCCAATCCAGAAAAGAGACAAGCAGACCTTGTAGGTACGTTTACAGTCTTAAAAAGATTCTCTGAGAATTTTTTTTCTTTGTAACAGACAATGTTGTGCCTTAGAAAGACTCTTCAGTGAAGGGTTAGGAATCCCCTTTCTTCTACAAGAAACATAGTCTCAAAAATCTGGGCGCAAGACAGACATGTTAAGAGTTGCAGTTTATAGATCCAGCATTTTAACTCAGGGAGAATTGACCAATCCCTCCTGGAACCAAATGGATGACTGGAGCTCATGAGGGAATGATTAACAAAAAGGAAGGGGAAAGGACATGAGCTCAGTGACTGTGACACAGATAACCCAAAACAGATTTCTTAATGTTAATCTGTAATTTTTTTTTGTCCTTCAGTAATGATGCAGCCTCTTATGGATTTTCATTACATTTTTAAACAGAAATCACTTGACTACATCCAGTATGCTTACACATAGACATCATTTATGCATATACAAACAAAATTTATCAGTACCATAAGACAAAAAAACTACTCCGCTCTGAATCACTCCCACCTAATAAAAATATTTTCATTTCTTATGCTAAAGTCCTGACTTATGCCTCAAAGAATCTTAAAGACACAGAAGACCATATGTTTATAGAGATTTCAAAATAGACCGAAAGCCTTTGTTTACTTATAAACTCATCCTTTCCAAAGGAATAGCCTAAGAAAGTAACAGAGATCTTTACATAGATGCTGTCAAATGGCTAGATATAAACATTTTCTACTTAGTGAAAGAGACGTTGCATGAGGATGCAGCTTAGATCTTTATTCCACAAAACTCTGAATAGCTGAACAGCAGCGGGAAGGTTCAACAGATGCCGTCCCCATGCAACATGATATTGGAAAGGATAGTAAGTTAAAAATTTAATTTTGGACACAGCGAGACTCCATAAATTAAACAGTATCCATATTCACTTTATTGTATACTTTGTTACTATATAGTAACAAAGAAGGGAACCATTATATCTGCCCTTAACTTTTTGGTAATGTACTGTGTAAGCCATGGAAGACACAACATCATGTGCCAATTAATATGGATTTGCTTATTAGGTCTGGGAAGTAAATCTTGCCAGTCTCAGCTGCCAATATTTTGTACAGAAATCTTTTTGACTCCACCCATAAGCAATATTAGTCTTTGAATGTTGCCAATACCACTGAAACATTGTGGTTTGGAAACCACAAAGTTTTAAATGCAAAACACGTAACAGATGAAGCAACCAGCCTGTTTCTTAAGCAAATACTCTTTGTGTAGCATATACCTACTGTACTTGGGAATTGTTCCTTATATGATCCATGTTACAAATACTGAGAATCAGTGTCGTCCAACAATTAGCAGTCACATATGTTGCACAGTCTTAAAATAAAAGCGCCAAAGGGCAATAAAGTCACATTTTGATGTAAGCTAGACAACAGAAGTATGTAATTTAATTTAAAAGGCTGAAGTGCTATGGCCCATCTGCAGATACCATACAGTTTCCAAAGACTATACAGACACAAGTACCTGTAAGTGACTGCAGCAATTACATCTTATTTTCTGCACCTTTCAATTTTTCATGCAACATCAAACGTGCATTAAAACTCCCACTATTTGATAAATGCACAGACTGCTGGCCTAGTTTTAATGAATTCACAAGTGTACACCATTCCCTTCCCCCCCAACTACAAAGCAACAGACCCCACCACACCAGTAACCCATTTCAGCATATGTACCAAGCTGCTTCACAGAGAAGTCAATTCTCCAAGAATTTAAGTACTACTTACTCTTCTGAATTCCTACATCTTGTCATTCTGCATCTGAATTCTCAGTCTAGGACACTGCATGTCAGATATTCCTTGGACAGGGCATTTTCTATTACCAGATCTGTTCTTGAATACAAACCTAGGTTGCCCTGCAGGTAGAATCCTACTTTTTCAAAACTCTCAGCAAATAAAAAAAGTAAAACAAACAGCACGCACAGAGACAAAAAAATCTCAATATCATATAATTCCCCTTTTGTGATCATACAGAAAAAGCCAGCCACACTCTTGCATTCTTTAAAAAGTGGTTCAGCTTTTGCAATACATTGGGTTGTAGCAGGAAGGCAATACTCTGACCATAAAACACACAAAACCTTATGTACACAACAGTTTGCCCACTTCCAACTATACTCATTGGTCTAATGTAAGTTCTCTTCCCACAGACTTGTTTTACTCTGTGTAATTAACAGGGTGAACAAAGGAAGAGAATATCCATCTCAGTCACCAAGAAAGAAAGAGTACTTTATTTCTGCTCTGTTCAGTAACCACACTGCATCAAATAGCGCTTTTTCAGCAGTGAAGGTCAGTAGACTGTATTATATGTATATTTACATGAAAGGGCAATCCCACCATTAACACTCACAACACAAGTACTGATTTGGTGAATGCAAGGTCATAAATCTACCACATTTAACAACGTAACCCTGGGCTATTGAGCTTCAAAAATTTCCTTGAACAAGACAGTGGCAAGAAGGCAAAATAAGTGTTATGAAAAAGGTAAGGAGATCTGTCAATTGTTAAATAACACTGTAGTTTTAAGACCTAACACTGTGATTTTCTCAAGAATTGATGGCTTAGATCTTAAACTTGCACAACTGCAAAAGCTGCACACATCAGCCTGTTCTCTTCAGCATGCATCAGCTTGAGCTCATACACATTTTATCTAATACTAGAAAGCATGCTCCTGTTTTAGTTGACTTGGGCTTGATGGTCCTTGTTGATAGCACCAACGTGAATATGGAGAGCACACAGGTTTTTTTTCCTAGTAGTATTTTACAGCTCTTTATGGAATGAGAAGTGAAAAGTTCTACTCTTGATTCTCATACAGAAACAATTTACCCTGGTCCTATAACTAGTTCTGCAGAGATTTCCATCTTGAGCTCTCAAATTTATTTGAAAAAAGACTTCAAACGACTAATATTAAGACTCAAGGGTAAAGCAGCAGATGTCTAGAGGCACAGTGGGCTATACCTTCTATTTTTTTCACTTTTAAAATTCCTTCTATCCTAAGCAGCTCGGGAAGGTAGAGACATTAAATTGGCCTGTTAGCCCACTACCAAAATACAGGAAATAACCCATATAAATATTTCTTATCCATTTCCCACTTCTTGAGTCTTCTCACTGGAATACAGTGCAGACAGAGCATATTTTCATCTTTACTTGATTGAGAGACAGCTGAACTAGTTTTAAATAAATTAAGCTCTCAGATACCAGAGGTAGTTCTGCACAAAGTGGATACAGATTACGTTTACCCATTTTCCACATAAGCTGCCGTTTGCTTTCCTTCTTGGTATTTTAGGAACTTCAATAGCATTGGCTTCAATTTTAATAGTTTGATATATAATGAGAGCTTCACAGTATACCCACAAAACACAAAAGACAGAACAAACAACTAGTAACTTCAGTCAGGGGAGTATCTCAAGAAACTCATGTGTGATTCTGAGGTCAGTGAGATGACACGAAGTGAACCCATCCCTGTGTTGGCTTACAAACCAACACTACTACCCTGAAATAACTGTTCACTCACATATGAACGAATGAGACTAATGTAAGAAATTTGACTGACTATGAACAAGCAAAGTGATGTTATTTTAGAAAAGGCTGTTTCAGATATCAAAAGGCAGCTCCATCTATCTTCTTTAATTAGCACAGTACCAAATCAGCAGCAAACTTTTAAATGTTTTAGTAATTGCTTGTTTCAGTTATTGGGTTATCACTACCTTATTACTAACATTTGGCATTTCTTCCTTTGCCTCGTGTTGATAGGTTTCACTGGATGTCTGACCTACAAATTTGACAAGTTACACCTCTATTGATCATTCAGGCTGATACAGTTACCCTGCTTCCAACTGGTGTACTTCAAATAGACCCTGACTTCATATGCAAATTTAGGGAAGACTGTGGTGGTGCAGTGCCTAGTACAAGAGTCCTGGCACCTGTGCTGTGGTTTACAAAAAACCTCACCATTCAACAACTACTATCTTTGGATAACATTTTGGACAACTGAAACTCTAGTCCTGCCATATAAGTTTTCTCAGCAACTGAGGATCTTCAAAAATGCTACCTTTATCTACTGGTGTAGGGTTGGGGAGAAGGACAAGAAATATTTTTCCCTACTAAATGGTTCTCACCAGTTCATACAAACTAAAATCACAAATTATGAAGTTTTGACCTGTTTTTGAACTGCCCCACTGGAAACAAAAGCTAAAAATAAGTACGAGCACGCTCATTTTAAGTGTAATTAAAACCCAGGTCAGCTGCAATAGGCTGGCTCCCTTTCCCCTGGTATGTGCTGCCACCAAGAGGATCAAAACCAAAATGCAAATACAGGAATTCCTCAAGAACACCTGATGAAGCGTAACACTCAATGGCAAAACTTTGTCTGGTTAGTCCCACTTCGGGGTTTGTTACCCCCTTCTAGACTTGCTCCTAGTCCCCTCTGAAAGCCTGAAAAGGGTGAAAGCAGGGAGAAGTCAGTGACAAGTCAAGCAGGGAAACTCTCCCAACTGGCGAAGATGCCCTATGCTAAGGGTATACAGCTGAGATTTCACACCATTCTCATCTGTCCTGCCATATTTACAAATTATTTTACGCATCCAAGTTTTACTGAAAAGGAAGGCCTCCTTCTAGTCATATTACTAGTCCACACAACCATAAAAATTTTGTAGAGTTCAGTATCCCTGGTGACAGTAACACGACTTCATCAACATCACGCCATTAAAATGCTACGAGTGCTGTTTTGATAAACAAATCTATTCACAGAGTTACAACAACAAAAAACCTCTCTATTAACTATTATTTAATTTTTTCAAAATGTAACAAGAGAACCACATCTTACTTTTTTTAAATCAGAACATCAATACACAGGTAATTTTATGGATTACCAGGGCAGACAGACTTCTCTTTTGGTAGCACAACAAGCCTGCATCAGAACACTATTTATAGTGCTGGTAAATTGATACACAAAACTGTAGCAGTCAAGGATGTATTCCTCCCTGAGGAAAAAACTTGTAATGATAATATTCATTCACTCATAACAATACCAAGGCAGATCACTACTTTCCCAACATCTTTAGGGAAACATGACATCCCCTTAAATATTTGTATCTGGATATCAGTTCTAATATCCTATTTCTTCTGCATCAGAAAATGGAAAGGTTTCTCAGGTTTTTTTACCTCTCAAAACTTGACATCCCTTTTTCAGTTTGAGTTAGTTCTGTCTCAAAAGTTAGGGCAAAACCATGTTTAAAAAAAACTCTTTAGGGAGATTTCAGGAAGTTAACCACACTGAAGACCTGCAAGTTTATTATTTACTCATTATTAGCGAGTTTCAAATGACTGATGTCTGCAGTTAATATGCACATCAGTACCGCAAATGCGCGATTATATTGCTCAAACACAAAGAGGAGAAACCTATGGGAACACTTGTACTCAAGTTTTCCTCAAGCTCAACACATTGGTATATACAGAAGAGTAAATCCTGCAAAGCAAAGCAATTAGACAGACAGGGAGAAACAATGACTAAGAGGGATGACAAGTCGAGGGGAAAATAAACACACAAGGTAGTGTGGCCTTTGAACGGCTAAGGAAGCTGATATGAAGTTTCATTTCTTCCCAAGATAATAATCTCTGCATAACAAAACTGCTTAGGTGAGCTCCACATCCAAAGGAGTGTACTCCTTGAAAACTAACAGGATTGTTTCACATCTTGATGAACAACTGATGGGAGAAAATCCACTGAACCCACACACTAGTCACATCAGAAATTACCTAACCTCTGCCCTTCCTCCTTTTCTGCCAGGGCAATGACAGGCATAAGGCATCACACATACAAAGCCACATGTCTTGAAAAGTAATGTGATTTTAGTATCACACCTACCACATCCTGGTTAAGAGATTTATTACAACAAAAAGTTTAACAGATGGCATTCGCTCCATCTGCAAAGAATGAATAATTCCTTCAGTGAAATCCATTACTTGTAATGGTATGAGGTTCAATTCAGGGTATCAGAAGGGAAGCTCAGGCATTAGTCAGCAGAAGGGTCTGTCTGCTTGATCTACTAATTTTCTAGATGAGTAAAGGTTATCTTACCTATATGTCTGATGCATTCAGCAATCCAAAAAGCTTGAGGCATGAAAGTGAACAGCTCGCAAAAGAGGAACCACATGCACTGTGAATCAACACTAATCGTGTCGGAGAAGACGAAGTTGGTTAGACATACTGCTTTACAAAAACCAGAGTAAGGTAGCTATAAATCTGAATAACAGATTTCATAACAGATAAAATCTGGATACTGCCACCATTCCAAGAATTTCCACTAAGTCAAGGACAATCACCAATCCTCCTTCCTTCCCATATGGCTTCAGGAACAGCAGTTGTAGAAAAGAGGGGTACATTAACTGCCTTTAAAGCTACCCATGTCTTCAGTATCTATCTTTAAGCAGAAAAGATTCTCCTTAAGAGGGATTGCTAAAAGATGGACAAGTTGGGAAAACTGCGAGATAGGAAGGAAATAAGTGAATTTCATGGCTGCTATCTGCTACCCAAACACCTAGTATAATTTCACAATCAATAAAAATCTTTGCAAATGTGGTGTAAACTGGAGTGGTGTATGGTGGGAGTGTGAAACTGAAGAAAAGTAAATCAAAATCTGTAATAAACTTTACCAAATATCTTCAGAGTTGCTGTTTCCATGTCTACAGCTGACCAGTTATCACTGTTCAGCTAAAAAGCCTGAATGCAACTTGTAGAATACGTCTCCACCGAGGCTATCCACAGTGGTCTTTGCAATTACTGTTTGGTGGTGACAGGTTTATCTGTGACTTGAGCTATAGATTGAAGAAGCAATCTTCCTTGTGTTGTCACAGAATAGCTCAAGAAACATTAAAAGGAGTTAACAGTCAATATGTGAGTATTACAGTGAAATACCAAACACAAGGTCCTAGACATATGCCTTCATATTCTGGGATCTATGAATATTGCATTGACTTTTCCGGGGGAAAACCACAGCATTCTATTATGTGCATCTGCTGTAACATGGAGTGATGCATGAGTGCCAATCCAGTGCATCTCACTCCATCAAAGTGCTCTAATTCATTTGGTCTTCCAAAAGGAACTACTCCCTACCATTAATAGGGAGAACATCTTGCCGAAGTTTTAACTTACATCTGGAAGAAGATGACTGAAAACACAAGGGGTCTGGAAAACAAGCAACCATAAACTAAAGCCAGCTTGGCATATTCTCATTCACAGGCAAGATGGGGAAACTGATAAAGAACGTCCACTAAGTCACGTGAATGTTGCAATTCTTTATTAAGGAACCATCAGGAAGCTGAGAATCTACTTGAGTGTGAAATAAAAACAATGGGTACTATTATGCAAATACTAGACCAGCCTCTGCCTTGTTCAGAAGTTTCAGCAGAATATGGTATTTCATGAGCTGATCTTGAAATTAACTACTGTGCACCCTCTGTGTTTAAAACAAAAATAAAATCCACACTCTCTTTATAATAACATTAACACAAGGGGTTTTTTTCAAGTTTACTTTCAATTCCCCAAATTGCAAAGATAGCATTAACAGTTTTAGTTATGCTCTGGGATAAGGCACAGCAGTTTAGCTACAGAATCCTGCTTCATTCAGTGCAAAACAAACTGTGAGTAAAGAGCAAATAGAGGTGATGCAGTGGTACCTACAAACTGCTGTAAAGAAAGACATTTGGCACAGCAAAGAGGCTGTTACAGTTTTCTTTGAGAAACAGGAACTGTGTCTTTTTGGCCACAGAGAAATTTACCTGAACTAGCAGAAAAAGCTTTGAGTGCTACTACAAAAGTCTTGGCACCTTAGATATACTAATGCAGGTCTTCCACTCTAGCTGCGGTCACATAACAGCTTCTTTTTGACTACACATTTGCTCAGACAGTCATTCAAATTCTACCTAAATTTATTTCTGTATTTGCAGACAAGTCATGGAACTTTATTCCTAATTTCTCTGGCTTTTTTTTTTAGAGCAACCAGCAACACCCAGAAGTTACAACAGTTTGTGATTCAGTTATTTCTGAATTACTGACATGGTTTATCCAACACTAACCTCAGTTTAGATAAGATCCCACAGGATTCATTAGTTCTAGCATAGTACCACAGACACAAGACAAGCATTGAACAACAGAATAGGTGGGGAACTAAAATAATGAGATAAAACTGCATCATGTTTTGAAGGAGATTTGGATCCCAGTTTGTTCCAATAAAAGAATGCAAGATTTTCAATCTACACTGTTATCAAGCCCACTGATGACATGCTCACAGAAACATCTGTGAAGTGCTGTTTTTATAGTCACATGTTTTCTAAGGAAAAGAGGTAAACCTAATAATTATACAGAAGCTCTATGCTAAAAATCGTACTGCTCCATGACCAGTTCTATCACCAGTGGTAAATCAAAGCAGTAAATACTATTAACATGCCTGACTCTACAAGAAAATCCTGGTAACATCCAATCCATTAACCAGTAATCTGCTTCAGCTTGGGGTAAATCAGATTACCAACTGCAAGAACAAGCTGTTTCTTCCTTCTTTTTCCATGTACTCTGTCATGCCTCAGCAGCAAGGAGCAGGGACAAAGTTTTCTCTCACATAAATATGACTGTTCATCTGGCAGAGACCTTTGTTTGGTGCAGTAAGGGACTCATTTATTCTTTGTTTATCCTCTTGCTCCCAAAGCTGGTCAGATAGAGATTTTTTTAGTTCTCAAAATCTGCAGTAGCAATGCAGTCTGATAATCTTTAACACATAGGACATTTATCCCAACATGGCATGTGGCTGCCAAGACACCCTCCACTATAGTACCTTTCATGCTTATCTGAAGTGAGATGAAGGGATATCAACAGCTGCTACAAAGTCATCATTTTTCACTGGACTCAAAATGGACATCACATACAGGAAAGCCAGGAACAGCATAGTTTTAAGACTTGAAGACATTCTCATGCTGTGAAGACAGGAAACCTGTCTGACCAGTATCTGAGAGGCCCAGATCATTAGGCTGGCACTGGGATATAAAAATAGTACCAGAAAGTTCAGTTTCTTCACAGTTGGGTTTTCATATCTTGGATGCGTAGCCATCAGAGGAGGCCATACAGCTGCAACATTATTGTTACATTTCCCCACTCACAAAATTATTTGAGAAGCAGTTTTCAGAAATTCTAGCAAACATTAACATAATAATTTGGACACCAAAGGTAGCAGCTTCTCTTAAATAATTTTAGAGTAGGCCAGGCTGTAGGCATCTAAATAACTGAAAATTAGATGTTATGTAAATTTGAACACAATCCGCTTCTACTTAGATTTTCCATCTGAACAAGAGGAACCATATCAATGGTTCACTCCTTGGAAAAATCCACATAAGACACTAAAGCCTTCTGTATACAGTGCAAGAATTATTCCACAAAAAAAAAAAAAGGATGACACACAGTCAATATGTCATTCAAGTGCTATTATTTATTCTATACCGCATATACTGTAAGGCAGGCACAGACCTATGAGGAATGCAGAAAGGAAGCACAGACAGTCATTTAATCAAAGACAAAATAACACATGTTGAAATAAAGCATATGTCCCAAAGTTTGAACAGATACCTCTCATGCTGGAATGCCTAACTTTTGCATGTGTATTTGACACAAACTAAAGTTGGAAGAATCAAACCCTACTGATCGTTATTGTTGAGTCTTCCTAATGATTTTCATTGTATAGTACTATTCAGCTGATTTTATTATGTTTTAACCTCTCAGCCTGATCTTCCGTGATGAATACCAATGGATATTTATGATCAGAAAGGAAAATTATGAAAACAAGCAAGTGCTTCTGTCAATATTTTAAGTAGCCTGCTGCTTTGATATCTACCTGTTATAGTTTCAAAATCTTCCATGGAATCTTTTTGGTTTTGTCCCTTGACAACACAGGCGTTTGGGGATTGGGAGCCAGGAGGAGATGGGTTGTTGATACCCAGCTCTCTCACTACCTGCTCCCGGAATCAGCTAATTACCTAAAGCCTAAACTAAAGCATAGCTAAAAGCTTTGCATTCCACTATGATGGTTCAGGAGAGGATTGAGGGAGGTGTCCTTCTTTCTCTGGGGGGAGAACCTCACTTTTTCCCTGGCTTGGGAAGTGGTGAGAGGTTTCCCGGTGCTCAATTTTTTTTCTCTGCCGCTACACTTCAGTCCTCTGGCTGCTCGGGTGGCAGCCGCCGCTTGCTGGGCTGGTGGCAGCACTGGGAGGGGGGTCCTGGCTCACCCCCCGACTCCACATGCCCTGGGCCGTTCTTCCGAGAGCAAAACCACCCTTGGAGGCATGGAAGGGCCGGTGTCATCTGCAGAGGAGTTGCTAACCAGCCCTCCCCCGCCCACCCAACGCTTTTGGGCAAAAGACAGTGAGAAGGTCCTTGCACTGCCCACCGTCCCTGTGGCCGCCATTCCCAGGTAAGCTTTCAGAATCAGCTTCTCTCCCTACCCGTGTTTTTGCCTGGCCGCAGCCCGTGAGTCACCTCAGCCCCTGCCCCCCGAGGCGCGGCATCACCTCCCGCTCTCGGTAGATACAACTGCGCTGAAGGGGCAGAGAGGACCTGCTTTGTTCGGAAGTTTTGATTACCATGTTGCTGTTTGTTCTGTTCTGGTTTTGGTTATACATACATATATATTTGTACCAAAGAACTGTTATCCTCTTCTCTATGTTTTCCGATTAAAGTCTGTTAATTTCAAAGGTTGTAGTAGTTTAAGGAGAGACCCCGTTTCTAGTCCAGAAAAATTCCTCACTTTCCTTCACAGACATCTTGTTTTTTTTTTAAAACTACGACACTACCTTAACTTTTTCAGCATCCTGCCATTGACTCGGGTTGCTTACTGCATTTCATGGACTTCATGAAAGAAACTGCATTTTCATTTTTAAGGCTCAGAATAAAAGTGTCCTTAAAATATGTAAAATTAACTCCAATAAAATACATTAATGAATTATTACTATCACTTAAATGTGCATCCAAAGACTGAATCAGGTACTAACTGTTATAAATACCACTAAAGCAAAAATAAAGAATACTGTTCTTGAAGGAATATTCAGACCATGCAACACAACACTTCTGCGTATCTTTGTCAGTGCTGACCATCTGATTCCAAGTGAAGCTGGCAGAAGACAAAATCACTCAGTACTTTTGAAGCACTTTTGATGACATGTACCGTAATTAGGCTGAAAAATCAGACCTTCAAGAAAATAATTTTCTGCCATGCCTCCGGGACTCAGCTCCCTCTTCCAACTTGTGCAGTAAATTCCAGACTGATGACACTGCAGAATTAAGTTCACACTTGAGATTCCTGCAGTCACAGCAAGACTTACTATGCTGTCTTACTATGCTGTCAGTGCAAGCATGTGTTTTACATACTTGCACATTACACCAACTTAGAACTTCAGATCTTTATATACTACAGCAAAATCAGTAACACAACTGCTCCTATACTTAAAAGTCACTTTTACTCCTCCACAGTTTATGCTCACAATCTATTTTAGAAATTCTTTTAAATGAAAACGCATGTTTTCTCCATAGAAAGGGTCCCTGTGTGGAGAGTTAATTAAAATACTAGAAGACCTGGTTCCAGTTAGAGTATTTATCAGAACACTCACAGAGGAAGGGCTATCCTTTTAAATGTTAAATACACTGTCAACCTCTGATGGGGGTCAAAAAATATTTTCAAGCCATCTGAGGCTCTGAAAAAAATGTATACACCTCAGAATCAAAAAACAGACTGTTTATTATGGGATAACAGACTCAGTCAAGTATTTTTTAAATTGAGATAATTGTTAACACACATTTAGCATGAGTTAAGGAAAAAGAATACCCAATGTGTTCACAGAGACTTAATGCTTCAGTCAAATACCTATTAATAAAGAGGATCACAAACATAAGAACTCTTCCTTTATGTTAGTAAAAGGTTAGAAAAAGACTTGATTTCCAACATGTAACACATACAACAATTCTGACAATAAGCAGTTTTTAACAGATGTTACTCTTCTTAACTGCTATAAAAAAAGCCACCAAATAGCTGACCCAAAATAAGTGTTAATTTAGTATGTGCTTGGATTTAAGAGTTTTAAATTTTGAGTTATGCTCTTTTATGGTAAAGATTGTTTCCAAATCTAAGT
Organism: Campylorhamphus procurvoides; assembly: GCA_013396655.1. NCBI lineage: Eukaryota > Metazoa > Chordata > Aves > Passeriformes > Dendrocolaptidae > Campylorhamphus > Campylorhamphus procurvoides. Next base: position 295,889 of record WBMV01009028.1, on the reverse strand, counting down.
GATAAGTAACTTTCCAATCATAAACAAAGAAGGCAAAAAAGTAACAAGAGTCAGCTGATTTGAAAGACAGAGTTCATAAAAGGTCAGTAATTGCCTGTAAGATCTAACATAGTATAGAAGACACTTTTGGACCACAGCTAGTAAAAAAATAAAACTAAACAAAACAAAAAAAACCCCAACCAACCAACAAAAAAAAAACCAACAAAAAACCAAAAAATCAAAACCCAACAACATCATGAGATAATCTTTTTCTCTGCTGGTCTGTAGCAGTAGCAGTAAATATTCAACTGGCCTAATATTTAATTTTGATAAAGCACTTTCAGCTTGCTGAAACTATCGATTTAAATAAGCATCTTGTTTCTTTTTTAAGAAAAGGAGAGGGAAGTACACAATTTCAACCACCCAAACCCCAGACTATATAGAGATGAAAAGGACCAAGCAAAATACTGCTGTTTCCAAAGTATCTCAAATTAACACAATTAATTTTTTGCAAGAAAACATAATAGCACCATGCTCTTCTCCACCAGGCTAGACCAAGACATGGTTAGCCAGTCGCACTGTTTAACAAAAATATTCACCCAGAAATGTCCAGTTACACTCTTTACCTTAAAACTGTAACAGAAAATACTGCCCTGTGTGTCAACACAAGTTAATTCTTTAAACAGAGATTCTTGCCTTCTTCACAATGTGAACTAAATAGTGCTTTTCTTAATATTTACAGGAGAACTCCTGACAGGAAGGATCCAGGCATGTCCTGCAAATCACCAGATAACAGAATGTTAATCACATTTACTATGAAATAACTCCAAGGCCTCAGAAAATAAATTTTTTTTCAGGTGAGATCCTGTTTTTTAAATTGTGCACATTTTGAGAAAAATCATGTTCCATCAAGCACCGGACTGGTATCTGCTATCTAAAGTCAATGAATCAATAACAAGTTATTTGCTTAATTAAAACTAAATATTTGAAGGATATTGATAGCAAACACAGTTGATTAAGTTGAAGACTTATGTCAATATAAGATATCTGGTATTATAAATAAGTAGCACATGTATGCCTGATGTTATTCTGCAAACGATCAATACAACACATTTTAAGTGAATCAGGAATCAGATAATAGATGGATTTCAAGAACTAATTGTGAATCATCAACTAGTTACAGTAAATCTTTAGTCACTGATTAAAGACACCACTGTGAATAATGCTAGCTTATCAAAAGACTGAAGTGTGGATGAGCATTAACATTGCAGAAAAGCAACACTGATAATCACAGTACATTCAAATAATGTTCCTCAATGAGCCCCTGCAAGGTCTATCTCTGGAATCAGCAGAGGCAGAGGACAAAGATTTTTATATGCCAGTTTCAGAAAGACTTGGATATACACCAATTATGAATTGTCTGATGAACGAGGTCAAAAAAACCCCAAACAAATAAAAACACCATTAAAAGCAAGCACTGCCAAATTCTGACATGTTGGAAAAACAGTCAGACAAGAGCAATAGGTGGTGAACACATTTTGCTTTTAAGGAATATTTTCCAGACTGTTTTCTTTCAAGGAATGGAATAACTACGTGAGTTACAGCTACAAACTGGAGAAAGCAAGTGTAGCATGAATTCTAATGCAGCAAAAGATGGAGTTGGTGAGTGTGACAGTGTGTGTACTATTCTGAACTAGGGTCCCAAACAATACTACTGCTTGAACACTTTATATGAAGTAATAATGTAATATTCATGTGAAAATGCAAGGAACTTATTAGTTTAGAGCACAGAGACTATGAGGAGGTAAAATGATTTCTTGGTTACATGGACAATCAAATGGAAAAATCTTACAAGTCACTTCTGGACCTTCAGTCTAATTATTTATAAGTTCCTAAAATCTGCACCATTGTCTGACTTCTTACCTCATGCTGATGAGGCAGCTCTCAATATCAAAGTCTTTATCAGTCTGACTTTAGAGAGAACTGCATTAGGGGATAAAGGACCGAACTTAAAGGTTGTTGTCTACTTATTTATATGTAATATCTACAAATTGCTTTTTTTCTGACACAAGACTAAGAAAGATTAATTCAGCATTTCTTTGTACATCATGTGAACATACATTCATTTAAGTTTCTAATAACTCTTATCAGATTATCTAATTATCCTTTTATCAGGGTATGAGGATACAGAATACATAAGGGGAAGCAAACGGGAGAGCAAACCAAAACCCAACAAGTTCGAAACAGCAGAAGTTCTTACTTTTAAGAGTAAGGGTGGTGGTGGGGGAAAAACTAAAAAACTTTTGCTCCCATACTCGTTCAGCCATCTTTATCTTAAAGTTACACTAAAAAACTAAAAATCATTTCAGTGGCAGTCAACATAATAGGATGTACTGATGTTTAGGCTTGAGAAGTTTACGTATTTGTTTTGTCCTGCACACAATCTACATGTGCTAGAACAGGAGGCACTGCAGAACCTTGGCAGACTGTCACTGTTCACACAACCAATGCACAAACCCCTGAGAAACTGTGCTATTAAGATGGTCTCTCCCTAGAGCAGAACCAAGTATTTACAGAACCTGTATTTACGCATTGTATAGGGAGGTAGACCAATTGTGAAAACACCTGCTCATTCTGTTTTGGAGGGAGCATTAGTCAGTCTCTGGCAGATAGATCACCTATCTATGAATCTGCTTTAATTAGACAAGGACTACTGCCAAATGGTAGTCGATTTGGAGTCAATGGGTCTTCAGGTGATCCTTTCTGCATTAAATTATGAGCCACTTCAAGTATCACAAAATCATTCTCTCCATTTCAGCTTTTCCATGAAATAGTATTCTTTCCACCTCTGGCAGTTCAAAGACATAGCTGACATACACCCAGACCCAGAATTCCCTGACACAAGATAATTCTGCATATCACAGGCCAAACACCACTGTAGGCATTTTTTTGTTCTTTTCCCTTCCATATCTGCCGAGCCAACATCCTTACCTCTATAAGGTGAGTTAAGAGGTAGAGGGCCCTTGGAGTGAACATGTTGACCCTCTAAATATTACTGTAGTTGCCCCCACAAAAAACCCGAAACAAACATCACCAACAACAAAAACACAGGACAAACAAGTAACCAACTGCACTGTTTCAATAATAATCAAGTTGGAAAGACACCATTGAACATACAAGTTCATGAATCCAGATGTTGAGTAGAATAAGAAAGCAGCAACAGAATTTGGAATAAGAGTGTTATACACTCTGGGTGCACCTGGAACCTCATGGAAGAGGGATTGCTACTACACCTGACCTGAAAGCAAGATGTCAGGAAGCACTACATCATGCTCAACTTCACCACTTCCATACTGGTCTTCCATTAAGAGAAAACAAATGCTTTAGAGCACTGAAGAATCACAGAAAGTGTACACCTGCCCCCCAAATTAAGAAGAGAAATGTATTTACTAAAAGGAGCAATGCCTGGCAGTTATTAAAATGCAGTTTGCCATCCAGTCTTTCTCCAAATGCCAAAAGCTTGTGTTCCCCTCTCATTGCTATCCAGATTAATGTGAAGTTAAACTACAATTCTGTTAAACATATGAAAGCTATCAGAATTTATGTGAAAGATGGGTGGTTTGTTAGTGGGGATTTTTTGCTCCCCTCACCCCATCCCAAGTGTAGGAAAACACCCCAAAGAATGAGATTTCTGTTTTTCTTTCAAAATGTTAAATTAAAGGAAGATCAACTACTCAATCTAAACAAGAATTATTGTCCTGTACTTCCCATCTGGTTTCCTTCATGGAAGTATTTTCAAGGGATAAAAGCAAACCAGTTTGAACAGTTGCTCTTCTGCACTGCGCCGTGCTCATAAGTCAGCAGACCCAATGAATAAAAGGGTCTGGAAGTCTATCTAGTCTGAATAAAAGGGTCTAAGGCCTATCCTTCATGCAGTTTTCCTGCTTGTTTGTGTGTGACTAGGTTGCACAGCACCACACATAACAGTAGCATACTTTCAGTATACTCTCAGGTTCTTAAGCAAGCTGAAAAGAAAAACATCTCATACAGATCAAGGAAATTTGGTTCAGTTTTTAAAAATAGGTGACTAAATAACTGGGGGAAAATGGACACATTGTGAGACACAAATACCTTCCACAGCATCTTGCTACTTAGAAAGGGTTTAATTTTGTTTTTCAACAAAATTAAAATTAAATTTTAATTTTAAAAAATCCTCAAACAACAAACCAAACCCCCTAAACCCAACAAACCCTTTAAGCTTATCTTTTCAGACTATGAACTGTTTTTTTCTGCATATGTCCTTTATACAAAATATTATATTCTTCTGCATCTTAGATTTATAGTTCATATAAGGGCAAAAAAAAATTAAATTCTTTGCAAAGGCTGGCTCATATTAGAAGTGCTTAATATCTTGTTCATATCTCTCCTAGATGGCAAATTAGACAAGTACAGGAGGCTCAGAACAGATAGCAGATAACACTGTAAGTCTATTTTGCAATTCAAACATCTAGTGAGTCAAAGGATGAAAAAATGCAACCTTATTACAGAATCCATTACACTTGCCCTGTTCTTATGAAGATTTAAGCCTATGAGATACAACAGGATACAATCCAACCACATACTCTTGACAGCTTGTTTAACTCACCTGGAGTCCTCATAGCAATTGACCGCATTTTGCAAGAATGTCAGTGGCCGTGTGTGAGCATACACAGACACATACTCTGACCTCTGTCTGAAAAAATATCATTTCAAATAGAAAATTATTCTACAATCAACATGAAATTAATTCAAACATTTGAACTAGGAATGAGTGCTTTTACCCAAGAAAAAAAGCAACTTGCTTTTGTTGTAGCATAGTCCTCTGCAATATAAGAAAGACATTAAACTGTCAGAAAGCGTCCAAAGGAGAGGCATAAAGATGGTGAAGGGTCTAGAGAGGAAGTAAAAGTTCCATCTGAGGACACTTGGTCTGTTCAGCCTGAAGAAGAGGAGACTGAGGGGAAGCCTCACTGCAGTTACGACCTCCTCCTGAGGGGAAGAGAAGGGGCAGGCACTGATCTCTTCTCTGTGGTGACCAGTGACAGGACCGGAGGGAATGGCCTGTGTCAGGGGAGGGTTAGGCTAGATATCAGAAAAAGGTTCTTCATCCAGAGGAAGTGGATCATCCCAGGGAAGTGGTCACAGCACCAAGCCTGACAGAGTTCAAGAAGCATTTGGATGATACTCAGGCACATGGTGTGACTCCTGGGGATGCTCCTGTGCAGGCTACGGAGCTGGATACGATGATCTTTGTGAGTCCCTTGCAATTCAACATATTCTGTAATGTGAGGTGTTCAGAAAAATAAAGATGATTACAAAGAAGGCACTGCCTTACACCATGAAGTGCATTCTACATTTTCTTCAAGATGCAGAATGACTAATTCTCCATAATTAAGAGGACTGTAACATAACAGAATTGATAATGGCTCCAGCAACAATCTTTTATTGAAAACTGTTGTGAATAAGTTGCCTAATATAAATTACACTTGTACACAACACTAAGGACCCACGTTCATCCACACTTTTGGCAGTTTAACATAGCCTTCATTCTTCATGGTGCAAATCTACAACTCTTTCTATCCACTTTAATCCATGTGGCAAATTAAATACGGAGTATATTACATGTATCAAAAAGTACGTATTTTCAAATTAAAAAAATAAAGAGGTTGGGAGGGAGGAAGTGATACCCAGAGAGAGAGAGGATTCAACTGTCAGGTTTTTATTACAGACGTTTTTCAGTCTGCTACTTATCTCCATTGCATGCACTAAACCAAATGTTCTCCTGTTCTGCTGCTTCTGAAGACCAACTAGACACTTTGCTTGAATTGACTGCTGAGAAGAGCTTCCTTTTTGCCCCTTAAAGGAATGAAATATCCTTAAAAGAAATTGTCAAAACTATATTTCCAATCATAGAAAAGTGAAAGATTTTTCAATTTTTTTTTAAAATTTTAAATAATTGGGGGATAAAAAGCCTTCTATTTCTAAAGATCTTTTAAGCTCAAAAATGTATGTTGTTCCTACATGATATACATTCCCTAAAATAAAACTAAAGATAACAGCATAGAATTTAAAATTCTACCTGGATCTGACTTACTAGAGTAATGGTATTTTCAGAAAGAATAATTTATTATTCTTAAATGTAACATTACTTTAAATATAGGTGGAATTTATAATTCTTCAAACTTAAGTTTAAAAACAAACAAATGTAAAATACCAGATTATGAGGAAGCAATTCAAGTTTGACTTCAAAGAGATCTTATCAGTCAAGATCTTCCATTACAAGTGATTGATGTTATACCTTACGTTACAGACATTAATTGGCAGCTTTTTTTCTTGGATTTTTTTATCTTCTGCACACAAACAAAAGAAAATAACAAATATTTTCCTAAGTAGCTTATGCTTTTTCTAGTCCCAAGCAGCAAGTGCTTCCTTCTTCATACAGCTAATTCAGCAAGGCTTTAAGTTATTAAACTTTTATCCAATAGTTATGAGCAGACAAATTACAAGACACAGAAGTTTCACACAGAGCTACACAGTGCTACAGGGATAATAATAAATACCACTGGTCAGTGTGCTGGACATGCTCATGTGCACAGGCCAGACATGAGGTTGCATTTCTTCCAGATCCTGTACTCCTGGGTATTTAAAAGCACACAAACCAACCACACCACCTTATTGATTTATTATCAGTCAAAAGAAAATATCCCAAGTATTAAGAAAACCTCTAGAACAGTTGTGTCAAACAGTTCTAAGTAATGGTACAGTAAGACAAATCTTCTGCCCATGAAGTGAAAGCTGCGTTGATGGCTGCAGCCCAACATGCATCTTGCAGGGCTGAATAACCACTTAAGGCTTCAAATCTTAACCGTAACTGACTGATTTTAACTATCTAAAAAAGGCTGGTTTTATTAAGAATATAGTAAGCAGCAACTACTGAAATACATTTTCATCTCTAAAAAATAGATCTGTACTTTCAATGAAAGGCCACTTTAGGACTTTCTTGGACTCTGTCACCAGTCACTGAGCTGAATAACTCCTGCTCCATGCTTTGTTTTACTATCTGTTCATCCCAGCAAACATCCGCTTTAAGAAGAGCCTCTTATTGGACATTTACAAGAGATCCAAACCACACAAAATATAAGAAAACACAGAGGTACGGCGAAGACTTCTCGAATACAAAATGGTAACTCAGAAGTTCCTACCCCTTTTACAAGGGGGCAAGTGACAGATCTGTTATCTTATTTATACCATTTTGTTTCTCTACTACTATTCAAAGATGCACGGAGAAGAACCATTTCTACACCATTCACCAAAAGGAAAGTGTTTCTAGAACAGGTTTAACTGTCAAATAAGTTAAACCTGGTAAGAAGAAGGCAGGCCAGGTTTCTGTCTTAGTGCAGACAGGCTGCTGGATTCAAAAAAAAAAAAAGCAATTTTCAAAAAAATTAATTCAACTTTCTAAACTCAAATGGTACCCAACTTGAAAAAGCAGGTTGAAAGAAGCCATGACTTTAGGAAAAAAAACCCAACCACCATTAAATATTTCCCCAAATTTGTCATTTCACTGTGTCAAAGAAAATAAAATGGGGAAAAAAATACTGTTGTGTATGTGTGTTGGGCAGTAAAAAGGGATGAACATGGTAACAACGTTTCACATTGTACTTCTTCTAAATTAGTGGGGTGGAAAGAGACATGGAGGAAGGGAAAACAAATCCAGGAGTTTCAGATACTCTTTAAAATTTCTGCAGTCAAGAAGTTACAATGATAATGGAACCTTAAATTGACAAAGAACATGACAGCATAGTTTGCTTAATTAAAACACTACATTACAATAAGTATTTGTGGAATACACACTGATATATAAAACTTGCCTGCTAGCTGGAAGTTTGTACTGCTTAAGCAGCAGCTGCAGAGCCCATCATTGCATAGCAGGTAAAGCCTCACAGCACTGCTACACTTAACATGAGAAAAAACAAAACAGTTCTTTTGTCTTAAATATTAAGTGATTAAAGACAACCAAAACTAACCAAAGAATGGAAATCCATTAAAACAGCTAAATACGGGCTAAAGGCAATTCACTGTTAATTTACAGGAAAAACAAAAACTTAAGTATTGTAAATCATGGATTCTTTCACTACACTTAAACTCCCAAGCTAGGACAGAATCCCAACACATCCTGGTGACTTTTGCCTACTGATTTCCTCACCAACATTTCCTGTGATGCCATAACTTACAACAGAAGCAGAACAGCATTTGGAAAGACATGTAAATGACGCAAAGGATTAGAGATTATAAAACTCATTTACTTTATTACATTGGTCAGTATTTGCAGTCCATTATTTCAAAGTCCCGAAAATATCTGTTTCTACCAATTACATATCCATTATCTCCATGTTAGAACTACCTGGCTGTAAGCATCCTAAATCTCCCAAGTCCACTTTCACACATGAGAGGGCAACATCTCTCCTGGTAACACTAATAAAGCACACAGCCTTATGCAGTCACAGGGAAAGTATCAGCACTTCAAGCTAAACTAAATTCAGACATTTATCAAAAAGCATAAGTTGACACTATATAAAAGTTAAAATTAACTTTTATTTTAAAATAAAATCTATTAGGTTTCATTTTAAGACTTAAAATTGGCTTGGATGATAAACTTCAGGATTTGCTGATGCAGAATACAAAAGGAAACTGCAATTTTAGTCTAAAAGCCACTGTAAGATCAGAAATCCTCTTTCCAATGAAGTTTATTTCTGACAAGTTGTTAGGTATATAGTTAAGAAATGAAAAAAGCATTACTTTTGTTATACACTTCTGAGCTTTCTGGGATATCCTGCTTAAGAGTCTCCCAAACTTGACAAGGCATTCTTGCATTTGATTTCCATCAATTCAGGGGAGCTATGTTTCTTGATATGTTTTACACTTTTGTACATGACATGACCAAACATACCCAAATTTCACTATGAAGTCAGTACTTAAATATCACATAAGCAGTTACAGTACCTTTTAAATGAAGAAAATTACTGTCACTGTTTTCCCTTTCTCAATCCCTATGTCATTACTTTCAGTTACTGTTGAATAGAAAAGCTTTGACTCAGAACACTTTCAGTTTCAGTTTAGTAGGGAAATGTGTTCTCCTTGAGAAAGTCATCCAAAGTTAGGACAGCATCCAGGTGACAGAGTAAATGGAAAAAATAGAAGCCAGAGGTTAGAAGACAACAACTATTCAGGAAAAAAACCTCTACCTATCGTTTATTTCAACATTACACGAGCCTTAATTATACCACAGTGGTTAACACTTTGCTTAAAGCCAATTCCCCTTTACCCCACTTACCCACAAAATAGTTTAAAATATGAGACTGGAAATGAGAATGTAAATTGCTTCTATGAAGTAATGTTTCTACAGTTTCTAGGAAATCAGCAGCTAAAACAGTCCTGTGGAAGAAAGTGATTTCGATCCTCTGGAAAAAGAGACCAAAGAGAAAACAAGACAGAAACCAAAGCCACAAGACGCTGATCAAGCCCTGTAAATCTGTGCAATAGGTACACCTAAGAAAAATCCTCATCTCAGAGTTAGTAAAAGCATCCTAAGAACTCTGCACAGGTGAGCACTTTCACTTACAAAAAGAAAAGGAAATAAAACCCCCACAAATAATACAAGTGCACAATAATCAAATCAATAATCAATTTCTTATTTTTTTTAAAGTAGGCATTAAGCAAGAAACAGCCAACTGTGGTGAAAAGCTGGTTTCCATTTTATGCAGGTCCTTTTCCTTGCAGAAGGAAAGCGAATAGACCCAAACCGCATTTGCTGTTATTCCAGTACAGCAGTAAAGCCTCCACATCACCTTTACAGCCACCTGATATGTACACATCTATTAATGTGGGAGGCACAGACAGAGCTGATCTTGAGAACTTACTGCACGCACTCCCTTTTGCAATTACTGGTTATGACAAAACACATTAAGTGTTTTCAAATGTAGGTTAGAGGAGAGCATCAAAACATCACGTGCAGTACGAGACATTAGTTGAAGGGAAGCTGTGACAGGCAAGAACAGGCTCTTTGAGAGATTTACCAACATACACTAAAAAAAGCCTTTGAGACTGCATAGTATCTTGGTAACGTATATGCACAGGTCACCACAAAGCTGATTGTTTTCATTTGACAGAATAAAATTAGTGTGGTTTCAAGGAAAGGTCATTCTCAAACATTTATAGAAGCTTCTCTTCTAATATACTACTTATTTAGACGCTAGAGATTCTCAGTGTTCTTATATTAGTGCATTTATTTGCATACCCTTTTGATATCTAGTAGTAGCTCCTTAAAATATACTGTTTTTTCTCTAAAATTTCAATAACATCCTCTAAACTTGCCCCAGTTAGTGTAGAAGATACACAAGGAAAAACGAATGTGAGCCTATTATTGACAAATTTGTGTTTAAAAAAAGAAACACAAAGCCCATGCCAATGCTGTTGCTCAACTTTGTTTGTTCTGTAACAGTGCTCTGCTGTCACTGCATTCACCATTTCGTCTCTGCTATGAATTTCCTCCATGTTGATCTACAAAAATACTCCTCCTCTCTCTAGCAAAGGTATGCTTTTCAGGTTCACTCTGCCAAGAAGACCTTAGGGACAGGGATCCAGTTCTTTACCACCTGAAATGCTATAAAATACCAGGCTGATAATATTCTTTATTCTAAAAGACCTTTGTATACATCCTAAGTCTTTTCTTCTGTGCAAGACTGAAGACTACTTTGCGAAATGCAATTTTGTCCTACTCCTTCTCTGGCAAATAAACATTTCCCTATTCTAAATAATTTCCTCTTATCTAAAGCAGCATTTCCACTTCTTTCAAACAGCAACACAAAGCACCTGCAGCTCTCCCTACATCCAAATCAAACATTTATATCAGGCCCTGATCTGCCAGGGCTGAAACAATAATATAACATTTCCTTCCAGCGACATGGAGATCAAGAGAATCTTTTTTTTATTACGACACAGATTTAATACAAAATTTTACACAGACAGTCTTAGGAATGTTGAGTTTCTTTCAGGGTGCCAAGGGTCAGAGGTGGTTTATTTTTCAAATGGCATTGTTTCTGAACAGGTGTTTACTGCTCTGGTTTACTACGACAACCATCCCTGTTATAGATTACACAAAGTATCTATTTGCTAGAGTCCTTTTGTTCAAGCAATTACAATGCTCTCTAGAGGAAGGCCACCAACCAGTACCTCTATCTTCTTATAGTCATACTAGTCACAACAGACTTACAGACATTACAGGAGAAAAAAAACACTAAAATTTTAAAACCTCAATTTACAAACACGTATTTTTAAGAGTTAATTACTGTATCAGTTCAAAAATCAGAAGATACATTTTACAAGCAATGTTATTAATTCCATGGAATATGAATTACATCTTCTTCCTCTTTTACTGGCTGTACTAGTATTCTACAGGGTGGTACTTTATGGGAAATAATAAAGCCTGTGACTTGCTTTTTTGGAAACAGAGCACTACAGTTCTGGTGAGCATTGCTTATACCTCTTATGCACTGCTGTATTTCATATTTTCTCCTCCTCTTACCCACAAACAGGAATGAAAGAGCCCAGTAACACAAAAACAGAGCTTTATAAAGAAAAACATAAAGACTACCCTGAATCTGGAATGCACAGAGATAAGCACCAAAACTCAGTACCATGCAACTTTACAAAAACACGCAAAGCAAGCTAATGCAAAAGCAAATCAGTATTTTCACGCCAACAGAAAACAGAGATTTATGACCACAGCTAAGAGGCCAAATAAGCCCTATGCTGAGACCATTAAAAAAAAAAAAAAAAGCCCTGCACTATGACTGTTCTGTTTCCTGCAGGAAATGAGATGCATGTATTAGATACCCCTGTGGTTTTCATACTGTAAATGTATCAGCTGGTACAAATCCTCTGGAGAGGACTATTAACTAATGCTTAGAAAGAGCAGTGACAATAGCAGACTGCACATAGTACCGTGCAGAAGAGGGTACAAAAGCTGACAGATCACGCCTAAAAATCTGAGAGCCAAGAGCTGAAGAACACATCTTGTAGTAGTGGCGATGCCTGAAGAATGTACATACCTACGCCCGCTTATTTCCCCACGCTCCACTCATTGCTTCTTTAAATAAGCAGCCTATTGCTCATCAGTACTTCTGTCATTTAGGAGCCTCAATCCCACAGTACCGCTCATTAAACCATCCCTGGTTACACGCGGCAGAGGAGGACCATCCACAGGCTACACACATCTTGGGCATGGCCATTTTCCTCCTTTCTACCATGTTTCTTCCCCGGCTAGTGCTGCCGAGCGAACCTGCCGCCCGGGGGCGATGGGGGCAGCCAGCACCCCGCCCGGGCAGGGCTCCTCTCCGCGGGCAGACCCCGCTGCTTCCCCGCCCGCGGGCCTGGGTGGAGCCGCTCGCCCTCTCCATTGCAAAACCACTGCCAGGGCCACAAGGGAGGAGGAGAGATGAGGGGGAGGAGGAAGGGAAAAGAAGGTGTAAACCTGTCTGCGGGAGAGCCCGGGGCCGGGCACTGCCGCGGGGCGGGAGGGCAGGGCAGGGCCGGGCCGGGGGTGGGCAGCGGGGAGACAAAGGAGGGACGGAGGGGGCC